>JAOUQZ010000002.1:667431-681955 GCA_028564935.1 Neosilurus hyrtlii
ATGCTGTATGAGGTCAGAATTCATCCTCATTGTAATAATAAAAACTAGAAGTTCTCATAGAGAAGTGGAGTGCTGTGGAGGGCAGTTAATCCAAGTCTATATAGTCCACTTGTACGCATTTTTTTCAACCCTCCAGGCCTGTTTATTCATGCATGGAAAGTGGTGGTGACGATTAGGAGAACTCTAAAAATTGCTACATCAAACGAGTCACCCATGGAATTCTGGGAGGGCCATCGAGCAAGGGGGTAACCATAGTTTAGATATTGGATTAGATTGGAATCACAAGAATGTGCAGTGGACTTTTAAGTTAATTCCAAGTTCCAAGTTCATTTGAATTTTGTTGATTTGTCTCAAAATCAATGTGATATTTTATAATAAAAATCACAGATTTGTACAAAGAATTACTCTCCATCCAAATCCTCCTACTCTCATCCTCCTCCCGTTCTCATTAAGTCTGTGATTGTGTGCGTGCAGGAGGGTCGCACTGATTTACACAAATGTAGTTCGCCTCAGAGGCGGAAGCAGATAGCCTACCTTATAGTTTTATTTGACTTCACTCTAGCTTTGCTGAGTGAACTGAGTCATTTCTACACGATACATATTTTCACATTTCATTGTGCACTAATGTTGGAAACAGCATTATTATTTAGGTATTTAGTGGCTTACTGTCTGAAAAAACACTCTAATGTCTGCCAGTTGGTCCTGCCTTTTCCGCTTTTAGCTGCTAATGGTACTCCCTCCATGATCTATTTCAGACCTCTCTCTAGCCTGGCTGTGACAGCGTCAATTAGAGCTGTTCAGAGCAGTGTTTCAAAAAAAGCCTCTGGGGCTGGGCACAACCAAGTGTGCCTTTGATAGAGGGGTGGTCACACACGTTTCTTTTCCTTAACAAACGGATACAGGAAAATAAATTGTAGGAGACATATCCGATCCGTTAACAGTCAAGGTTCAGAAAAATGGTTCATAAGTCACATATTAGTGTATATTATTTGGGGCTCAGATTTGCATTTTCCCCATATTGGGGAAGGTGCCCCCCCCAAAAGAATACGTGGTTACGCCCATGCCACCAAGCCCAAACAAAAAGAGCTCAACCTTCTTATAATCGTGCCATGCACGTGCGACCACCGAGCCCAACCAGACTGAGCTTAACCTTCTCTTATAATCGTGCCGCACATGCGCCACCACATAAATCAAGTCAGGCGGGAAAGCACAATTAGTGTTGCTGTTCTGCTCACTGCGCTCGCTTCACAGCAATAAAATATTTATTGCTGTATTAGTGAATCTTCAGGAACACTAGAAAGTCACAAAACAAACAAATATCCAACACAGCTGTTCAGCGCAGTGATAAAATTGCACTAAAATGTTCTTCTACTGAGTTCACTTGTTTACCTGGAGCCTCACAGTTGGCATGTGGGGTACCAGGTGGCGTGCGGGTTCCCGCTCTCTCCTGCCCCCTACTGTCCACACACCAGCAGTGTCCTGTAGAGCCATGGCACTGTAATGACTTGTAACGACCATCCTCATCACACTCAGGGACGAAGGCTCCCAATGCAGGTAAACCATCCCCTCTGCCATGCAGACTGTCTCTGTGCTGCTCACATTGGGTCTTAGAACGTTCTACACCAACAGTGGCATCCAACAGAGAGATTAGAATAATAATTACATCCATCACATTGTACCATTGTAATTATATATTTAGAATGGCTAGGTTGCATTATGGTGTCTGTGTGTGTATATATATGCATGTGTGTCTGTGTCCATGTTTAAAATAATGATTTTTCAAGTAGAAGTCTCAATCATTGTTCCTGGAGAGGTACCTTCCTGAAAAATTTGGCTTCAATCCTAATCATACACACCAGACCATCTGATAATTGTCTTAAGAAGTTTTTGATCAGCTAAAGTGACATGTTACAGTTTAGTCGGAGATAAATCTTAAATGGAAATAGTCCTCCATGAACAGGTTTGGAGACCCCTGGCTTATTAGAATCACATGGCCTTGCTAAAGGAAACCACCAAACTGTTGAAAAAGCTATGATGTTCTGCTTTCTCTCTTTTTAACTGGTATATTCTGCTAATGTGCACCAAAAAGATGTTCTGAAATAATACATGTTTGGTGAGTCACATAACATTTACTTGTGTAGAAATTTCTTTGTCACATTTTCTTCAAGGAGCTCACATCATCCTTCAGACAACCAAATATGAAGTAAGAACATAAGAAAGCTCACTAAAGAGTTCAATAACCCACCCCATTCACCAGCTTTGACCAACACAACCTTTGACCATTTATTTTTGTGTATATGCTTATATATATATTATTTATATAGAAAAGCTGGCACTAAGCACAAGAATAATAATGAACTCCATTCACTGGGGATAACCTCCAAGATGGTGCCGAAGATGGTCGCCTCAGTACTTCTCTCTCTAGCACATTGTTTTTGTGTGTTTTTCTAACTTTTGCTGCCCATCTCTGGTTACTTACACCAGAGTGGAACTCCTAAGCATTGATCAGTCGTATCCTGGATCTTTTTCTCTGATTTTGGTTGGAGGTGCAGCAGCTGTCTATGGTTTTGGCCAGAGACGCCGATGCAGCAAGCGCACAGGAGTACTCGTCAAGCTGAGACAGCGGGATTTATGGACTGCACTCCCATATTTACAAAAAAGATGGATTAATTGCATCTGTCGCCCTGTGTTTTACTGTTTTACCGGAAACCTGGCTCAGTGAACACATCCTGGGCAGCACACTATGGCTTTTCCATGTGACACTCTGACATCTTACATCAGTTTTTGTGAAGACCAAGACCTTCTGCACGTACAACAACAATAAACCTTGGTTTACAGCCAAACTCAAGAAGCTTCATAAGGCCAAAGAGGAGGCCTACAGAAGTGGAGACAGGGCCCTGTATAGACAGGCCAGAAACAAGCTGACAAAGGAGATCAGGCTAGCCAAGAGGAACTACAGTGAGAATCTTAAAAACAGCCTCTCAATCAATGATCCTGTGTCAGTGTAGAGAAGCCTGTAGCACATTGCCAACCATAGGACCCCATCCCCTCTCCCTGTGGAAAACTCTAAACTGGCAAAAGAGCTGAATGAATTCTACAGTCGATTTGAACAGTCCCCATCTTCACCTTTCACTCACACAAAAGGTCTATCTACAACCCTGAACCCCCCCCCCCCCCCCCCCCCCCCCCCCCCCCCCCCCCCCCTCAGTCCCTCTGACTGAACTATGGATCTGCGAATGAGATGTGAGATGGCTCTTTCAGAAACAGTAAACCAGAAAGGCTCCTGGACCTGTGCAGAACAGCTTGCACCCATCTTCACCACTTTGCCGAATGGACTATATTGTCTCCTTGAATGTGTTGCTCTTAGCTTTGCGAGCCTTTATTAACATACAAACACGACTTTAAGTGGTCTTGTTAGTCATGGTATTCCTGCCCCTAGCTCCTAGCATTGGCAGTTCTTGGTTCTAGACCAACTAAGTATTGGTGTTACCTTGAAACCAGTTTTTCTGGCTGATAGTCAGTACATTCGATGAATACACCGATTCAGCCCTTAAACTGCTTTGGTGCAAAAAGGGTACTTGTCATGATGTCAAAACACAATGAAATCACCTTCTCCTGCAAAGACTTCTAGAAACTGTACAAGTTTTTAATGTTTGATGCCAGATGAACAAGACAAGTTAATCCAGTGACTTGGAATCTTGTTCTACACACTCACAGATGCCCAACATATACACTAAAATGCCTTTTTTGCTGAAGGCAAAGACAAACTTTCATGTGGGTCGTGTATATGCCTTGGTTTAATTTATATAGTCCTTCACCTCAGTTATCAAGCATATCACATTTGCTTGGGTAAACGACACCAATCTTCACATCATCTACTGCCTCCTGCAGAACTTCTAATGACGGACCGAATTTGAGGTAAATGGACAGGGATAAAAGTGATATATTCCTGAAACTATATAGGAAATTCTATTGGTCTAATGTGTTACCTGGAGCATCACAGTTTCTAGGTGAGGTACCAGGGGGTGTACGGGTTCCTGCTCTCTCCTGCCCCCTACTGTCCACACACCAGCAGTGTCCTGTAGCTCCATGGCACTGTCGAGGTCTGTATTGACCCTCTTCGTCACACTGAGGAACAAAGGCTCCCACCACAGGCAAACCATCTGTTCCATGTTGTGTTCTGTCTCTGTGCTGTTCACATGGAGTCTTGGGTTGTTCTGTGGGAAACATGAAATGAGAGAAGGACATAGAAATTATTGTGAAACAACCTCTGCTGCTACTTAAATGTAGTATGAAGTGGATTTCATTCTTAGTTTAAAAATAAAACAAGACAAGCATATTAGTTCAAGTAATTTAAATATACAATGTATTTAAATAAAATTTTACTTTCCATGTTGAACATATTAGCAAATCTTCAGGAACACTTCTAATAAGCCAATGAGTTTACCTGGAGCATCACAGTTGGCAAGCGGACTACCAGGTGACGTGCGGGTTCCTGCTCTCTCCTGCCCCCTGCTGTCCACACACCAGCAATGTCCTGTAGATCCATGGCACTGTTGAGGTCTGTAATGACCCTCCTCATCACACTGAGGAACAAAAGCTCCTACTACGGGTAATCCATCGGGTGTTTTCTGAATGCTGTCCCTGTGCTGCTCACACTGAGTTTTAGGACGTTCTGCATGGACCATGACATGGCAAAGAGGGAGGAAAGAAGCGAGGACATTCAACTGACTTTGATCTGTTAATACTGTAGAATTTAAACTACACCAAAAACTGCTAGGAGGTCAATATCAGGCCAAATGCACAGTGCAGAGAGGAGTCAGGCAAAACAAGCAGGTAAATGAACGAGTGCACCTGTGTCTAATTAGTGGCCCCATTTATGTGTTTTCTTTGTGTGTTTGCAGCAACAGAGGCAGTTTTGTGAGTGGCGTGGTGCATTAAAAGCATAAAAGTGAGACTTAAAAGGCATCTGAGAAGTATCCAGTTTATTTTTCTGAGTAAAAAGCAGTTCTGTAAATAAACAGAGTGAACTGTCCATCTGTCTCTGAGTCTCTTGTATCCTGAATTTACACACTCAAAATCCAGGACTGACTTGCAATTGGTTTAAGTGCTTTAGCTTTTCAGCTTCGTTTTTTTTATTACTGGCATGCACACAGGCACACCTCACCAGAGAAAAAGATTTTATAATACTGTAGGTCTTGATACTATGACACCAGATATAATACATTAATCTCCACATCACCCACTGCTTACTTATGCTGCAGAACCTGGGTGAGATTTAAGATTAGTGGATCTGGGGATGTATTTGGTTCTCCTCATACACTCTTGAAATGAGTGAGTTACCTGAAGTGTCACAGTTGGCAGGTGTGGTACCAGGTGGTGTACGGGTTCCTGCTCTCTCCTGACCATTACTGTCCACACACCAACAGTGTCCTGTAGATCCATGGCACTGTTGAGGTCTGTAACGACCCTCCTCATCACACTCAGGGATAAATGCTCCTACCAGAGGCAAACCATCCCCTCCAGCCTGCACAGAATCTCTGTGATGTTCACACACTGTTTTCAGCCGCTCAGGATGAACTAGAGAATGAGAAAGTGAGAGAGAAAGTCAGAGAATAAACCACCTTGATTCTAATAGTGTTTTTGCACTGAACAGTGCAGTTCTCCAGTACTCTGAAAAAGTGTAATAACTGTTTGTTAATATTTATTATGAATTTATAAGAGTTTAAAAAACAACTATAGGCAGTCCTACTGAAGATGAATAGGATTCCTGCGTGCTCAAATCAATCAAGGATTTGAACTACTTGTGCTCCACCTGTAAGTCACAGCTTAGCTTGTATGGTACCTGGGTAAGATTAACAAATTCCATAGGGTTTCCCAAAGTAAACAATAATGTGGTTGATTATGGGTAATTTGTGGATTCAAGTCAAGCCAAGCATAGCCACTCTACACCGTCCACGGCTATAATAAAATTGTTTGTGTGGATATAATGTATGTCTGCCAACTTTATAGTGGCAAAAAACAGTAAGGATGAAAACAAAATAATTTGATTAAATTGCTGCTCAGGAGGAAGACATTAAAATTTGTGCAGATGTACATAATAAAACAGATGTTAAAAAAAAAAAAAACCCATGCACATGTACATGATCAAAACCCAAAAGAGCGGTGTGTAGGATTTCCGGATCTGCTGGAAATAAGCTGAAGCCAACCTTACCCTGGACAGCAGCCAAAGAATGAGTTTCTTGTTCCCAGACTTGAAGCAGGATGGCCTGCCTAAAGGAAAACATGTCTCAGACTGACATTATAAAATGGGTTTCAACCATGAAACCACAGGATAAGAACAATGCCAACTGCTGTGGTATGCCTACTTGCAGCAGGGGATGGCTTTGGCTGGTGGATTCCAGCCATTATGGAAGTAAAATTGGGCTAGCTATAACAGCTGAGAGAACACCAGTTAGAGCACCCATACTTGCTAGTTTCAAGCTCATTGCTTATGCAAGTCTGTTTAGCGAGAGATCTCCCAGTGCCATGCTTGTATGATTCTGCTTGGCACAATTCTGTATACTGAAGGATAAATTGAATGATGTTTTTTTCTTTTTTTCATTTAAGGTCTCAGTCATTTTGGTAGCAGGGTGAAATTTTCCAGGATTTGAAGAGCAGCTGGAAAAGATTCCCGCTATGCTATTCCACCATTGCTACAAAGCTTGGGTGGCCTATGTTCACCAATCACCAGCCACTCTGAAGCGGGAAACTACTCCTAAGATGAGAGGCCAATAACTCCAACTTCAACAACAGGTAGGTGATTGTGAAGGAAAAGTGCCACACATGCTAAAGAGTATTGCAGATATATCACATTAAGCAGTGTAAAATGTTGATGGAAAATGCATCAGTTTTCCGTGCCCTGTTTCACCCATAGGAATTCCTCAAGCCCCAGGAACATGACCCACAATAGGAACTCAAGGAGCTAAAGGATCACTCCACAAAAAAAGCAAAGACATCATCCATCTCCCCAGCTAACAAATTATGTTTTAATAATGTTGCTACAACGTTGCACAAATGTTACAAATAACATTTTCAATATATATCTCAAAAATGTAGTATGAAGATGTGACAATAACATTAATATGCAAAACCCCAGTACAGAAATACACAGTCTTTGTCCCACACTAGATTACTTTGTACTGGGGACCTGGATGTGTGCAACATGCTGGCAAAATCAAAACAATGTTGTGCATAAAAGTCATGTGCATGTTCTCAAAGAGCATTATAGTTTAACACTGTCACAATGTTCAGATAACATTTTGCGTACCCATCATATACAATTGATGAATAAATTTATTATTCAACAGTAATCCTGATTATTCAAAATCCTCCTGAAAGACAGATGGAAAGAGGGTAAGAACAATATGAATTTGACAACTCATATCAGTTCTCCCCATAATGGTGCCAATGCCACAGTCCAGCAGGCATGGCTGCCTCTGCAATCACTTCCAAAGGCTGAACAAGTTCAGCCTTAACCACATGTCCTAACTAAATGACAATATATTGCGGGTAGGAGAGTTTTGCTATATCTTCCAGTGAGCTTAGTTATTATGGAACCTTTCAGCATTCATGGGAACCCACAACACACACGACATTTTATCATTTTACCACACACATTGGGATGGGTGGAGCACCTTGTACAATAGCAAAAGTTACTGAATAGACTTTGAGGGGCAGATCTAATTGTTAACTTCAAAAGAATGCTATCCTAAGACACCACATGCACATGTTCAACTAACAGGAAAAAACAACATTAGAACAGTGTTGGGATCTCAGATTTAGACTAATACGAAGCTACTACTACAAATCTCTGGAACTGCATGGGAATGGAATGGTGTTCTTCCAAATTATATTTATATATTTAGTGTTTTGATGTCGATTTGTGAATTGTCACAAACAGATGATTGGCTTCAGCATCCCCCGTAATCCTGACGGATAAGTAGTATAAATAATTGATGCACGGATGGACGGATGGATGAAAGGCTGGATAAAGGTGGTAAATCATCAGAGCTCTGTACTGATTGGTAGGATTTAGTTAATGACAGTTTGACCAGTCACCTGAAGAACAGTTGCCTTTCTGTTTTTCCTTACATATACTAATGCACAAGCATCACAGCTATTAAATGTGCATTTCTAACTACAATTTTCAACCCAGTTTGCTGTAGTCCTCTAGATCTTTCTACTGAAACACAGCCAGTTCCACAAGCATCTGGCACCAATAATGAACCTTCTTTCTAAGTCAATTAGTGCTTTTCCCCTTGCCCTCTTGATCCAATATTTATGTGAACCAGGCATGTTTAGCAAATTTATACACGCCACAGGGCATTGTAGGATGTTATTTAATTAACTGAATAATGTAGTACACCTCTCGTGAGACATCTGGAGTTGTTATGTTATGCTTCTACACTCATTTATTCTGTTTTTTCTGTTTACTATGACCCCTGCCTATATATCATACACTGGCAGTAAACTAATTTATTCAGTCACCATTCATTCATTTGCCGATCCGCTTCATCCTTGGACCAAAGGTGGGTGGGGTACACCTTACTCACCTTACCAGTCCATTGCAGGGCCAAAACGCATACAACCATTCACACCCACCTTCACAATCAATTAGCCTAATGAGCATGACTTTGAACTGTAGGAGGAAACCAGATAACCTGAAGAAAACCCACACAAACATGGGGCAAACATGCAAATTCTACACAAAAACCCTCTTGCTGAGCTCCTGCCTTGAACCCAGAACTTTCTTGCTGTGAAGCAGACATGCTAACAAAATTTATAATGATCAACCTTTTTGGTAACTGGAAGAAAAAAAAAACTAGACCAGGTTTTAAAATATTTCATTAAAAACCTGAAACAAAAATAGAAGGAGGTGAAGAATCACCTGTAAGGTAGAGGTAATACTAATTGTTTTTACCTGGAACATCACAGTTGGTAGTTTGGGTACCAGGTGGGGTGCGGGTACCCACTCTTTCCTGCCCCCTACTGTCCACACACCAGCAGTATCCTGTAGAGCCATGGCACTGCAGAGACTTGTAGTGACCCTCCTCATCACACTCAGGGATGAATGCTCCTTCCAGGTGTAAACCACCTGGTCTGTTCTGGATGTTGTCCCTGTGCTGCTCACATTGAGTCTTGGGGCGTTCTAAATGAGTCATGGAGTAAATATGTGAAGATGTTCCGATGATCATTTAAATACCTTAAATAGTGGTGTCTGGTATCCATCTAATGCTCATGCTCAGATACGCATACTGTGACTTTAAAAATGCTCTAAAACCTTGTGATTCTCTCTTTCACTCATCTATTTGCTGAACCATGAGGGGGCTGAACCATGAGGGGGCTCTCTGCTGACACTAGAAAGGCCAATTATCCCTAATGTGCATGTCTTTGCACTTCGGGAAGAAACCGGAGTGCCCAGAGGGAGCCTATGCAAGCACAGGAAGAACACACAAACTCCACACAGAAACCCAGGACCGTCTTGCTGTGAGGCAGACATGTTAATCTCTACACCACTGTGCTGCTGTCATTGTGATACCATGTGACATAAGCCCTGTGCTCACTGTTATGCAAAATAACAGACAAAAGGAAACGACAGTGATTTGAACAGTGGGACATGCAGTGTTTTTAGTAATATGAGGATACCCACCCTGAGTGCACAGAGCAGAACTAGTTAGGGTAGTCATTAAACATGAGTACAAAGTGCTGTGTACTGCTTGACACTTACATACTCGTGGTACACAATGGGGACAGTGAAAGTACAGTTTTGGGTCAAGAAGCAACACTGGGGTGGTGTCACTGTTGTTATGATTGGAATATGACTTAGCTTTCAAATGTTTACAAGCATGTTTTGTATTAAGCATTGGATTACAGAGCTAGTCAAGTGCATGAGGGTCAAATTGTCATAAAATATAAATGTAAGAATTCCTGAGATATCATGCATAAAAGAATGGCCCACGTGACCTTGACATTTGATCTATGACCTCCAAAATATAAGCAGACGTATGGACTGAACCAAAAACCTAATACCTCTGGCCCAGGCTTTAACTGGCGCAGAGGCATTAAAAACTTCTCAGCCTGAAAGGAATGGTATCAAGTCATCTCTGCTTTTAACATATCCTACCTCTTTTTAAAAGATAATATTGTCATTTATACGCTAAGCAATATGTGTGGATTATTGATGATCAGTTTTTGATTTTCAGGAAGATTCTAAAATACTAGAAACCTTGTGAAAAGCCAAGTACTTAAGCTCTGTCCTGAAAGTACCCAGGAAGCCAATAAGCAAATCCATTGAAGTAATGAGGATGACCAATGAAAAAAAAATGCGATAAAAAAAATTCATTGACTGTTCCTGTAGCAAATAAATAAAGCAGGGGACAGTCAACAGGAATTATTGTTCCTGTAGCAAATAAATAAAGCAGGGGACAGTCAACATTTAACAGGAATAAGAAGTAACTCTTTTATGTCACTATGCTGCATTACACTGGACCTTTTTACACCTGCACATTTACAAATCTGTAGCACAGTCAATTGAAATACCTTAGCATGTATATGGCAATGAATCAATAAGCCAGGTAAGGTATTTTGAATTGCATTCACACTTTATGAAGGGCAGAAATATTAATGCACAAATGGCACTAAATATACCCAATAACTACTGCATTGCCAAAGGCTTGTTGAAGCATTTCAAGGGCCTCCACTGCCAATTTCATGAGTTTAACACAAAATGTAATATTTGCTGGCTGGTCCACAGTAATATCACAAATGCACATGTGCCAGTGACATAAGAACACATATAACACTGGTTCAGATTAAGGCAGTGCAATGTCAAGCGACTTAGTGAGAGTTACTACTCGTTTCTGCTGCATGTCCAGCCTCTGTTATTCTATAGGCACAGATCTTCTTCTGGTCTCTCCTCATAGATGAAATTAGCACTAAAATCTGATTTACAAGTGTTTACCTGGAGTGTCACAGTTCACAGGCGAGGTACCAGGTAGAGTGCGGGTGCCTGCTCTCTCCTGCCCCCTACTATCCACACACCAGCAGTGTCCTGTGGAACCGTGGCACTGTCGAAGTCTGTAATGCCCATCTTCATCACAATCAGGGATAAAGGCTCCCACCACAGGTAAGCCATCTGCTCCACGTTGTGCACTTTGTCTATGCCTCTCACACGGAGTTTTAGGACGTTCTGAATTATTTATGAAACAACAGAGAGACAGAGCAGAAAAGTGTGGATATTTGGATGATTAATGAAATTACTGTGCATAAATTCTTCAATTTTATGTAATAATTTACATGTAAATGGCATGAGTTAACCAAACAATGTCTTATGGCACCCTGAGTGAAATAGTAGAATATTAAACAAACATATGTAAAACTAAGGATCAATTTTAATTTTCCTGAACTGGCGTGTTTACCTGGAGCATCACAGTTGGTAGGTGTGGTTCCAGGTGAGGTGCGGGTGCCTGCTCTTTCCTGCCCCCTACTGTCCACACACCAGCAGTATCCTGTAGAACCATGGCATTGCTGAGACCTGTAGTGCCCCTCCTCATCACACTCAGGGACGAAGGCTCCAAGCACAGGTACACCATCTGCTCCATGCTGTGCAATGTGTCTGTGCTGCTCACACTGACTCTTGGGACGATCTGCACCAACAGAGGAATGATGGAAATAACAAAAGGAGAACACTGCAATTAGACCCCTGCATCACCATCTTAATTTAAAATACATTTACTGATCTTCCCACCAACTGTGTCTGCCAAAGCTCCAGTGGAGCAAAGACACCTGAAAAATCAAAGTTGTCCCTAATATATAGATTTAGATCTGACTCTATTAATAGGTGCCCGAGGCTGGTGTAATAAGTACTACGGCCCATTTAAAGGCTGAATCAACTTCAGCCCTGAAGAATAAATTTCCTTGCACTTCCGAACTATGGTCTGGAGCAAAAGCAGGAAAGATTAACACTGAGTTTTCCTTTGACCGCCTTTCACTCGCTGATTTCTACATTCATTTGAATCAACAATTTTTTAATTATCCATTTAATGTTTCTTTGCCTTCCAGAGTTATATCCCCATTTTTTGTGTTTCAGTTTCATCCCATCAGCATCAACTCGGTGACACAGCATTGGGTTTTCTGTGACATTAACATGGGACAAACATCCAAGTCATGTTCTATGCCTATAATGGCTCCGTTTAGAAGCTCCTCTATAAAACATTAAAGCTGGCTCTGGGAAATCCACCATGTTGTTGAAAATGTTAATACAGATCCTGCAGTTCAGTGGAATGTGGAACATGTGGAATTATTTCAAGTCATATATTTAGAAAGCTAAATATGGCCTCATGATCTCACCTAAAATCCTTATACTAAAGTCTTTTAACTCAGTGGCTCTTGGCAACAATCCCAGGCTGTTATTTTTAGCACTAGGCTCTGATCTACTTGAATTGGCAAAGCCCCATATCCCCAGAACAAATTTACATGATGAGATTTGACGTTGTGTCATTTTAACTGCTAAAATCTACAAAAACAGTGCAAATGATTTGCGATCTTTGGCCAATATATTTTTTTTTGGGATGCATTTCTTTGCACTATCCTCTATATAATCAGAGTAAATAACAGTCCTGTACCCTTGGAGCACTATAGATTTACTGCATTACACCCCTAATGGAATAGAGTGCTCATATAGTATAGATAGCTTATATGTAGCTACTCAATTTTTCATAAACTTCATGTCCATAGAGCTAATCCAGTCTCTTCTGCATTATTGTCTTTAAAAGGGTAGTAAAATGGTTTAACTGCAGCTTTTGGAAAGTAAATAATGTGTCTGTTATAAAAACTTTTATAACATAAGTCAAAAATGTTTGCAGAGACAGGATTGTTCAATGCTTAATCAGTGCAGAAATTTACATAATTAAAAAACAGCACTGAGAGATAAACTTTTCCCCATTCATAGAACATTACTCTTTCATTTTCCAGCATGCAGTTTTCATGATGCTAATCAGCACAAGCATGTTTTCCGATATGAGTGTGATGATTATCATCACAGTATGACAATACTACAAATCTGACATATGGAGTTTCCACCCTCGGTAAAACAATTGTGGGTGAAAAAGGACCCACAAAGAAGAGACAGATAGATGTTCGGCAGACGTGGAGCACATACAGAGTCTTACCTCTGTATGCACAGCCTCTTTTACACAACTTAATTAAGGCAGGAGTGTTATGTCTTTATTTCACATCGGCATTATATGTAAAAGGTCCAAATCTGGAATCTCCTGTCGTTTCATTTAATTTTTGAGATTGTCGATGACAGAGCTGAGATCACCATCTGTACAAAACGTATTCCAGGCACTGTGGGATTGTGTGACATGATGGTTTTGACACATGATCCTCAGCAACTCTGATTGTATATCTTGTGTCCCAATCCATGTTTCTGGAGAGATGCTCCAGATTGCTCCTGATTCTCGGATTAAAGGTTTGAATCCAGGTTGATGTCACAGCCACCCACGCCCGGGAGCTAATTGGCATGGAAAGGATGGTATGAGCTCACCTGTCACTCACATCGATCACCAGCTGATCATGGGTGTCTGCCCTTTGTACAAGTGGTGGATAACGTTTTCCGACCGCAAATCCTCAAGCGGTTCATGAAAGATACGGGTGAGAGCATTGCCTGTCACAGAGGAGGCATGTGCATGCTTACGCCCCTCCCTAGATGGTGGTGGTTGTATGTTATAGGGAGGCAACACTTGATGGGTGGGAACTGGATATGAATAAAAAAATGGGGGGAGGAAAAAGGTTCTCGATTAGATTAAAGAGTAATATTATATTTTGGATGGAGATAAAAAGGTAGATCTCTAATAACCAGGGGTCAATCACCAGCCAATCATGAGCGTCTGAGTTCATCTGTACAAGTGGGCGGATATCACGTTCCCTCCGAGTGTGTTAGGCCGCCTCCAAATACACATGGACAGCAGTTCATAAAGAGGCGGGTGGCAGCATCACATGTCACTGAGGGGCATGTGCATGCTTAAGCCCCTAATTGGTGGTGGTTGTGTAATAGGGTGGTGTACTTGATGGGTGGGAGTTGGATACGACTAAATTCAGGGTAGAAAAAGAATTTAGTAGAAATTGAATTTTGAAAAACAATTATAGCTTTTTAAGAAGCTGGTATGCTTGAGGTATTTTTATTTTCCATGTGTAGTATGTTGTATGTACACTAGATGCTGATGCTCCATTGAGATACATCTAGGGATGTGTAGGGGGTTGTAGAAAAATTTTTAGTTTCCTCCCTAAATTAATTTTACTATGTAAAGCTTCTTTGTGACAATGCCAATTGTAAAAAGCACTATACAAATAAAACTGAATTGAATTGAATTGAATAAGTCAAAGTTTAAACAACCAAATCCAATATTCATTCATTCATTCATCTTCTGAACCGCTTATTCCTACTTAGGGTCGCGGGGAGGCTGGTGCCCATCTCAGCCGA
>JAOUQZ010000002.1:697688-710188 GCA_028564935.1 Neosilurus hyrtlii
GCTAACGGGGTTATCAAAGGCCGGCCTTGTCTCTCACTGTCTATGGTATGAGGCATGTAAAAGAACCATTGCGGATTTTCGTCAAGAGTAGGCTGCATAGCCGTCAACGTGTTTCTGCCCTGCGATGGCCTGATCCTAATTAGGATTAAATGGTTCAGAAAATGAACAAATGGTTTATTTTAATTTTTTATTATTATTTTTTTAATCAGGACAGACCCGGGTGAGTTCCCAGTGCAGGCTGGTGCAGAGCCTTAAAGCTGTGTAACGGTATTCTTTTAAGAGTTTTGGTATTACTATGCGAAAACATTATAAAAAGCAAACTAAAACAAGATTTATTTATAGTTTATATTTACATGTTTTAAGCATGACAGTGACTGGTCAGGCTTTGTGCTGAGTTAATGAACAATATGGAGTGTTTTCTGCATACCCATTTAGATTTTATTACATAGTACATAGTACATGGACATGAGAAAACAGGCTCCATAAAGGAAATAAGTAAAACTGAAATTAGATGTTTACAGATTACAGTTACATGTTTTACGATGACAGAGACTGGTTAGGTGAGCTATGTACTTTTAGCTAAATAAATTGCTGTGGAGCTAATGGAGTGTTTTGAGTAAAATCATTTCTCCATACTACAAGGACACTTAAAACTTGGTCCCTAAAGGCGGGTCAGCGCACAAATTTAAAATGTCATTATATACTTCAAGGAAATACAAGAAAAACAACACTGACTGCTAGAGTGTCTATGATAAACTGTGAGTAAACTGTGTCTGTCAAGTATTATCCACTTGATTATAATGATTTTCAATTTAAAAGTAGGGGACTAAACAGATTGTGCCATTCCCGTGTATTATTTACTAATCGTAATTATAATAAATACAATTTTACTTATCCAAAGATGTTAGAATCAATGCAGCCAGATTTTTTTACATTAAATGTATGAATTTTTAAATTGCATTTGATGCATGCATCATGAAATTTTAATTTGATACACCAATGTGAATCTTGCTGTCACTAACATAGGACCATATTGGAAGTAAATAGTCAGCAGTCCTATGAAAGTGGGAACAGTACCATGCATGCTTCCAGACTGAAACACTGTTAATCTGAGATTTCCTACTCATTACATTATGTCAAACTGATATAGCATACAACCAAAAGCTTGTAAACACCTTTATGTGCTTTAATTTAGTAAATTCCTGTCTATTTCCATTCCTGACCTCCACTCTTCTGGGATGGCTCTGAACTGCATGTTGAAGTGTGACTGTGAGGATTTGCTCATTCATCCAAGAGTTTTAGTGAGGTCGAGCATTAACACTGGGTGTGGAGGCCTAGAGTGCAGTCAGCGTTCCAGTTCATTTCAACTATATTTAACGGGGTTAAGGTCAGAACTGTATGTAGGACGCTCAAGTTCTTCTACATCAACACTGGAAAACCATGTCTTCATGGAGTTGCTTTGTGCGCTGGGGCATTGTCATGTTAGGGATTGAGGAAGTCCCACATATGGGCATGATTGACAGGTGTCCAAAAATATTTTCTCACATCCTTACCAGTTATGTTGAAGCCATTATGGCTGTTGGGAAGGTTGAGGGCAAAGAGCCAACCAAAAAGGCCACCAATGGGGGTGACAGGCATTAGTCCCCACCCCAACGGCTCTGGAACTTCACTGATGGCCGTGTAAGCTCGACCATCACCCACGACGATGTAAGCATGCAGGTCAATGCTGTCCAATCTCACTGGGGTCGAACCCACAGAAACCAACCCACTGACCTTTCCATTTACACGTTGAGGAGCACCTGTAAAAGAAGAGGAGAAAAGAAGAAGAAAAAGATTAAAGACAATTCTGGAATTGCCTTATTCATTTTGAGTTATTAAACTATAGTTTAATGTTTCAGTGGTCTGTCTGTGTTACTGTCTGAACATTTGGTCCATATGCTTTAGTTTTTCCTGAATAATTCATCTGTATGTATGATTTAATTTTTTTCTTCTGAAGTGGTCTTTGGTTTGAGAAAGGGATGAAAAAAGCAACATGTGCTGAACAACTGTTTCCGACCAGAAAGAGTGGCAGGTTTGTTTTTGGTGACAAAACTGTGCTGTATCCGCTTTTCCTCTCCACATTCAACCCACACACTCTCTAAGAGCACACAAAGCCCCTTCTGTACACACACATATCCCACTGCCAAGTAAGATTTTCCTCAACAGTCATTCAGTGAAGCCCGAACACTTTTGGACTGAAGTTCAAGCTTAATTTAAAACTTTCATATACTTTCAATATGATCATTACAGGTGGTTAACCCCATTACAGGTTTAATATGGCGCCTCAACTAGGATCTTCTTTTAAAGTGAGAAATACAGAATGAGTCATAAGTTTTAGATGAATTCTGTAAGATTTAAAGTTTACTTTGATATTAGACCTTCAAAATAAGTTTCATGGTCCTAAGTACCAAATGGAAACAAGGTGACATTGTGTAATATGGCTGCGATTGGTCGTGAACTAAATCTGACTCAATAAACGTTTGAAAATACGGAAACATACATTTTCATATGGTGAAGAATAACATTCTGATTCATAAAACACCTGAGAAAAACAGGAGGCAGCTACAATCTTTAACTCAAATGCAAACAACTGTCTGAATTCAAACATGCACTTTTTAACTTTTTGGCATTTTCTAAACAAACAAACCCAAGCCACATTTTAGTCCAGATCTTTTTTTTTTGCATTTTCTAATAATAATAACCCATTCTTTACTGTGAGGGCCAGCTAGGATTAGGGTTGGGGTTATTGCAAAGAATGCAAAAATTCCCAGCCATGACACTTAGGGTCCTCCATACTTTTGTTACCAAAACTCAAGCTGACTTTTTTCCTTTTCACCTTTAACCACACAAAACAAATAAGTCAAATAGAACGTGTTTTTTTTTTTGCAAAGAAAGAAATGCTGTTATGAAGAGAGAAGTAACTGAAAGTAGCTGTTGATATTACAGGCCTGTGTTTATTTTTTATTATTTTTTATTTTATTGCTTATATTAGTTATAAAGAGTAATAATTATATTTTCGCTGAAGGCTTGCTCATTAGGGGTTGTAGAAAATGTTTAAATTCCTTTTTAAATTACTTTTAGTATGTAAAGCTGCTTTGCTACAATGTCGATTGTAAAAAGCGCTATACAAATACAACTGAATTAAATTACAACAAAGAAGATTAGTTATAATATTGCGTCTAGTTTCTAAGAGTATTTAAAATAATCATTCTAAGCTAAACAATAATGAAATAAAACATTTTATTGTGACATTTTAGAGACAACATGGGCGAATATTGGGGAACTTTTAACTCATCTAGCCATAACAGATCCCAAAGAAGACTTCTAGCACATTAGCTACCCTTCTAGCTACCTCACACTGATTTGTACATTTTCATTAAAGGTGCTTCTGGTAAAAATTTCCCATTCAGCCTTTTAATTTTCCTTTGATTATTTTTCATATTTATATACAGTTAAATAAAGTAACTCTTCAGTACACTTTATGAAAAGTATCATCGGCCACATCTCCAGATGTTACTAACACTACTGTATTATCTGTTTACAACTAGGAAGTCGAATTTTTATGTGGCAAACACAGACGATGGCAGTGATACACACAAAACAAATAGCAAACATCAGGAAAAAGGCTTGACCAGTCAGATTAATGGACTTGAGCTAAATGCTGTAAAATTATCTTCATATCAGCCAATCCAGTTCAGGCCCTCAAATAAACATTTTAACCAAACTTAATTTGTTGTACACCCAAATACAAGTCTTGATTTATTCCAAACATAATTTATTTCCTAAAAGTAATATTTTTCTACCTAAAACCTTTCTTTATACCCAACTGAAGCTGTTTATTTAACCACATCCAAACTGTTATTTCCAAACTCACCATCAGGAAGACAATAGCGTCCATTTCCATAGAAACCAGCACGGCAGTGGCAACAGTAGCCCGATTGGTAATCGGTGCAGTAAGCATTCTGGCTGCAGGTTTGCTGGAAACGTTCACACGTCTCCTTGTTTTCAATGGAATAGTAAATCACTGAAGAGAGAAAGAAGAACCAGAAATAGACAGAGACAGAACAACATGCTTAAACATGTAAACACAAGGGATAATGTATGCCTTTACACCTGAACCTGAGTAGTGCTATAATGATATGTTAGGAGCAACCAAATTTACTTGAGCACCAATTCTACATCTATAACCTGCCAATGAAGACAGATGTTCTCTGTGCCTGGGTGCTGTTAAAGAAAAGGCATCTGTCATCCACAGGAGAGATGAGAAACACTCCTGTCATCCGCTTCAGCTGCAAACAGTTATTTAGAGAAAAGCAGTTGGTGCTGGGCCAAATATGAGGCTCATGCCATAGTGGACATCTGGATGTGTGTTACACTGCAGTTGTTCAGGGTTGCTCACACTCACTCATCTGAAGAACAGCAGGTTCTTATCACTCATGGACAAACACTTGTTTCAAGTATCTCCTGCCTAAATTTTAGGAGAACATGTAAAAGCTGTGAAACTTACATTGCAGGTTGTGCTGACCTTGAAGAAGTTTTTTTTTTAGCATTTACTATCATACCCCCCCCCACTCCCTCCCCCTGACTTTCTGAGATGTTTTTAAAAGAAGGAGTGACTGAGAGGGAGGATGAACAGCTGTTACATTTTAACAGCACTTGCAATTTAGAGCCAAGAATAAGGAACATAAAAAGGAGAAAGAAGTGGGAAAAGAGCATAATTGCATTTTCACAATTTCAGTCTCACCTCCGGAGTCAAAGTTCACATCTTCCTCAACGTTGACCACTTGACCATCAGGGCGGATGGGATATGCTTCCAAAAGAGTGTGATCTGGATCTGGATACACAGATTCAACGATTTCTTCTTGAGGAACATCCGTAGGAGCAGTGTGGTCAGTCTGAGGGTCTGGACTCAGAGTGGCATCCTCTTTGAAGGGGTCAAGTGGGGACAGATTTGAGTCAGCTTCCTGGTTCAGACCACTCAGCTGAGAGGTATCATGGCCTGGATGAGGGAATTCTGTGAAATCGGGATCAACGCTGTATTCTGGTTCTTCAATAAAAGACTCGTTGTCTGTCTCATACTCTCCTGCAGGGTACTCGGGGGTGGTTTGGAACACAACAGCTTGCTTTCTAGGGACTGCGGTGGGTAAATGGCCTGAAGTTGTAGCTGGAACCACGTTGCTGAAAGTGTGTGCGTTTCCGATGTGAAAGAGCCAAACGCCAGGCACGCCAGTGTTACCTGTCCTGAAGGAAGATTATTAAACAGAATTAGAAAAGAGGCCCTGAGATGGCCTGGCGAGCTGTCCAGGGTGTACTCTGCCCTCGCCCGGAGTCGGCTGAGATGGGCACAAGGCTCCCCGCGACCCTGATTAGGATTAAGCGCTTCAGAAAATGAATGAATGAATGTGGGTGGGGGGCTTTACAAATCATTCATTCATTCATTTGCATGTCGAACTGTTTACTCCTAATAGGAACACAGGGAGGCTAGAGCCGAATATGGGAGTAGGTGAGGTCACTAGTCCATTGCAGGACCAACATATACAACCATTAACACTCATGCTCACACCTCAGGGCAATTTGAAAGAGCCAATTAGCCTAATGTCCATGTCTTTGGACTATGGGGGGGAAATGAAGTACTCCTCATGCTTGCATGGGTCTCCTCTTGCACATTAGGCAAGTTGGCTGTTCCAAATTGCCCCTAGGTGTGGATAATGTGGATGCTTGTATTCGTGTCACCCTGCAATGCTCTGGTGTGCTATTCAGGGTGTACCCCACCTTTGCCCAGTGTCAGCTGAGATAGAGTCCAGCCTACCCATGTAGAATTAAGAATTAATTATCTACTCCCCATAGTAGAATTAAGGGACTGTGACTGAGTGATTTTGAACATGTCTATATTGATACCATCCCTAATGAGCAAGCTTAAATTACTTACTGGTACAAGTTCTTGACAGATTGCTCATTGCTGGTGAGGCTGAAATAAGGTCCCTCAGTACGTGAGAAGATAAAATACGGAATTTCTCCCCTGGTGAATCCGACCCGTGCAGGCAGCTCAATCTCCACATTGAACATTTCTTTGGGACGCGTTCCAAAGAATTGCAGTCCATCCTCTGGGTAAAGATAAAGTGCATAGGTGTTCTCCTCATCGTAAGCCACCACGGCTTGGAATGTGTTAACCTGCCGAATGAGAATGAGAAGATTGGCATCAGCCTGTAATTCAAATGTAAATATTTGACCCTTATCTTATCCTCAGGGTGAACCAAGTTTGCTTGAGGAGCAAGAGTTCCGTCACAGCTTGTGTTTATCAAAGGGATAACGAATAGCTCACACAACATAACGTCTCAGAGACCCACAGAGTTTATTCTGACTATAAACTGTCGTGTCTTTTAGTACTTGTTTACGGTAGTTTCAAAGCAATCCCCGCTAAGATTTTGTGCCAGGACTAAGTCCATATTTGGCCTTTTCTCCAGGTTCATATTTGTACCATTGGTTTTATTTGGTTTAGCAGCTCAACCAATTTTGGTTTCCTGTCTTCACTCTACTTTTTCACACTCTCTAAAGAGACCTCATTTTGAAGTGCTGTCTTGCCTTGGCCAGCCTGGTCCTTGTGTCCTTTTTAAGATCATGTCATTAAAGTTTCTGAAAGCCAAGATCAGAGACATGCCTCCATCCTGATCTGTGGCCACAGACGGCTTTGAGTGGCCACCCGCTACTTCCAAAGGGGTGGCTATGTTAATTTTCAAGTCAACTTGCTAACATAAATAGAGTATTGTTTTAACATGGAGCCAACATCCACTTTGACTTTGCCTTCTTTTTTCCTACATGTTGTTTCTCTCACACACATTTACACGGGATCTGTGTGAAACACCTCTCGTCCTTCTTTGGAATTTCACCTCCATTATCACCATCACAAAAGAACCTGGAAGGACTCCCCAACAACTGTTGCATATGGCTTTGAAAGAGGCAGCCTAATGCCATGGCATACACCTCTCCATCCCCCGGAGAAAAAAAACAAGTCTCAACCCTCGGCCCCAAATCCTTAATTACAAGACCACACTGCCTCCAATCCTTTCAGGAACACACCCATAAACAAGATTGTTTTAAGATGTTATTGTAAATAATTAGGCACCCACATGTGGCAAGACTGAGACATCCCCAGGATGATACCACAGGGCACAGCGCCGTTGTTAGAAGACAGAAAGCTTGGCTGGCTTGATCTGAACTTCCACTGCTTATTTGTTCAAGGAATAACACCTCCATATGGCTTCCCACTTCCATCTCCTCTGCAACAGACAAGAGACAGCCGTTTGGGGGCCGGAAACTGCAGCTACAATAAAAAGGATCGAGTCCCCCAAAAAAACACAAGGGGCCATCTAGATTCACCACCCCCACACCACCATAAAGGGCATCTGAAAAGCGAACACCCGGTGAATTAACTGGAGGCTGTGCTTTCTTTAAACATTCCCCATGGCTTGGAGAGGTTATACTTTAATCCACTGTTGAGCAGCAAGCAAACAGTGTCAGTAATGGTAAACAGAAGCATAAACAGTAGGACAGCTGGATTAATAGCAACCTCGAACATTGGTATTCTCACCTGTTCATATATAAAGAGATGGCAGCACTTTGGGTGCAGTAAAACAATTTATTTACAGACACAAAGTTATCCAAAGATGTGATGGGTTGCATGCTGTTACTGTCTGGTGTAGAGTATGTTTCCGATTCACCAAGCTGACCGGATCTCTTAAGTTCTGTTTATGTGCCGTGTAAAGTCTATACAGCACTTTATACATATCTGAAGAACAGCTAGGCTGTTATCTGAACTAGTCAATAACCAAAGAAAATGTTTCATCTGAAGCATAGCTGTTGCTTCTTGTTGGCCTGGAGGTAAGATCCAAACTGCAAGAAACAACAGAATAACTCATTCAGTTCAGCATTTCTTATGCTTTCCCACTATCCGGACTTGAAATCAATATTTATAAACTAGGCCTCTTAGCCACAACCAATGACCTCGGCATATAGACACAAAACAGTTGCCAAAAGTATTCAATCTTTCACAACAAAGAAAAAACATTAATTTACAACATGTGGCAGGTCGAAGTCTTCGATGCGGACCACTGGCGCTGGAGAGTTTCTCGCAAGAAAAGGGCTGATAATCCCTAGCTATTAGGGACAGAGAAAGAGAACACGCAATACATCATGTTCTCTTTTTCCCACCACTTTTTCTTGTGAGCTGCATGAGGAAATTAGAGGCTGCATGGATTTCAGGACAGATTAGTAGTTAGTACGGACAGCAATGTGTGCACAGGTGCCCCGTGGGCCTGCAATTACAGCAGAGGAGGGGAATTAAGCTGGGGGAGATGACTGCCGGCCAGAGCTGATAACCTACACCTTTAAAAGGTTTGAGCTAAGCTTAAAGCTTCAGGGTCACATAGTTCACCCCGCCCGATAGATACCCACTGGGTGTAGATGTAATCTGAGCAGCTTTTGTTCATTATTAGTCAGGTATATAACCTTTGTTAAGCATTTATGTGAATTGAAACATGTTGACTACAGCTAATTCCATCATACACACATGCTCAGTAGCTCCCTTTGTTAATCAGTTATTATTTTAATTAGATTTATCTATATTTTTATGCAGTGACAAATTAAGATTAATTACAACTTTGTATCATTGGACTTGCAACTCAGCAAGTTTACACAAGCAAGTTTCATACAGTATGACCAAACACCCATACTGAAAAGAAACATTTGTCTGCTTGGTGGGGAAAAGTTATGTATTCACATACGTCTGTTTTTTGCCTCTTAACAGAATAACACAAAAATTACTCAACAAATTTTCACCAAACTTGGTGAAGTGATGCGGTTTGGGCCTGGCAAGAATCCGTAACATTTTGGAGATGATCTGTGCATATTCATGTTGAAAAAAATCCCTAAATCCTGAAAAATCCCTGTCTGTGGGGTTTATCCAATGGCCTCTAGGGGAGACATTTCATTATAACTGTGCAAAGTTATAATAATCCATTTGTGCCTAGCAGAGGTACCTTGCACTCTATGAGTGCCCCTCTAATTATTACATACTAAATATTAAATTCCCTATTACCAATCAAACATTGACAGAATGCATAAAATACTTTAATTAATGGTATTTTGGCTTGTTACCTCTGACTATTTTAGATCATACATTGGTGAAACCAAAGTGGATTGATCAAAAATGTGTAGGATTTCTATTTCATCATGAAAATACAGTCTTATTCTGCAATAATCAGGTTTTATGGGATTATTATTTGAAATATGTAAAGCCAGAAACTCCAATCTGGCAACCCTGTTTACCAACACAGGTAATGATTAGAGCTTTTGCTTGTTTGTTTGCATATTTATATGTTTGTTTGTTTAAATGATAATACATTACTGTTCCCAAAAGATTTTTCCTCACCTGTCGGGATGACTCAGAGGTGCGTGTGACCTCTTGGTACGCAGCTACGTTTTCCCATGTGGCGATGATGGCGTGAGTTGGTATAAATTGAGTTTCTGGGAAACCTTTTCGGATCTCAGCAGCAACTTGATTCAGGACAGTAGGGGATTCAGTTAGCCGGTAGTAGATGGCTCCGTTTCCATTACTGGTGTCTATGTCAGCGAGGAAGGGTGCGATAACTGGGAATTCAGTGGGGAAACCGTCATCAACATACTGCTTCTCCATAGGAAGGTCATGAGGTGAAATGATGCCATTGGTGGCTACCTGGAAAAATAAAAATGACAGGTTTCAAATATCATTCATATCTCTCGTTCTACTGCATTTGTTTCCTCAAATTCTATAAACATGTTTTTCACACTCAAAAATATTTGAACTGGAAAATTTTTTTGTTTTGAAACCATTCATTTATTTTATCTTTAGTAACAGATCCTTCCCAGTCAGGATGTAATTGTCACATCTGGCGACCCTAGAGCACCCAGAAAACGCTATACTCCATGTGACAATTCTCCAAAATAACATGTGGTTTATTCAAAACATTTCTGGTTTCCTTTCTGGAGCATTTAGAGATAAACAGAGGATGAGGATTTAATGGAAAAACTTTCCAAGCCCTTTTATTTTTTTAGCAAGTATAAAATAAAATGATCTGACCCAAAAAAAGCAATGTTTAACCTCAGTATACTGATCTTACTAAAGCCTGTTAAAGCTTTCGGAAAAACTTTTGACCTCGTCATGGAGCACAGTCACATTCTGGTGTGTAATCCTTGCAAATAAATGACTAACACACTGAAACACACCCACCAAACCCTCAGCAATCCCCCCACCAGATGCTTGATTAGGATTTAAAAAAAAAAAAAAAGTGGAGGGGGGTGAAGTCAGTTACTCATTTTGTCTTTTAGTATCCACTTCATTGTGGTGAGGACAGACAGCCAAATACAAAAAGTGTAAATGTAAGAAAAAACTTTACAATTTAAGTGATTTATTTACCACCAGTCATTTATGTAACAATTCATCTAAAAATACTTTAATTATGGATGTTTGTAGAAGTTTCCTTTTGTAAATCCCAACAGATAGTATGAGTCATAGTAGAAAAAGGTGGTAAAGAAGAATTATACACTTATAAAGAAATAGCTAAAATCTTTTTTTTTGGGCTGATCTGACCCAAACCTTGAGTTATTGACCTCAGTAAAGTGGATTAGCTTTAAATTGCTCATCCTCCAGATGGAGTCAGGGATTGTCCCAAATATTAAAAACAAACAAACAAACAAACAAACAAATAAATAAATAACCCATTAGTGAAAGTCCAGCAAGAGTTTGCAACAACAAACAAGTAGACAACAGCCCCACCACTACCACCACCAATAATAATAATAATAATAATAATAATAATAATAATAATAATAATAATAATAATAATAAATTAGATGTGAAATTACATGGTAAAAAATCCAATCTCCAGTAACAATAATATCAATAAAATCCAAAATAATAATAACAACAACAACAACAACAACAACAACAACAACAGTAATAATAATAACAATAAAAATATAACAATAATAATAACAATAACAACAACAATAATAACAATAACAACAATAATAATAACAATAAGAAGAAGAATAACAATAACAACAACAATAATAATAATAATAACAGTAACAATACCAATAATAATAACAATAATAAGTGCTTTATAATAAAACCCAGCCCAGCTGCTTCCTCCTGCAGTGTCTCTTGTTATTACACAGAATGAGGAATTGCGTGTAAACTCACATATAATCTGCTGAATGAGGTGTCGTAGAAGTGCATGGCTTTGCTCAGTGTAATCACTTGGGACGTTTCATCGTCTCCTTCCTGCAGAGTGAAATCCCCGCTCAGGGTCCCGTAGGGGAAAAGCTCTGCTCTCTGGAGCGCGCGCACATGATGAGAGATGAAGGAGAGTTGGAGCAGAAACGCCGCTGCTTTCTTCCACATGGTCACTACGGTCTCACTCTATCAGCTGAACATTGAGCTCTTTCTCTTCTCTCGGCTGTCCACTCAGCTCTGTGATGCTGCCCGCACAGTCCAGAGGAATTTGAGCTGGGATAAAGCTTCCCTGGGTTGCCAGATTGAGAGAAACAAACACAAAAAAAAGTAAGCACTGGTTAAAAATTCTGTCCCTGGATATCTACCTCCAGTAATCATTCCCGCTGACCTTCTAAACAATTAAGAAGTTCTTAATCAGATAAAAGAGGTGTATTAGATTTTGGACTGAAATGAAGGTTTTCAGGAATAGGGTTGAACACTGGTGTAAAGTCTCTAAAAAAAGTGAAGAATCATAGGTCTAGCGCCCCTGCCGGCTAGCTGCAGTATAACATGTAGCACTGCACATTCTTGAACATAATCGAGTCCATGCCATACTCCCCATCTACAGAGTCAATTTGAGGAGTTAGTGTTCCCTATGCTGCATTTTTTATGCTATTCTACAATGTCATAACAAGTCTTTAATACAATCTCTTCTCTCACTCACCTGCCAAGCTATTTAATCCCATTAGGGTTGCACGGGGGCCAAAGCCTATCTTAGCCAACACTGAGCAAAGACAGGGTACTTCCTAAACAGCTCGCCATACCAATGCAGGAAAATGTTATCTGCCGAGGCCAACCACTCATCTGAATAATTCTCTATATCATATTGTCAATCATCATAATTATTTATTAGGATGGACAACACAGGACTGATGCATTCTGTTTGATCAACTATCTTGGAATTATAAATCATTATTTCTGAAAGGATAATACATGAATCAAAATCACAGACCCTCCCAGTTTGTTCTGGGAACTCAAACAGGCAGCATCATCATTAAAACTCTTTAAATGGAAAAAAAAACCAATAAAATTTTTTTTTAATTCTATTTTAGTTATTTACTTGTTTTTGATTTTTATTGTATTAAATAAGCATACCTTAACAAAAGCGTTTTTCTTCTGTGTAGTATGTAGACTAACCTCAATTCAATTC
>JAOUQZ010000002.1:711510-731623 GCA_028564935.1 Neosilurus hyrtlii
TCGCAGGGCAGAAACACGCTGACGGCTATGCAGCTACTCTTGACGAAAATCAGCAATGGTTCTTTTACATGCCTCATACCATAGACAGTGAGAGACATGGCCGGCATTTGGTAACCCAGTTAGCTGCACTGGGGGGACAGCAGTGACCACCCGCTCATAGAGGGGCTTGAACCTCTGACCTTGGGATCAGTAATCCTGCACCCTACCACCAGGCCACCACTCATATATCATGCTATGCTTTATATATGTTAAAACAAGTCTTAAAAACAGGATTATGTTTCTAAATCCTTTATGCATGAAAGAGTTAAGATGACAAGGTATGGCAGTGGCAATAACAAGGTCCAGAGATATCACCAAAACCATTATTTCTCTCCGGGGCTAATAAAGGGTATTTGGGTAATTTACAGCATATTCCCAGGTACCTGTGATCATTGAGAGATCACATGATATCTCTACACTGCAATATTTCTGAGAAGTCCTGGCTCTGTTTTAGGACACGCAGCTGTATGGGTTCCCAAACACCCCTGCAACTTTAATGTTTGTAATGTAAAGTAACAAGCCCATTTCTGAGACCAGGACTGCTGTGCTTTTCCTGCTTCAGATGAGTTAGCTTGATCTGTCTTAGTGGCATGTTCCAAGATCTTGTCAAGCCTGTGGTGTCTTGCCTGGGTGTCTTGTCAGAGCTCGAGTTCTAGGCGTGGGTAAATGAAAAGGGGCGGGGTTGTATTTAGGGAAAAAACCCAAAAGCAAAACGTCACTAATCTGGCAACCCAGTCAATCATCTTTTCCCAACTTGAGCAAACGGGGCTCGTTTACCAGAAGCGCGCGCACGTGAACATCACCGCTGTGCGTCTTTGTGAGAGATTATGGCTAAAACAACACGTGAATTACGTTTTATCGCTTTTACGCATGTTTTTATTGGTACTTTTTAATTCAGGCTGCGTTTCGGTTTTCGTGAAGTTCCTCATTAGGTGTACTTAACTCCAGTGGACTTAGTGACTTTATGAAGCTTCATGGAGGCGACCTGTTGGATTTTTACGGTTTGAATAAGGGGGAAAAACAACACAACAGTAAATTAAAAGAAACGTTTACCGGTTCTGAATGGACGTTATGCCCGCAGGGAACGAGACCGTGAGCTGTAATGAAACACGTATTGTGGAGAATAACGCGAGCCCGGTGTCAAGCGCGCTCATGTTCGCGGCGGGTGTGCTGGGCAACGCGGCCGCGCTCCTGCTGATCGAGGTGCGGCGACGGAAAGAGCGCAGCCGCAAACAGCGCGAGCATCAGCGGCGCACCTTGTTCCACGTGCTCGTGACCGCGCTTGTGGTCACCGATTTGACGGGCACGTGCTTGATTAGCCCTCTCGTACAAGCCGCGCACGCGCTCAACACCACGCTGTTTGCCATGGGCGACGGAGGACGCGCGTGTGACTACTTCGGCTTCGCCATGACCTTCTTCAGCCTGGCGACACTCTCTCTACTGCTCGCCATGGCGTTCGAGCGCTACCTCTCTATCGGCTACCCGTACCTGTACGAGCGGCGCCTCAGCACGCGCTGCGGCTACGTCGCCATTCCGTGCATGTACGCGCTGTGCGCGCTCTTCTGCTGCCTGCCCTTCGCAGGGTTCGGCAAGTATGTGCAATACTGTCCCGGCACCTGGTGCTTTATTGACATGAACCCATATCATAGAGCGGACCGGGTGTTCGCCAACGTCTACGCCACCGTTCTGCTGTTCATGGTGCTCGCCGTGTCCGCGTGCAACTGCTTCGTGGGGTACCACCTGGTGCTGATGTGCCGAAGGCGCACCTCAGCCAGGAAGGAGCGGAGTCCGTTTTCTCTTTCACAGGAAGTGGAGTATCTCTTCCTGCTGGTCATCATGACGGTTATATTTGTCATATGTACCCTGCCTTTAATGGTAAGTGTCAATTATAGACAAAACGAACCCCAAACCGTACTCTCTATTCCCTACAGGTGCATTATGGGTACTTTGCATGTTGTAGATTGATGCTTCTTCAAGCTGGGGTTCCATGAAGTATAAACCAACCAACTCTATTTTATCATTTATCTCACTTACTAATTTTCATGCAGTGTCTGGAGCCTATCTCTGCCAACACTGGGTGACGGTGGGGTGCACCCTGGATAGCCAAACCATTGCAGGTCCAACATACACGCAATCATTCCCATTCACACTCACACTTAGGGGCAATTTGGAAGAGCCAGTGAGCAGTGACTTTGGGAGGAAATCGGAGTACCTGGAGGACACCCACGCAAGCACAGGGAGAACATGCAAACTCCAGACAGAAATGTCCTCACCAAGCTCGGGACTTGAACCCAGGACCTTCTTGCTGTTAAGCAGGGATGATAACCACTACACCACTGTGCATTACATTTACTATGAACTTTTATAAACTTTTGGATGGCCTCTTGAATTTAATGCCTTTACTCCAAATCTTAAAAAAAACATTCGTGTATAAAACGTAAACTTGGACCTAATCTGTTCACTGACTGGAAACTTCAGGATTAGCCACTGAAATAAAGCATAAATATTTGAATAGTAAAATTATGTTCATTAATAAATCTGTACTGAGCTGATTTGTGAAATTTAGTTTATAGTTAAACCTCCCTGGATGCAAAAAAACTTTTAAATATTTCAGACAGCTCTGGCACAGCATAGAAAGAGTATCCAAGATTAAATCTTGTTCCCACAAACTGGATTATGGGTGTTATGCATCCCCCAGGCTACATTGCTTTAAATTTTCTAAAGTGCTTTGCGAGGATGTAGGAGTCAATATTTTAAGTTGCGCCTGGGTCTGAAATGGCGCTCAACATTATTGTATTAAAAAAAAACACAAACACAGCAAAATGCATTATGGGTGCTCTGTGTTCCCGTTTTGGATCTTATTAGTGCTCCTTATATTTTACACCATGTCCTCTGTACGAGATTGTGCACTGCATATCCATATTTCTGAATATCCAGTACACTCCAGAAACTCCAAAACACACTTTAGTACTTTTGTGTCACTCCCACGCCGCAGTTCTAATAGACCTTTGCAGACACTGAACACTTTAACTGTTAAATAGGTTCAGCAGAGCCTCTCAGTACAGATGATGTATAACTAATTTTAAATATTATTTGTGTAACTTCCTGAACTTTTAAGAACACACACATAATGCCATTGTTATTTATAGGCTGACTTGCTTTCAGAGTTTGGGCGTAATCCTAAGAGACTGCACAAATTGTCTAATAACTCTTAACTGCATAAAATATCCAGTAAAAAAACTTAACAAGAAATAGAACTATAATAATGGAGTGTTGTGATTCTCAGGCCCCTAGTAAATTTTTTTATTCACAGACCTTAAGTTTGAAAGGACACAAATAATGTATAAAACACAAAAAAGTCTGTCTTGTGAATAAAATGATGTTTAGTTACTGTTTTGGCAGCACTGTGGCGTAGTGGTTAGGAGGTCTGTCTCACTTGGGTGAATCTGTGTGGAGTTAGTATGTTCTCCTGGTGCTTGCATAGGTTTCCTCCAGGTACTCCAGTTTCCTCATGCAGTCCAAAGACATGCACAGTAAGCTAATCTGCTTTTCTAAATTGTCCCTCGGTGTGGATGTGAGTGTGAAAAATTGTGTTGCCTTGTGATGTTCTGGCGAGCTGTTCAGGGTGTACTCTGCCTTCACCCATTGTCAACTGAGAGAGGCTCCAGCCTCCTCACGAACCTGGAAGGATGAAGCATTACAGCGAGTAAGTAGTGACTATCATTGATCTTAGGTTATAGATCCACTGTAGTGCCCTTCAGAAAATCCACAAACCCTCACCTGCCTCAGTGGTATTTGTACAATGCTACATTCTGACCTCAGAGAACATAATTAGAAATAGTTGAATTGACCTTATAGTGCATGATGATAATGCAGAAATGCACACAGTGACATTTGTATGATGTGTCGAGCATCCATGCATGAAAACTCACACAAGGTCATATTTTAGTCATCCTTAACCCATCTCATGTGTTGTGCAGAACAAATGGAGCAGAACCTAAAAATAATACTGAAGTGAAAGTATGTTTATGCTGTAATTAAACAAATTTGAGGCTTTGTTTACTGGTCTTAAAGGGTTTTTTTTGTCATTTGAGTGGTTTTTGTGTGTATAGAATAAGACAGGAGACCTAGCCTAAGGGAATATTTTTTTGACCTCGTCTGTACAATGGTGCATACCAGTGTGATTATCGCCACCATGAATTCTTGTCCTGAGAGGGAAAAAAAAACAAGAAAAGACCTGTATAATTAAAACCCAACTATAATAATGTAAGTCTAAGCACAATATTGTAGGTATTTTTGATTTCGATTTGTAAATTAGCCTCAAAATCTGTAGAATTTCAGGTAGAAATCCATTTTTTTCCCCTTGAGGGAAGAACTAATATTTGAGGCAAAGGTATCATTACCCAAAATACTGTTTGCCCATAGCATAAAGCAAGAGAATAGAAGAAAATAAAGATGTTACAATGGCCCAGTTAATCACCACAGCATTAAAAACAAATACACAATAAATTGTAGAATAAACTGAAGATCATGAATTTTTTTTGTGTATTTACCACTGTGCGCGAGGAGCAGTGGGGGAAACCCAGCTGATCAGAAGCCCTATAACACGGTGTCAGACTAGTGTGCCCAAAAAAATCTGCAAAAACCTTGTTTACAGCCAGATGGAAAGCCTAAACATGCTCTGACCTCATTATTTTATACTCCAAAGCCATGTTCACACAGTAAGTGACAGGCAACGATGCAAATTCAGTGATTGCACGATGAGAAGCAATGAGAGATGATATTTTCTTGAGTGAAATGAATTGGGCAGGTGCGGCGTTCAACTGAGCTGAACGTTCACGTGACGCGACTCAAGTGATTACCAGTCAGAACGTAAAGATACTGTTGATTGACAGATGCTGCCAGACACAGAGTTCGCCATAATGTTTTCTTAGGGAAACAGTGAACATGAGTTTATTGAGCACTTGTTTCCTTTAAACAGTGTCATTACTTTTATGTTTTATGTCTTTCATGTTATGTCACAGTCGACTCTCATGAAGTTCAGTAATATTAGCGACTTTCCTGCCAGTTCTGTGAGCTTAACTGTGAGTGAGTTAGGGTTAGGAAGTCCACCTGAAGTTCCTGATTAAAGTTAAAAATGGCTTTTGGTTATACAATTTATTTATTTATTTATTATTTTTTACAAATAAAATATATATCTGTACAGTGCCTTTACTTTGAGCATCATGTAGCACAGCACTTGCTTTATGGTTTTCTTGTGATGGCAACCAGGACTGGTACAATACGTACCATTAACTGGTACCATACGTACCATTAATTTCTGCTACAACAGGGTACAACAACCTTCTACAGATATCAATCTGTACAGTCCAGCTATGTTTATTTGCAAGCACAAAGTTCTCGTCTACCCATGATCCTGTTACTGTGTGTCCTTTCAGATGTCAACTCCTATCACTATAAGTAGAAAAATTACAGGAATGATCAGTTAATGGACCTATTAAGGCAGAAAAACTGTCATGAAAAGGGGCTATCGCTTCTTTTGATACTGTGACATTTCTATAAATAATTTCAAAAAATCTAATAAATAGAGCGTGAATAAAGTGAGCGTGTTGATATTTAGCAAAACTCCCAGTCTTTTTGGCATATTTAACATGAGATGATGCTTAGCGCCACAAAAATACAGGCATTGCCCACAATTTGCGGCTTTGATAGTGGGCAAAAACGATTCTGAAAGCTTTATAACCACTGGGGGAATGATTATTAACACACACAACACAGACACTTTTGCATAGCCATTTTGTCTCGAATGCTGATATTTCAACAAGGCTGTGGCTGAAGATTTACAACTGTCGTTGGTCCTAAACCAGTGTGGCATCTAGGCTGACCTTTTGGCGGAATTTGACCTTTACCCCTAATAAAAATAAGTAAAAAAAATTACTTTCCTATAATTTTTTGGTGAAAATGTATTGAACAATGCTATTGTAGGCAAAGAGAATCAAATAATCATCCTGACAAGTATATTGAGTTAAACAAAAACACTGAAAATGCCAATTTTTCTGAAAAACTAAAAGGTGTTACAAATTGTCTTTTTTTTTTTTTTTTTTTTTTTTTACTTTTGCACAGCATGAATGAACTCCAAACCATATGGAATGGTGAAGAAATTAAAAATATGTGAACACTGTGCCTGAAAGGTTAAATGCTATAATCAAAGTAAAGTGTGGCCACACTACGTATTGGCTTTTTTTCTCAAAAAGAGACTGTTATTTTTGTTATTACTATATATTGTTGTTTACTTTTCTCATCAATATAATCCGATATTACATGAAATAAATACTTGAATTATTTTTTTGTATTTTTTCACTCGCTAAATCATTGTATATGGTTTGAAGTTCATTCATGCTATGCAAAAGTCAGAAAAATAAAATTTGCGACACCTTTCACTTTTTCTGAAAATTTGGTATTTTCAGTGTTTTTGTTTATATTTATGTTATATTTTTTTGGTTCTCACTGCCTACAATAGCATTGTTAAATACATTTTCACAAAAAAATTATACAGAAGTAATTTTTTAATTTTTATTAGGAGCTCAGACAAAAGCTATTAAATTTATTAGACAAAAGTGGTAGTGTATAATTTTCACTGCACCCTACTGTACATGTATGTATGTATGTATGTATGTGTTTATTTATTTATTTATTTATTCATTCATTCATTCATTTGGAAGAAGTACTATGTCACCCACCCAAAAAATAGAAAAATCTTCAAGATCTCAAATTTCAGACAGTATTGTATTTCCAAGTCCCTCTATTCCATTTGCTTTCACCCTTCAGCACAGTTTACGTCAACTTTAGTCTCGTATCGATTTTATGAAATATTAATAATTGGAGCTAAAAGCTGCAGGCACACAACCAAAAATGATCTGTGACAATAATGAGGAGGAGCTCAAGTTACGTTTGCATTATGCGTGTGAGAAATAATTTGTAATCATTACCGAAATCTCATTTCAAGCAATATCAGGGCAAATGGTGCCCTCGTGCTAACTTGTCCAAAAGTATCCGTCTAATCTTACAGTTAAAAGCATCTACAGTAAAGGACTTAATATTCCAAAACACACTTTAAATCTTATATCCTAAAACTTTCCTTGTGTTAACTATATTTGCCATATAGCTCTGGTATAAATAACACTTATTCACTGAAGGCGAGGTGCGTATCGCTAAACAGGCCCCAAGACAGAACGCACACAATCATTCACACTTACACCTGGGGCAATTTGGAACCCAGAGAACAAGTACAGGGAGTACATGCTAACTCCACACAGAAACACCCTCGCTGAACCTGGGACTTGAACCCAGGAACTTCTTGCTTCAAGGCAGACATGGTAACCACATCTCTGATATTGAAAAAGAATTTCATGTGGCCGGCTATTCTCGATTTATCCCCTTGGTTTAGAAGTTAGCTAGATAAGTCTGAAGGCTGGTTTCTAAATTTACTGTGACTCAATTCTGAAATTCAGTTTCACAAAAAACACCTGCGGGATTGAATGCCAAACAACACATCCTTGGCTGAGGGCTAGAGTGAAAAAAAGAAAAAAACGAAACAATGCGCCACTGGCATTGCAGATCTTTTTTCTGATTATGTCATCAAGGGAGTGTGCAAAAAGAAAGCGATGCATGACTCCATGGCTAGACCAGACAAGACGACTTGTTGAGTCGGATTTCCAGAAAGTACTTCTGAAGGAAATGTTTCCTCACAAGGGAAAAGAAAACGGGATAAGGGACTGATGATTTCAAATTTAAGAAGAGACATCTCTGTATTGTCGTAGGGGAATGCAGCACCCCGAGAGACAAAGATATTTACCCATGGTACCTCTGGTACACAGTAACATGACTAAGAAATAGCGATTTTTTTGTAGTACACATGACGTGGTAAAATGTTGATCAGACATGTACGTGAGTGAATAAATGATGAGTTCATTATGGGGGCATGCTGAAGTATTGCACAAAAGTGCTCCCGCTCAGTAGAGCATGTAATGGAACAGTTTCTGGCACCATCACAAACACGCACACAGCATTCTCATGACACTAATAACCTTTAGATAACCTTTTGGACTGAAACTTTCTCTAAAGCAAACCAAATGGTAATTCTGCTGAACTGCTTAATCCTGCTAGGGTCGCGGGAGACTAAAGCCTATCTCAGCCGACCATGGACGAAGGCATGGTGCACACTGAACAGCTTGCCCAACCATCACAGGGCCAAAACACAACCATTCACACTCACACCTAAGGGCAAGTTGGTAGGGACAGTAAGCTTAATGTGCATGTTTTTGATCTGTGGGAGGAAACCAACACAAGCTCTGAGACAAACATGCTAACCACCGCACCACCATGGAAACTATATTGTGTTATGGGAATTTGTTTTAGTCATGGAAGGACTGGCTAATTTGATGTGCGTTAGCCAAAGCTTGAGTCAATGATTAACTCATTTCAGCCGGCATTAGGCAGGTTTCCGTTAACCAGCTGATAGGGTATACCCTCACACACTTTTGGCTACTTCTGTGTTTTAAGAACAAAAAGATCCAAGTATAGTGACCACTGAGACCTCGTACTTGCACAATTGTTTTCTAACCTTTCTTATGGAAAAGGAAATCTATGAGTGAGAGTAGAGGGATCTAAAATCGAGCACATTGAGTTCTTTGTGCGAAAGTCTTTCTCTTTCGTAAGCATTCAGTGTACACAAAATTAGGTAGGGGAAATAATGAACGGCCTAATACACAATTTGAAGTAGTTATGGATTAGGGCATCTTTCACATGACATAAAATGTAAATGTGAATTACGAAATAAAACTGTCAAACCATTTTTAGACAATTTAGCAAGGCAGTTTTTCACAAAAATTTAAATGGAAACACATTTTCCACATTTCCAATTTAGCAGACATGGCATAAATCATAGTGCCAACACTTTTCTTAAAGATCTGTCTTCATGTTTAATTTGAATGACTATTGCGAGGGAAGAAAACCTAGTTATAATATCATTTAGTGGAAGTAACATGAACGATTCACAGTTGAATAAGAAATGCTTACCTATTTTTCCCGAACTGCAATGTAAAATAAGCTTTACAGAAATCCATATGTTGATATGCTGTACGTAAATTCCAAAAGAGCAAACCAGAGGCGGTTAAAAATCATTTTTTTAGCTCTGTTTATGGTTGTGAACAGAGTGCACATTTAGAAGCTCCTGTTACACTGAAAATGTACATTTTCATCTTCAGGTGTTTTTTGCTTACCTTTTTAATGTTGCACTCTGCCAGTTTCAAAAGGCTGCCGTTTGTGGTCCGTTCCACTCTCGCCAGTGTGAAATCACAAGAACAAGATGTAGACACGTCAATTCATTAGCGAAGCAAATATAGTATTCATATATTAAACTACCAATCAGACATAAACTAGTGAACTTCTAAATAAAATAAAAGAAAGGCACATCTATTGATTTACATACATCAGACCAGTGTCTGTTCATTTACATCAGGGGCACCCAATCCTGTTCCTGGTGATATACCTTCCCAAAGACGTTCACTCCAACCTTATTTATGCCCACTTGACCATCCAATCGTCTATTCTAGACTTAAGACTTGGAAATAAAGACAAAGTGGTGGTTGGATTTGTCAGATGGGCCCCAGTTAAGGGCTGGAGTTAAAATCTTTAGAAAGGTACATCAAGATTGGGCACCCTGGTTTACATGAGCAAATATAAAACAACGCAGTGCATTGTAATGCAAACACTTCCTTGTTTACAGCTTGTTCTGTCTGCTGTGTCCCCTTTTCATAGCACAGTGGTGCCCCCTTGTGTGAGGATTTATTACTCATTTTTATTTCTTCCATGAAGGAATTTTTATAAAGCATAGAGCATTTTAATAGGTATAGACATAAACTTTGCGTGCAAGCCTGTATGAAGTTTGGGTTTAATTCTCTTTTATTTAGAAATGACACAAACAGCTTTATATTTTATTTTTTAAATAACAGACTGTCATCACATACACTACTACACACACTCTCTCTCGTTCTCTCTCTCTTATTCACACACACACACACACACACACACACACACACACACACACACACACACACACACAGATGACGCACATACACACACTGTCTATTTCTCTTTCACACGCTGAATTTCATGTTTCTATCCCAATCATAGAGCTTCACAATAAGTGGTGACAGGAGAAGGTATACTAGACTTGCATCAGATAGTATCATGTTGTACTGACACCTTTGTTTTTCTTTTAGACGTATAATTACATGGGATAATGTACCTGAACTTTAATAGTAGAGAATATAACTTGACTGACCTGACTGACACTGTGGTAGTCTCCTGGCACCTACAACCTCAGAAGTAGACTAGTAAATAGAAAACTATGTAAAAACTTTATTAATTGCTTTAAGGGAGAATATAAATTTGAGCTGGTCCAGGTCAAAGGTTCAGTTTTATAATATCACAAGTGCTCCTCTTCAACTAGTTTGCCATCTCCCAGGTGACACAGACACAGCAGTTTTATGACTTTTGAATAAACTTCATGGGGACTGTAATCCACTTTTAAAGGGGAATACTGATTTCCAGTGGGATTGCCAGTTGAACACACAGGGTTTGAGAAGAGAATAAAAATTCCAGAGGAATCATTACAGACCATCACCAAGAGCTTTCTTTAGGCCCAAAGTGCCCGAAACTAAAAAGTCTTTAAAGAGTGGCAATCAATGAACACTTTAAATGCCACCTTTCAGAAGAGCCCTCATAATGACACAGCCTCAGGCACACCATGGAAAATTCGGGTTGGGAGTATGGGAGAGGAGGGCTTTGCTGTTTCAGGTTTTTTTTGCTCCTGACACATCTGGTCTATTTTCTTATCTAATTATCAGGCCTTTGTTAGAGGGATTTGCCATAACCGAAACTGGAGAGTACAAATACCACCTGCTAATATACCTGCTAATGACTGACTTTTACGTGTACCTTTAAAGTATTCTTAAGCCGGTGTGTATGTACATTCTTATTTGCATGTAACATTAGTACTGGCACTAACAAGCTTTTATATAAGTCATAACCAGGTATTCCTCTAGTCACACCGCTCCAGTGGTGGATAAATACTTTAAAAGTCACCTAGCTGGTGTTTGGCCATCTTGAAGTTCCCAAAGTTCAAAAGTTCAGAGCACTGACAGTTCAATCCGTTTGCTAAAATTAGATAAAAGCCGACTCTAATGTTCCCTAATCACTTTAAAAACAGTTGTTCCAAAATTGAAGTAATGTTTCCGTGTTGAATGCAGTTATTTGCCACTTCCAAATCAGCACGTCTACTCGTCACAATTCCCTCAGTTTGCTTGTTCCCAGTGGTCCCAGTGTGCACAGCGGCAAATCCAGTATGGCGGTAACTGTGAAATAGCCCATTGTTGTGTGTGAATGTTGGCCCTGGCGAACTGTCTAAGACATTCAAATGAATGGAAATGATTTTACCATTGCACTTAATGTTTTAGTGGAATATTAGTTTAGTTGGAATATTTTTAAGTTGTTATGCTGTGTATTATATCTTTACAGGGACTACTTTCTGAAAAAAGAAATTAAAGTAATTTATTATTGTTTACGCTTGATGCATCTGGGTATAGCAATATTACTCGGAAACTCATCCTATGCAATGGCCACAATAATGATCTCTTCAGAACACTCTCAAATGCACCTCTCGGTCCACCAATCAGCATAGACCTAATGACTGTAGATATGAAATACAAATTAGCTTCCCAAAGGACAGCACACAAGTGACACATCGGTGTGTTTCTATGCGTCATGATCCCATAATCCTCTTCCCTCCATCATGCTTCAGTGCTGCAATACAAATAACTGAAGACACAGTAATCGAGTCACACTCAGGAGATACAATCAGGGTAGTTTTTATAATAGGAAGCTATGACGGAAGTCCAGGCTATGACCAATAAAATCTAATATACACATATCCACATGCATTCATTAGCTGACTCATATCAGCAGCCTGAAAAACATTTCAACATGTAATTGCACATCAAAAGCTCAGAGGTTCATTGACTACAACACAAATTATACAGTAGATGATGGGGAGTAAAAAGAAAGTTCAGTCCAACGTTATGACCACATCAACTTTCAAGCCAAGATCCGGATCAGGTTGCTGTGCAGAAATCAGTGATTACAATAGTACTGAAACACATCATACTGGATCAGAAGTGGATTAAAGTGCATCGTCTCCTTTAAAAAATAAATAAAATAAATAGATAAAACAAATATATAGTTTTGACGATTCAGTTGATATTTTAACAACTACAGCTTTCTCACTCAAGCCAAATGTATAAAAAAAAGTACACAAAAGTAATAAATTGTATACAAAAGTATTAAATCTCAAACCTGAATTTTTAAGAAGGTAAAAGTCAGGTTTTGTCTGTCTTAAGAGAATATCTCAGTGTGCACAATTATTAGGCAAATATTGGTGCTCAGAATTATTAGGCAAGTTAATAAAAAAATTTATATTTTCCCATCTCACTTTTTTTCATCTGTTAAAGTAAAAATAATGAACAAACAACTAAAAATTTACAAATAAACATCTCTAACATTTCCACAATAATATAATCAGTGACCAATATAGCCAGCCTTCTTTTCAATAACTGTCAAGCTTTCCATTAATTGATGTCTGTCATTTCTTTATCTGTTGATCAACTTTTTGTGCAGCAGCAACCACAGCCTCCCAGACACTGTTCAGAGAGGTGTACTGTTTTCCTTCATAGTAAATCTCCCATTTAAAAACAGCCCACAAGTTCCCAGTAAGGTTTAAATCAGGTGAAGAAGGGGGCCATGTCATTTTCCTGTCATCTTTAAGGCCTTTACTGGCCAGCCATGCAGTTGAGTACTTTGCTGCATGTGATGGAGTGTTGTGTCCTGCATAAAAATCATGGTTTTCTTGAAAGATGCAGACTTTTTCCTTTACCACTGCTTGAGGAAAGTGTCCTCGTAAAACTGGCAGTAGTTCTGGGAGTTGATTTTAAGTCCTTTTTCAACCCGAAAGGGTCCAACTAGCTCATCCTTTGTTACCAGCCCATACCAGAACCCCACCTCCACCTTGGCATCTGAATTGAAGTGGAGCTTTGTGCCCAACACTGATCCAGCCTTGGGCCCATCCATCTGGTCTGTCAAGAGTCACTCTGATTCCATCAGTCCATAAAACCTTTGAAAAATCAGTCTTCATGTGCTTCTTGGCCCAGTCTTTGTTATAACTTATGTCTTGTTCAATGGTGGACACATTTCAGCCTTCCTTACCCTGGTCATGTCTCTGAGCACTGAACACCTTGTACTTCTGCGTACTCTAGGTAGGTTACAGTTCTGGAATATGCAACACTGGAGGACAATGGGTTCCTAGTAGCCTCAAACATGATTTTTTTTGTAAATCTCTGGAAGTTAATTTGCGTCTTTTTTCTCCTATCACTTTCATTTGACCCTGTTGACCTTTTGCAAGAAAACATTAGATAGTTCTATGATCAGTATCAGAATACTTTATTGATCCCGGAGAAAATTGTGTGCACACAGTTTTTTTTTTTTTTTTTTTTTACAATTTTTTACTTTTCAGAGTCAGTCAAACTTCTTTTTGGACCATTTTGCCCGAAGAAAAGAATCTGCCAAATTATGCACACCTTGATATAGGGTATTAGCCTTCTTAGGCCACGCTCTTCCTCATCACACAAATAAACATCACCTGATATGCTCAAATCCAATAAGCAGTCAAGTGTATACAGCTTGGTGTTGGGAAACATGCATAAAAAGGATGATATGGTCAAAATACTCACTTGCCTAATAATTGTGCACACAGTGTGTGTATACATATATAATTTTGTATCCTGCTGTGTTTCGTATAGTCTGAAAAACAGAGATTCATCCACCTACTGGAATATTTTAATAGTTTTTAAAAATGAATTTCGACGCAGAGGTGTAGTGGTTAGCACATCACAGCAAGAAGGTCCTCGGTTCGAGTCACAGGCTTGGTGAGGGCGTTTCTGTGTGGAGTTTGCATGCTTTACCCATGATTGCGTGGGTTTCCTCCAGGTACTCCGGTTTCCTCCCACAGTCCAAAGACATGCACCTTTAGGCTAATTTGCTGTTCCAAATTGCCCTAGGTGTGAGTGTGAATGGTTGTGTGTGCTAGCCGTGCAATAGATTGGTGAGCAGTTCAGAGGGTAGCCTACTTTTGCCCAGAGTCAGCTGAGATCCCCGTAACCTTAATAGGATTAAACAGTTCGGCAAATGAGTGAGACTAAATTGAATTCCCAAGTCTTAAACATTTCTGTGTAAACTTAACTGCTGAACTGAGGAGAATAAATATTTATTAATTTTAATTTGCTTTGTTTAATTAATAGGAAAGTTTGTTTGTGCAGCTTTTAGTGCTGTCACCTCACACACCAGTGCGCTACTTGTATTAGTGCTCATCTGTTTCCTGTTTTTCCATAATATGCTGAAAGGATTTATTTGAATTTATTTTTGACTTGGACCAGCTGTGATTTCTTTTTAGAAATAATTGTGGGGAGAAACAGAAATAACTGCAGGAGAACATGGGCTGTGGGTTTGAAAAACTGTTCCATGTATGGAGCATAATATGAGATATTAAAAATTTATAGTGAATGGCAAAATGGATATGGAAATGATTTGTAGCGTGTTAAAATTTTTTAAAAAAGTAACCCTATGATAGTTCATCAGTTGTTTAGGAATATCATCGAGCTACTTTGAACTACTGGTTAACCAGCTTGAAGATACCAACATGACTGAAAACACACAACGCAAAGGATTTGAAAAGAATAGATAGAAATAAAAGTTTCCCAATTGAGAATGCAAGGGCATAAGGTCAACCCAAACTCAACCCAAAGAGCATTTCTCTGTCAGGTTAAGCAATTACATAGTATTATTTAAGTTAATTAAGTATAAATAAAATTTTATGTAATTATACACAACGTTACCCATATTACATACAACTTGACCTTTGTTACACTAATTAAGTGCATGGTACCTCTGCCAGGCAGTATGGATAATGTAGCAAACAGGTCCTATGTGGGAACTGGTTTTAATCTTTCATGTGCTCATCTTGCGTTAAGTTCTGTAGTATGTAGGCGAGTTCAAATTAGCAAAACAGCTCTTTGAACGATTAACAAGATGGCTGGGGTTTGATATTTCCCACATTGGTCATCTGTGGGCCATTTTTTTTCTCTTAGTTTCTCAGAGATAAGTCATTTAAATTTTGGAAATTTTCAAAATGTGACCTTGCTCTGACCCTGACCTTGAAATTTCTAAATCAGATCATCTCTGGGACTCATGTAGGGTAGTGTCCCCATTAAGTTTGTTGAAATACAATTAGCATGTGTGTGGTCAGGATTTTGTTCACAGACAAACAAATGCCAGAAGTGGAGGTAAAAAAATGTAGAACGCAAGGAAATCCTGACTAATTGTTTACTTTTGGGAAACTTGATAAATGTAATTTTTAATCAAACTAGAAACCTTTTGTAACCTAATAATACTACTGGGTTAAATAGTTATGGACAAAATTATGTAATAAACCTGTCATGGGAGGAAATAAATAACAATTTGTCTGATTTGGTCATTCGGGAAATATTTCTGGAGAGTTTCTAAATGGAGCAAAGTTCTTCCTGACCATAGTCCCAGCTGGTGAACGGAGGAAAACTGATGCTCACTCGTATGCATTGTTTTCTGAACAATGCTCCCACATTTCCAGTACACCTTTACTACCATCAAACAAGTACAGCTTTACCCACACACATTTTTTCTCATTAGGTTGAAACATTGCAGCTCGTTAAATAAAGCATTAATTTTATAAATTACTGATGTTGATGAATAGCTCGGTAAAATATTATCACTGCTTTCATTGCTGTTAATATTAAAGTTAGTGTTGGTTGCTCTTATGACAATACCATCTGGATTTTATTGTACACTGTTAAATCAGGTATCTTGTTTACTCTGGAGGTTTTGGAAAAACGATTAGTCTCAGGCTGTACTTGGCTGTATACGTAATTTTCATTTTGTGATAAAAGAGGACCTGCAAATTAGGTTTAACTAGTGGGAGTGAGGAATTTCCATGAAGCATTTGACTTGGTATGTTTAACGCACATCACATAGACAAACATTGGAGCTTGTCGAAAGAGCGTTAAAAAAACCCACACACAATTTGATTAGTTACCACTAATTAAATTAATCGCGCTGACGCAGTGAATTCTGAAGTAGTCTTAATCGCTGTTCATGATTTTTTTTGGTAAAAAATATATATATATCTGTACATCTTTGTAATAATACTGTTGCATCCAAGAATATACGGTGAAGCTTATGTCTCAGTTGTAGACTCTCATTATGATTACTGGTTTCATCAGGCTGCAGGATTACTCAATTTTATTTTAATTCACTTATTTGTTTTCTTTTCCAACAATCTCATGTGGTGAAAACAGTTCTGATGACTTGTAGCAAATATGTTTCTTAAGGACTGCTGAAAATATTCTTTATCTTCTTAAGACAAAAGACTTAATAGTGAAAAAATGTTCTCCAGTACAATAATAAAATTATAATAATAATAAAAAGTAATGGGAAAAAAAGCATTTTTCACCATAATTTGTAGGAAAATAGTAGCTATTGAGAATGGATGTGTTATTTGTTGGAAGAAGGAAATTTTATATATATATATATATATATAGTATTACTAATTGCATATTTATTTTTTTATTATTTGAAAAATTAAGCAAAAAATAGTGTTTACTTTTTAATGAATCTTTTGAATTAACAGAACACCACTTGCCTTTTAAGTGTGGATTAATCACTGCTGAATTTGTGACTCCTTCCATGTCTGTTTAAGTGGCTGGTTCATCCTTTACTCGCCAAGTAACAAGTCACCAAATCAAGCCAAAAAATTTTGTTTATAAGCAATTGTGCTGTCCGAGTATGTGGCAAACCTTTTTTTTAATTATTTCATGGCTCACAGTTCTTGCTTATTTCTCTCTCATATTCTGAAAACTTTTAGGCAATATAACAAAGTAATATTAGTGTCATGATAAATTATGGCACAATACATTTGTTTAGGATAAATATTTTATATTACATATTTTAGCTTATTTTATGTTAAAAGTTTAAAAAATTGTAGAATGTGATTTGTAATTTTTCTATTAGAATGTTCTGAATTCTGAAAATTTTGTTTAATTATTTAAAATACACATTTGCCAATTAATTAGCAAAGCTATGTATTGTGATCATTTAAATGATCATTATTTAGTATATAATACATCGGAATGGTGAGAGAGATAGGAGTGTGTGTGTGTGTGTGTCTTAATGCAGTTCATGTATATTAATATATGTAATTGGGGTTTTTTTTGCATATCATCCACTGCAGCAAAAGTAAAAGAGCCAGTAGGGTTTAAAAAATAAATCATCCTTCTTTTTTTGAAAAATTATTAAGAAACCTATACTGTTTGTGCAGTTAAATCATTAACATATGTTAAATGACTAATGGAACTCTGAATGAAACACAATCTTGCCTGAAATGACTTTTACGAACACTTTTGTCAGTTAAAAAAAGGGTTAATAACTGGTAACTCCACCTCTTACATTTATGGAACTGAGTAATGAATTGTCACTCCCAAGATGAAGTAATGTCCCTGAGGCTGGTGTCCAGTGGGAGATTTAAAAACAGCATGTGACTCATGGCTCGATGAATTGAGTCAAATTATCTTGATGGCCTTGAATAACATGAGCAGAACCTTTACTATATCTGACTCGCGTAACATTTACTTTAGTGGTGAGCAGCCAATGATCTTAGAGATTCGAAGACATCCAAGGCTGCAGAGGACTTCATGTATAGCAGTCATGAAATGTTGTCCTTTTTTTAGAGAATGTTCATATGTATGAAAGTTAAGATGCTACAAGTTCCCAGTTTAAGGTCAAGTGAAATTTGACCCATGAAAGTAGTAGTATCTGATTTAGAATAGATCCATCCCGCATTGCATGAACATAATTTTTCTGAGCATGCATAACTTCCTGTAAACACACTGCTCACAAACATCTGGTGCATGATCTGTTGCCCTTCGATTTACAGTAAATTCAATGAATTGATCTTAATCAGCTTGTCGGTGACAGTAAAACCTTGTAAAAGTCTCTGTAATGCATTCGCATGACCAACCAGACGATAATGACAGCATCCCTCATCATATCATCTGGAGTGCACACAATGTGCCAATATTATATTGAGATGGTGGTTATTGGGCCTCTTTTCTGAAGTATTATCTTTTCTAATATATATTAAAATTAGAGCATGTTTAAAGTATTAAATGAATAATTAAATGCAAAGATTGACATTTTATAAGACAACACTGTTTTACTGTTATTGTATTATATAGATGTAACTATGCCAAAATAGAATTGCCAAAATTCTGCACAGCTCATTATAGATTTGTTTCTGAGACCAAAGATTCTGTGTAATATTGTCAAAGCAGGCTTCCCCAATCCTGATCATGCTTTTTTCATGTTTATGTTTTATGCTCTAAGTCTCCCCATTTAACCAATAAGCGAACAAACTCAACAGTCGATGTACATGTCTTAGAGCAGGAAAAACACTCCAACATGCAGAGAAGGCATGCTCTAGGAGTTGACTTAAGGGCTTAACACTATCTGTGTTGATCAGTGTTAACCCTGGATATCTTTTCATTCTTGTTTGACTGGGACAACCAGGAAGGATACCAGGATGTTTGCCTTTGGTGTGATATGATGGCATACTTCAGATATCCCAGCCATGGTCCGAGAGCGGTCCTATTGGATCTCTTAAAAAGTTTTCCTTACTCTAACACACCAAATCAAAAAATATAAGGTGTTGACTGAGTGCATGTGGGTGTGTTGGAGCACAAAGCCTCATAAGTGAAGTATTTGCAATCTTTAAGAACATCATACATGCAGACGAGGACAAAATTATCAGCCCCTATGAAGTTTAAAGTTTTCTCAACAATTTCCCCAAAGCGCTATTTTAACAGAGCAAGGAATTTTCAACACAACATTTGTAAACATCCAAGTTATTTTGGATGCTTACATTTTTTTACACACAGAAACAAAATGATTTTACAACAACTACCAGGTTCAAAATTATCCCCTTTAAGAATTTATATTTTTGTTTCTATAGCACGTACCACCACTGTGCAATGATGTGCTATAACTTTGTAATGTGCAAAGCTTGTAAATAAAGTTAAAACTGAGATAAAAAGCTTATCTCCCAATTTACACACAGTATAAAAACTTTGGTAAGGGTTTGAGCTGTCACTCAAAGAATTGTTGGTGCTCGCACAGCAGGCGAAGGAATCACAGAGTTTGCAAGTGTCAAGAACTGGAGTGAGAAGTGTCATCAACAAATTTAAAGGGAGCCACGCGGTACAGAACAAGCCTGCAGTGAAATTTTTTTAAATACTTTGGAAAGAAAACTAGTCAATGAGGTGTCTAAAGACCCCAGAACAACTGTCAAGACACTAGTGAATGACTTAGCCAAGTCAGGAATTATAGTCTCAAAAAAACATTCACAGGAAAGAACTTCCCTGCCCAGGAAAGAACTGCCAAAAAACCTCTACGTTTGCAGAAGAGACGCCTTCAAGCCAGACCAAGGTATGCTAAGGACAACCTTGAGGAAGATTATGCATACTGGAAGTGCGTCCTTTGGTGAGACAAAACTAGAGCTCTTTGGCCGTAGAGATGTTGCTTATGTTTTGGAGAAAGAAGGTAAATCAAATCTAGAGAAACTTAAGAGATTCGCCAAATATGAATAGTAGAGGTGCTCCGATCAGGATTTTTGGAACCGATCACCGATCGCCGATTTTTGAAATCAGTATCGCCGATACCGATACCAAAGCCTCCATTTTGAAGTTTGCTTTTTATAGTGAAGGATTAATTATTCCCCATGCCTGGAACATGTCTCTGAACGTACCTGCAATTGCCTCTGCTGTGTGTGATCCCGAAAATTCTTGAGAGTGAAGCACCACTCTTTTGAGCTCAAAGTCCT
>JAOUQZ010000002.1:755717-802523 GCA_028564935.1 Neosilurus hyrtlii
ATATATATATATATATATATATATATATATATATATATATATATATATATAAGATCTTGAGTCGATTTTCCGTAAAAAAGTGCTTGATACATCAATGTAGAGCTAAATATATTGTATGTGGGAAAAAATAACAGTTTTTATCCCGACAATTTGTCAGGATAAAATTGTAGTACTGTTATTTTTTCCCACATACAATATATATATATATATATATATATATTGCATCCTAGATTTTATCTTATATGTATATTATGTCCTGTGATGGCCTGGCGAGCTGTCCAGGGTGTACCTCGCCTTCGCCCAGAGTCAGCTGAGATGGGCGCCAGCCTCCGCGTGACCCTTAGTAGGAATAAGCGGTTCAGAAAATGAATGAATGAATATTTTATTTATGTCGACCCTACAGAATGGACAGGAAAGTAAGTAGGAGTAACACTAATTCATTCACTAGCATTATTGTATCCTATATTTTATCTTATATGTATATTTTATTTTATTCTTTATATTTTCTTATTTCTATCCTTTTGCATTTGTATATTTATCTGACCTTTAAAATCCTTTAACTGACCTTTAAATCCTTTAAAAATTTTAGTTACTGTTCTTTTGTTCTTGTTGCTTTGATAGTTTATTCTTTACATTTAGGACAGTCGTACTTAGCATTTCACTGCATACTGTGTATAATTTGTATGTGACATGAAATTTGAATTGAATTTGAATTTATTATTAGTAATATTAGTAGTAGTAGGATTTGGAGTATAAGCATCACTATAAGTATCAGCAGGTGTTGTAATAAGAGTATTATTATGAGTCGGAATAATCAGAATAATCAGCGTAGAATTGTTGGTAATAGTAGTAGTAGTAGTTGCAGTGGGAGTGAAGGGAGTCATAGTTGGAGTAGTAGTAGTGAACAAGTATTAGTAGTAGTAATAGCAGCAGTTGTAGTAAGAGTGTAATAATTTTCATCAGTAGCACTTCTGGGGTATTGTTTTTAGAGTAGGAGGATTATTATTAGCAGTTGTAGTAGAAGTATAGGTATTAGTAGTAGTCAGTATAGAAGTATTAGCAGTAAAGTAGGAGTGTTTTTTTTATTAGTTAGTTGTAGTAGGAGTCCTGTATTGTGTAATTGGAGTTTTACAAGGAGTGTTAGTGGTAATAGTTGACCCAGTGTGCACTGGCGGAGGTGTGGCATGCAAAGATGACCTGTATAACACACTTATTGGTGTTAGTAATTATTGATCTTATTAATTTGTATCAGTAAATATTAGAATTAGTAAGTATTAGTTTTTAAATGATGTAGTAGGATTATTATTATTAGTAGTAGTAGTAGTTATTTGTACTACCTCTGGGTACATTTTATCTTTCACTTTTAACATGTTCTCGCCAAGTGCTTTGTTCACGATGACATATTTGTTTGTATAGTGATTGGCTCTGTCTTCTAAATAATACACTTTAAATCGATTATAGAGGGTTTCTTTTGCCCATTGTGCTTTTTTACTTTAGTTCACTTCTATAGTATTTGTCAATAAGTTATCTTTCCATCCATCCATCCAGCTATCTGACTCTATCTAAAGACCTTACTAAGCTCTTGCCTTCTTAGGGCAAACTCAAACTTATATTTGATAATAAATTTGATAATACCTCTTATCCAGGAGGGTGAGCGCAGAGTACACCCTGGACAGCTCGCCGGGCCATCGCAGGGCATTATTATTATTATTATTGTTGTTATTATTATTATTGTTATTATTAAAATAACGATGATGATGACAATCATTACCTGGGATTTGCCTTGCAGGTGGAATTAACATCAGAAATACTGCTATAGACAATAAGTCAACACCAATACTCAGTTCTTACAGATTTCCTCTGTATTACAGGGATAAAAGGACTTTCAGAATGATTATTATTATTATTATTAAATTACTATTAAAATGATCTTTGTTTACTTTTTGATAAGTTTGCACAATTGTTGGTGGCTGCTGTGCTTGTACAGTCTGTACAATCTCACAGCTAAATTCTTGAACCTTGGAAAACAGCTTGCTGTTGTAGGAAATAATCAACTTTAGGTTGGTAACAGTAACTGTGCACTGCCTCAGAATGTATCACACCACCTTATCATTGATTATCTTTCTATAACTGCACACAGCAAGTGTTGTATTTTGTAATACTCTTTATTATCACATAGCAAAGGGAAGAAAATCACTGAGGATATTAGATAGAAAATCAAGTGGTTGAAATGAGCTTCTTTTGTGAGGTGGCAGGGCTCTCCCTCAATGATAGGGTGAGAAGTTCGGCCGTCCAGAAGGAGCTTGGAGTACAACCACTGCTCCTCCACGTTGAGAGGAGCCAGCTGGGGTGGCTCGGGCATCTGATTAGAATGCCTCACAAACGCCTCCCTGGTGTGGTGTTTCGGGCATGTCCAACCAGGAAGAGGCCTTGGGGTCGACCCACAATACGCCGGAGGGACTATGTCTCTCGGCTGGTCTGGGAACGCCTCGTTGTCCCCCCGGAAGAGCTGAAGGAAGTCGCTGGGGAGAGGGACATCTGGACCTCACTGCTTAGGCTGCTGCCCCCGCGACCCGACCCTGGAACAAGAAGATGAAGATATTTTTAAGCAGTTTGGTTTATGATGTGTTACAGATGGTTAAGTCACCTTTCAGAATGCTAATTATAACTTCATAGAGAAAGAAAGAACAAACCAATCACACAACACTCCCAAACTCCTTCCCCCACAACTGGATGTACACATGCTATTCAAGCAATCATGCAATCTGATTTGTTGATGTGTGGGCAATAAACCACCTATGAACTGGTGCATATCAATCTGCAAGTTAGCCTTTTGATAGCTGCACTGTGCACGATGATCTGTAGCAGTTTCCACAGTAAGGAAAACAAGCCAAAACCAACTTGTCATGATTGCACATGGAGACAGGGTGCATACATGATATGAGGAGTTTATTGTTGATTGGCAACCCAAGAGGAAAGATTAAACCCAAGAGGCATGTAGCCAGCAAACAAGAACTTGAGGTAAAGAAAACACCAAGAACTTGGAATATACATATAGGAATAAAGAGAGAGCTTAAATCCATTTCCTGCAACTGCGAATGCTGCCCACACTGGGAAATGCAATTTACTGGTGAATCAGAAGTGGCGGTGTGACACTGCCAAAGTTCTTACAGAAACGGATAAAGATTCCTTGTTCAGAAGCGGGAAAGTAACACCACCCGAAGTGAATTAAATAAGGCGGCCATTTAAAAAACAAAACAAAACAAAAAAAACTCTAAATGTATATGAGCAATCGTGTCCTCTGATAGGCTCCTTTACTACTAGGATATCTGTTTATATACCATGAGTACCGAAAAACAAAATGGCAGAGTGATTTGTTGAACCAGCTGAAGAAGATGTAAATTCTTAACCTAAAAACAACATTCTTGAAAATCCTAAAAAAAAAAAAAAACACAGCAACATTTTGAATAAAAGTATTTGATGGTAAGAGCTTAAATTTTTTTTTTAAGTATTAAATTTTTCACCAAAGAATATGTTGCTGTCAGATTAATGGTTTGTTTTCTTTGTCATTTGTGAAAATTATTTTATAAATATTAATAATATACAATTATATAATATAAAATATTAATAATATAAAATTATTTTATAAATTTAATGAAAATAATACAAATTCTTTATTTCTTACAGTGTAGTGCATGTATTTATAACAAAACAGTTACTCTGCTCACTCTCGTCGTGCATGGCTGACAGTGGCTCGGCTTGTGCAGCTGAGTTTTGTGTAATAATAACTGTTACAGATTGTTACTAAACTGTTTGACTCAAACTCTGAAATGTATCTACAAGACAGATCTTTATTTATGTAGAAAGCAAAGAAGCTCCATTAGTTCATGCAATGGTTCCCTTTTTAACCCCACCCTCTTTTTTCTCTTTGCATTGCTCATGAACATAATAGTTGCTAAATGCTAGTCTGGTCTCTTCAGTCTCGTTCCGAAAAAACAAAACGTATAGTCATTTGAGGCCGGAGATACACGGCAAAATAAATAGATCCCACAGATCTAAACGGTCTCAATATTCTAGTTAGTTATTTGAGAGGTTTTTTATTCTTGAAATTTGAGAAGTGAGATTAACACACTGGATTTCAGTTGACTTGATTTATATGTTACTCATTTCAGAGTTTTCAAAGCCAAGTGGGTTCAGTGCAAAGGGGTTATTAAAATACCGTAATGACTCTACCAATTCTAAAAATAATAACTGTTGTAATAGTGAATTATGGAACGCAATCAGATCACGTCATTCAGATTGGTTATAAATCCATTAGACCAGATGCATTTTTAAGTTAATTCTTATTATTTTTTTACTTAGATATGGTTATGAATATGAGCATGAATATGAACCTACACACACACACACACACACACACACACACACACACACACACACCAAAATATAGTGTTTTCCAACTTGCTAACCAAACCCCCTTTTACCTACATAGCCCAACAGGTATACAACAGGTCCAGGACAAAAATTGGGCAAATTTCTAGGACAGTGATGTGTGTGTCATTAAAAAAAAACCCTCATATGTTGTGCAAATGAAAATGCCCTTGTAGAACCTTGCCGTGTAGTTTTGAACATGTTCCGAATTTTTTTCAGTCTCGTAGGTAATTTTTAATGTCAGGTCCTGTTCTTAGGTCTGTAGTGTGGTGTCCTACGATGTCCCATGGCTGTGTTACAATCGACATGCACGTTTCATATGCTTTCTGAGATGCATTCGGACTCATACAGATTTCTTACAGTAGTTCTATTATTGCTTTAAGTTAACCCCATGGAACTTCCTTACATCCCCACGTGTATCGTACAACATTTTTACAACAGTGTTAGCTCGAGTTGTATGGTCGTATGTCAACCATGTATCACAGGAATATCGTACAAGGATTTTTTTTTTGTCTAGTAACAATCATGTTACTTCCATCTGAACACCGTATAATTTGACTTACAGACAAACTAACTGGTTCTTCCAAATTGCCCCAAAGTGTTAGCGTGACTGTAAAAAGTTTGTGTGTGTGTTGTTCAGGGTGTACCCCACCTTCACCCTGGGATAGGCATCAGCCTCCTTGCGTCAGTAGTAGGATGAAGTGGCTCAGCGAATGAATAATAGAATTCTGAACACAATAAAGCCCTTGACCTTGAGTAAGGGATAAAACCCAAAATGGCATGCTATTTGAGGAAAATAATCAACAATGTCAACAATGCCTCCCTGAAGTGTTTAATTTCTCTTACACCACGTTACTTTTTACATTTTACCTTTTACATTTAAAGCATTTTGCAGACTCCTTTATCCAGAGCGACTTTAAAGTGCTTTAAAGTTACTATCAGTGAATTCATTCTGATACTGGTTCACTAGGACACAGGCTAAGCTTACCATCAGTCAAAACTCAGTGAATTTGGAGTCATTTTGAGTTATTTTGTGTTTTATTTATTGAAAAAATTGTGTCATCATGATGGGAGGGATGGCAGAGCAAATCAACAGCCATTCATGAATACCTGTGAGCTAACAGATGGGGATAATAGCGCTTTCTCTCCAAATTTTCTCTCCAAATGAGGCATTTCCCATATGTGCATGTTCGTAAAGATGCGGTGGTAGCATCACCTGTCATGGAGGATACACATGCTTGTTTACACCTCTGCCTTGTTGGTGGTAGCTTTCTCTTTAATTGTTATAAAGTGACACTGGAGATTCTTTCGATAAATGTAAAGTATGCATAGCCTTCCAGAAAAAGGCACCACCACCATTCACATGGTGCATTTGTAATACATAGTATAAGCCATTGTATCCCTATATGATGTAAATATTATAGCAAAAATAAAAGTATTAGAATGAGCATATTAATATAACATTTGGACTTTGTCTTTCAGGTGAAAGTACGGTCTGATTCGCGCTCTGAGTATACATGGTTCATCTTCTGAATTGAGAACTGAGTTTTTTATGTGAGGGAGGGGAAATGAGTCTGAAATACTGTTTACTGTAAAATCAGATAACATTCACTTGTGTTCTCTTGTTAGTTTGTGACCTGTTTTGCATGCCACTTATCAGTCAGGACTTGCTTATTTAGCATTTTCCTGCCACGCAGTCAGTATATGGGACAGCGGTTGAGCAAAACCAGACCGAGAGGCTCTAGACTGCTGAGGTGATCATGACAGCTGTTGTGTGGATCTCTACACTTATTGAGTCCTTTGTGAGTGCCGACTTGTCAGCACAAACAGCAGAAAAAAGGGGATGTATTAGTAGTTTTGTGTCTGTAGTGAAAAACACTTGGGCTTTAAAGCTGCAGGCGGTGCAGCAACCTATGCAGAAGCATTACGTCATTGTCCTGATACAGGCTTGACAGAAAAGAGTGTGTGTGTGTGTGTTTGTAACACTCAGACAGAAACACTATCCGCTCTCATTCTGAAATAAATCTGGACCAGTAGGCTCACAGTACAATGACTGTGTTTCCGAATAGCAAATAGAATCTGCACAGATCAGCATTTCTGTTTGCGTCTGAATCCTGAAGGTATTTTTCTTGTCATGTTTGGCTTGATGCTTTTTTTGATTGCGAATAAAAGGTGGAATAATTATTTGGTAGAATGTGCATTGATTAAATATAATCAACACTTAATTCATTAGGAATTGAATTCAGATAGTAAAAGATAAAAAGCAGATGTACTTCACCACTCACTCATGGGCGAAGACTAGGTACACCCTGAAGAGTCAGCCAGACCATTGTAGGGTCAACACTCACACACAGCCATTCACATTCACATCCACACCTAGGGGCAATTTGGAAAAGCCAACTAGCCTAATGTGCATGTCTTTGGACTGAAGGAAACCCACATAACTCCGCACGGGGAGAACATGCAAACGTCACACAGAAACTTAAATCCAGGACCTTCCCACTGTGCGGTGGACATACTGATCACTATGCTGCCATGCTGACCTGGAGTTGCTTGTTCTTTCTTTCTTTCTTTCTTCCTTTTTTTCTTTCTTTCTTTCTTTCTTTCTTTCTTTCTTTCTTTCTTTGAAACATAGTCAGTAATGAAAATCATTGTACTGATCTCTGGAAACATGTAAAAATGTTCTTGTTTTTAATTTTAATAACTTCAAGAAACAGAGAAACATGGGGAGAAAAAGAGAAAATGTTTAGAGCTGTTTTAACATAAGTGATAGCAGGAACTTGTTTTGTCGAACTTTCATAAATCCAAAGCATGATCTGTCACTCATAAGTACAACCCCAATTCCAAAAATGTTGGGAAACTGTGTAAAATAAATAAAATCCGCATGCAATGATCTGCAAATATCATAAACCCATATTTTATGCAGGAATCAGTGAAGCCTTCATCGAGGACTGAGCAAAAAAATAAACACAAACACAACAAAAGTATACGAAGCGTCACTCAGGCTTGAACTAAACAAGTTCAAGAGTTCAAGAAGCTTTATTGTCATTTCAACCATATATAGCTGATGCAGTACATAGTGAAATGAAACAACGTTTCTCCAGGACCTGGTGCTACATAAACAAACAACATAAAGATCAAATTCGGGGGAAAAAGCAACACAGAGCTGCGACCAAGGTTTTTGTCCTAGCTACATAAAGTGCAAAGTATGTGACTAGGTGCAAACAGTGCAAAGACAATACAGTGCAAAAACAGTACAAACAGAAAAAGACAACACAAGAATAAGGCACTTAACAGAAAGTTAAGTACAGACGTACAGACAGAAAATGATAAGATGGAGGAAAAAATAAAAAATGAAATGATGTACAGAGTAGCAGTGGTTGAGGTAGTGCAAATAGAATATAAGCATAGACGTGAATGTAAACATAGCAGCATAATAAAATGATAACAAGGTTGAGGTAGTGCAATAAATAGTGAACAATGTAAGGTGAAAGAGTGTGTGTGTGTGTGTGTGTGTGTGTGTGTGTGTGTGTGTGTGTGTGTGTGTGTGTGTGTGTGTGTGTGTGAGGGACAGAGAGTTTTGTACAGTTCAGCTCTTTTAGTCTTGTACAGTTCTGTGTGTGTGTGTGTGTGTGTGTGTGTGTGTGTGTGTGTGTGTGTGTGTGCGTGTGTGTGTGTGTATGAGAGAGACAGAGAGAGAGAGAGAACGAGAGAGTTTTCTCTGGGTGTTGAAGAGCCTGATGGCTTGAGGAAAGAAACTGTTACACAGTCTAGTTGTGAGGGCCCGAATACTCTGGTACCTCTTTCCAGATGGCAGGATTGTAAAAAGTGTGTTTGAGGAGTGTGTGCGGTCATCCACAATGCAGTTTGCAGTAAATGTCTGTGATAGAGGGAAGAGAGACTCTGATCTTTTCAGCTGTCCTCACTATCTGCTGAAGGGTCTTGCAATCTGAGACAGTGCAGTTCCCAAACCAGGCAGTGATGCAGCTGCTCAGGATGCTCTTGATGGTCCCTCTGTAGAACACAGTCAGGATGGGGGAAGGGAGATGGGCTTTCCTCAGCCTCCTCAGGGAGTAGAGGCACTACTGGGCTTTCCTGGTGATGGAGCTGGAACACAGAGGAATTTGGTGCTCTTGACGATCTCCACAGAGGATCTGTCGATGAACAGCAAGGAATGGTCACTCTGTGTTCATGTCATCGGCAAACTTAATAATGTGGTTGGAGCTGTGCATTGCTGCACAGTCGTGAGTCAACAAAGTGAAGAGAAGTGGACTGAGCACGCAGCCCTGAGGAGCTCCAGTGTTCAGTGTGGTGGTGCTGCTCCCGATCCGGACAGACTGGGGTCTCCCGGTCAGGAAATCCAGAATTCAGTTGCAGAAAGAGGTGTTCAGGCCCAGCAGGCTTCTTAATCAGCTGCTAAGGGTTGATTGTCTTCAATGCTGAACTAAAGTCTATGAACAGCTTTCATACATTTGTGTCCTTACAGTCCAGATCTGTGAAGGCCAGATATAGGGTTGTGATGATGGCATTGTCCATAGAGTGGTTAGGACTATACGCAAACTGCAAGGGGTCCAGTGAGGATGGTAGCTGTGACTTGATGCCTCATGACGAGCCTCTCGTAGCATTTCATCACGATTGGCGTGAGTGGACGATAGTCATTGAGGCAGGAAGCCGTAGCCGTGGTCAGACAGAGTATCTGGTCATTAGAAGGAGGGGTGGTCTTCCTTGCTGTCTTGTTGTTCTGTGCCTCAGACGGAACATAGAAGTTGTTCAGCTCGTCTGGCATGGAGGCATCACTGTCAGTGATGGTGATGTCCTGTACTTGGTGATTGTCCGGATGCGCTGGGCAGTCTCTGTTGTTCTGGAAGTGGACGTGGGTTCTCTGGTCGTGAGAGCGCATCGCCTCTCTGTTTGGCCCTTGCTGTTTTTAAGGCCGCCCTGTCCCCTGCTCTGAAGGCGGAGTCTCTCGACTTCAGAAGAGCACGCACTTTTGCAGTCATCCATGGCTTCTGGTTCTAGTGTGTGATAATGGTCTTGGAAATGGTCACGTTTGGCAATATGATCCTCTAGTCATGCTAATTAATTGGTTACACACTATCTCATTTGTCTATATTTTACACCATGTTTTTATTATAAATGCTTTAAAAATTTCCTGGTGATTGATTTGCTAGGGTCACGGAGAAGTTGGAGCCTATCTCCACCAACTCTGGGTGAAGGTGGGTACCCATCTGCTCGCTAGTCCATAGCTAGGTCAGCACAAACTCACACTCACATCTAGGGCCAATTTGAAAAAGCCTTTGACTGTGGGAGGAAACCGGAGTACCTGGAGGGAACCTACACAAGCATGGGGAGAACATGCAAACTCCATACAGAAATGCCCTCACTGAGCCCAGGACTCAAATCCAGGACCTTCTTGTTATGAGGCAGATTTTGTTGCAAACTTTGTTTTTGTGAGCCTTTAAAAAAATTAGTGGGCGGGTTTGTGGTCTCTGGTTGGTTAAAAAAAATTTGTAAATGCCACAGCTGCATATTATCATACTTTGGCTTTGATATTTTGTTGATTCATTTTGCTGATATTTTTGTATTACATCAGTCAATAAAAGTCTAAAGCCTTACAATTGTAATGCACTGATGTACATAGCAAATATACCCAATATCTTTCACTCCAGTTATAAACACTTTAATGTAATGTGCAACATTGGGTATGCATTTATATATGTTTTCTTACAGTTGTTCTATATTAGGTAAGCATATTATACATTCACTACAAGAAGGTCCTGGGTTTGAGTCTGGAGCACGGCGAGGGATTTGTGGAATTTGCATGTACTCCTCATGTTTGCGCGGGTTTCCTCTGGGTAATCCAGTTTCCTCTCACAGTCCAAGTATATGCACATTAGGTAAATTGATTGTTCCATTATTGCCCCTAGGTGTGAGTGTGATGGTTGAGTGTGTGTTAGAATTGCGATGGACTGGCAAGTTGTTCAGGGTGTACCCTGCCTTTTCCCAGAGGATTAAGCCCTAATAAGATTAAGTGGTCCGGCAAATGAATGAATTAAACATATCTATAGTCTGCAATCAATTCTTGGTTTAAAAAAAAAAAAAAAGTCATTGTATGATCATGAACTCATGTCAGATTCATTCATTGATTCATTTTCTGAACCGCTTATTCATAATTATTCATAAGGGTCGCGGGGAGGCTGGCACCCATCTCAGCCGACTCCGGGCGAGGGCAGAGTACACCCTGGACAGCTCGCTCATGTCAAATTTCCATGTCACATACAATTTACTATATTTTCAACATGTAAAAGCTACATTTTAATATACTTTTTTCAATATTTATAGGTTTGTTGGGTTTTGCCAGATAAAGTGCTTACTGCTATTTTTTTGTGGTGATGTGAAAAAAAAGCAGCTCATGCAACTCACACATTGTAACCACAACAACTCTCTTACCAGTCCTGGCTAGTATCAGTGAATGCAAGCCAGAAGACTTTGAAAAGATAAAGTCTGACCCCTTTTCAGATCTCAAGACAATATGTCATTAATCACACAGGTTTCAGTATCCCTGTGGCAGTCGTCCATTTTTGTGTACATGCCAGAGTTCCTGTTCCTGCTCCTGTTTTGTGCTGGTGATTGCACACCAATTGATTGTTGACGATGTCATTATTAACATGAATTAAGACTAAAAATACGTATATGAGAATATTAAAAAGGGTTTGTTGATTTTACTAAAATATGAAGACAGGAATGATATTGATTTACAACATACCCTGAAGCTATCCTGATCACCTTATACCAAATGAAAGAGATGACAGGAACAGGCTAAGGTAAACTGGAACATCTAACTGCTTAGCAGTGAACAATGCCAAAATTGCAAAGATTGTTGCATTGGCGCTCCTGAGTGGCACGTCATCCGGGCGGTCAGGAGTTCAGGGGAGCAAATTGGCTGAGTCGTCATGGTAGGGAGGGTATATATCCGTGCCATCAGGGAATAAAATGTCCATTGATGTGATAACCTGATAATTCAGTACATTCAGGTCGTCTGCTGACTTAATTTTTTGCCACAATGTTGCTGAGCCTCGACCCGACCAACTGAAGCAACAATGCCATGGAGATTACAAACTGTAATCAAAGGCCGTCCGACAAAATTTTGGAGTGTGACTTTTTTGGCCAAGGTGTGTATATTCTAATTCACTCTTATCTTTATTCAGTGGAACACTATCCTTCTGCCTGGTATTACTTTATGCTTTTTTTTATAAAGTTTACCTTTTTAAACTTTGGATACAGCACAGTGGCAGACACTTTTTATTTTTATTTTTAAGTATTGTGATCAGCAGTTCCAACTGAATCACATTATCATGATTGGTATTTTACCTGGAAACCTGCAACCCTATAATATTAATATTAGAACAGTTTCACTCTTTTCATGGTGTTTTTAATGTGCAATTAGGTCACTGGTTCTTTGGCAAAGCTTTTGTGGTGTTGCAGATTTGCTTGGCTAATAAAGAGGAGAATTGGGTAATGAGGTCAGTTGATGAGACTTTGGAAAGAAACGCTGTGTTTAACACATTAAAAATTTGAGGATTTAGTACGCACAAAAGCTAGTGGTGTTTGTTTGGTGTGATTTAGATGGAATTACAATTGATATCAGTTGATTTGACTCCAATTCTAGCCCTGTTGTTTGTATATGCTAACAAAGGCTTGTGTTTTCTGTTTAATTTTGGACAATGAACATTTTCATTTGGTATATAGGAATTTTAGGGCGTAGTGGATAGCAAGTCCATCTCACAGCAAGAAGGTCCTGAGTTCAAGTCCTGGACTCAGCGAGGGCGTTTCTCTGTGGAGTTGGCATGCTTCCCCTTGTGCTCACATAGGATTCCTCTAGGTACTCAAGTTTCCTCCCACAGTCCAAACACATGCACGTTAAGCATATTGCCTGTTACAAATTGCCCCTAGTTGAGTATATGAATGGTTGTGTATGTCTTGTGATGGACTGGCAAGTAGGATCCAGCCTCCCTGCTACCCTAGAAGGATTAAGTGGTTCAGAAAATAAATTAATAAATGAGTGAGTATATATTTTTCAAATGCTGATGTTCATGGTCATAAGACATACCTTGATACTAAAACTAAGGTGCAAATGCTCGCTTATACATTACGCTGTATTTGTTTCTACACATAAGTAACTATGTCATGTCATGAATGTAAATACATTGTAAGGAATACAGGGCCTAGCATAAATATTCACCCCACTTAACATTTTTGCATTTGGCAGCATTAGGTACTTAATTGGAATTGTTTTCATTTGATTTTGCAAGTTTCAATTCTTGGTATAGACTCTCAATAAGATTAGGGTCTGGGCTATGAATAATACTTTCAGGTTCTTCAGTTTAAACTACTCCAATATAGCTGAGGGTGGCACAGTGGCATAGCACGTCTGCCACACAGCTAGAAGGTCGTAGGTTCGATTCCTGGGTTCAGGCGTTTCTGTGTGGAAACAACTTTGCATGTTCTTCTAGTGCTTGCGTGGGTTTCCTCTGGGTACTCCAGTTTCCTCCCACAGTCCAAAGACATACACATTACGCTAATTGGCTGTTCCAAATTGACAGTAGGTGTGGAAGTGAGTGTGAATGGATGAGAATCTGGTCTGGGGTGCTGTTTAGAGTGGACTTTGCCTTTGCTCAGTGTTGGCTGAAATAGACATTGCCTCCCAGCAACCCTAGAAGTAGAAGTAAGAGGTTTAGCAAATTTGTGAGTAAGTGTAAGTGTAGTTGTGGCAGTATGATAGGGTTGTTGTCTTGTTGAAGGATGAAGGTCCTGCTCAGTCTTGAGTCTCTTGCAGAGTAGAACTACTTTTTTCCAAGTTTATTCTATTCCTGCAACCAAAAACATGATGCTTCCACCAGCATGCTTCACTGTGGAAATGGTTGCTCTCAGGATAATGAATAGTGTTGTTGTTTTTGTTGTTGTCATTGTCGTTGTTGTTTTTTATCCAAATGTCACTTTCATGCATATGTTATTCTTCATTACATCCAGACATTATGGTGTCACGGTAATAGTTGTCCTGTGAAGACCTTTTCCTTTCTGCACTAATAATCATTACTCCTTACTCTATCTTTCTGAGCTTGACCTTCACACTGTCTCTGACCCTGTGACTGTAGAAGTCTTCACTCTGGATTGATTTTTGATCACTCTTAGGCCATGTGCATGTGTTCTAAGTGACTGGACCTCCTTTCTAGAGAAAAAAACATGAATATATTTTTAAGGCCCTAGCAAGAGAACGTTGGACGGACGTACACACATTCAGGCAGGCTGTCGTGTTCAAACAAAGGTAAAACTGGAAGAGAGCCCTGGTTAAATCCTTTTAGCCTCTCAATCTCGTGATTCAGGCTGTACAGAGGCTCCTGGTAACAAGATTGTTTTTTTTTCCCCCTGATAACTGAGGAGGCAAACAGGAAATAATGAGTTGGATCCTGTAAACATGTCAGATGGTGCATGTATGGGGGAGGGATTAGGAGGAAGAGAGCATTGGGCATGAACTATAGGCCAAAAGACATTTTCTCTGTTGATTTTTATTAGGTTTTTGTATGTAATTAAAGTAAAAATGTTAATTTTCAGTATAATATAATTTCTGACATGTGAGCTTGTGATTCACAATAATACATTTTAATACATTATGCAGCGTAATGAAAGAGAGAAAGAAAGAGAGAGACTGCAAGTTGTTTATTTGGTTTGGTCACCTAAAAAGAAAATAAAGAATGAGAATGCAGCAGAATCTCACACTACTGTGTTACACTGTGGTGTGCGTTGATGTGTGTTCTATTTCATGTGTCATGTGTTCCCAGGCACTCTTGCGTCTCTCTCTCTCTCTCTCTCTCTCTCTCTCTCTCTCGCTCTCTCTCTCTCTCTTCCTCGTCATGTTGCACAATGCGCATAATGCTGTATTTTTGGATCACAAGACGCTGTGAGCTTAAACAAGTCTCTATCTCTCTTCCTTTTTGCTCCAGTAGCCATGTTTAAATCAGTCTGAATGAAGTTATTCTGATTACAGATTCAAATGCAGCGGTTTATATTAAGGACGTAATGCAATATAGCTAAATATTCCAAAATGAATAGACAACAAATACAAATAAGATGCATAAATTTTTTTAGAGAGGGTGTTTGAAAGTTTCTAGAGGCATCAGGTTGTCTTGAGGTGTGCAGTTCTTGTAGGGTGCAACAAAAACATATGTGAGCCAGGATTTACCTCTAAATGTGTTGTGATTGAACTGTCTGAGACCATTTTCATGCAATCTTCATTCATTCATCTATTCTTACTAACTGCCTGGTCAGGATTATGGTTCAGATTAGTTGACTTTATTTTTTAGTTCTGGAATTTTGGGAAGTATTCTATAAGTCCAAAGGGTTGTGGACTAGATACTAACGTAGCAAAGGCGGCCATCTTTATCCAACTAAAACACCTGTCATTGAACAGAGGTGGTGGCTTACGATACCAAATTTCAACCACCTATGACATGCTTGTGGCCAAAGACTGACCCAGCTATCCTCCAGGTCAGGGTTAGGGGCCAACTGACTCAGACTCACTGACTGACCAATGCATTGACTGATGTACTGACTCATTGACACATTAACGGACTCAATGAGCAATGCACTGAGTGACCAACTTATTGATACTCACTGACTGACTGAATAACTGATGGACCAATTCATGGTCTTGTTGGCCAATATATTGTCTGATTGACTGACTCTGAATGACTGTCTTACTGCCACATTAACTGACTCACTGACCAAGCACATTGCTCACTGACACATAGAATAACTCATTGGCCAGCTCACTGGCTGACTGACCAAGAAACCGACCAATACATTTACCACTGACCGAGTCCATGACCAACTCGATTATTCACTAACTTCTGACTCATTAACTAATGACTAAATCACTGACTAATACACTGACATACTATATAACTCACTAACTTACACACTGACCATCTCTCTCTCTTTCTCTCACTCTCTCCCTCTTTCTCCCTTCCTCCCCATTGCACTCTGTGCACTCTGCTCACAGTTGTGTGTTAATTCCACTTCCTGGCGTAAACTCTGAAACCCGTGCTTTGGCTGAGTTTTTATGGCCAACTGAGGCTCACATTCAGCAGCAGGCTAGTGTGCTGACCTTATTTGTGTGTGTGTGTGTGTGTGTGTGTGTGTGTGTGTGTGTGTGTGTGTGTGTGTGTGATTGGAGAGCTTAAGCAGCTCTCACTCAGCGAAAGTAGAGTGCCCAGGGGAATTTGGTCTCTCTGTCTTAGGACGACTGAGCCTTCAGTACACTTTGACTGTTTATTTAGGAGTCGTTTCTCTTTTTATATAGACAAACAAAATGGAGTCAAAGTCAAGCTGCAACAACAACATGTGATATAGATTTGCATGATACTACATCATCTTATCTCAACCAGGGACTAAAAACACTGGCATGAGTTGCATTTATAACACAAGCTAAAACTTGATCTCAAGCGTCTGTCAACTAGGATTAAAGTAAAGGCACCCAGGAAAAGAATCATGAGAGTGGTTAAATATGGGTGCCTAGGTGCTCCAAAAGATGAGTCAGATTAGTGGATTTAAGATTTAGCACGTGTAGCACATAAGAAACTGTTTTTCTCAGTTTAATCATCAATTTGTCTCTGAGAATTTTGTGAGCTTTACCAAATCCAAACCAGCTGTGCCATGAATTTGCTTGTTATGTTTATTATGAGCTCCACATATGCACTGACCTGCGTCATTTACAGTATGCATCATGAGCTTTGTATCATGTGATTTGTGTAAGCATGCCGACTATAACTAAATATGTCAAAAGACAGTAAAACATGGAAATTTTGTGTGTTTAGTGCTTTCTACCTGTTTTTTTTTCTGAACCTGTTTTCCGTTATGTTTTCTAAAAGTAACGATGTGGCGTATAATTCAGAAAATAACTAATTCCATATCCCAGTCTTATAATCATGTGGAGGCACAGTGGCAAAGTAGTTAGCACATCCGCCTCACAGCAAGAAGGTCCTGGGTTCAAGTCTGGCATTTCAGTGTCAAGTCTGCATGTTCTTCCCGTGCTTTTGTGGGTTTCCTCCAAGTACTCTGGTTTCCTCCCATAGTCCAAAGACATGCATATTAGGCTAATTGGCTGTTCCAAGTTGCACCTAGGTGTAAGTGTAAATGGTTGTGTATTGGCTCTGAAATAGATTGACTAGCTATTTTACCCAGAGACAGCTGAGATAGATGTCAAGTGGATGGGCGAATGAGTACGTAAGTATTTACAATCAGATCAAGAATTATCGGCACCCTCAGTAAAGATGAGTGGGATGGATGAAGAAACAGGATCTTGAAGACCGTACAGAGATTGTGTTTTTAAGGAGTGCTCTCAGATTCCTTCATGTCATCATTATAGCATTATATAAGAAGTATTAATTGCAGGGGTGGCAATTATTATGACACAAATTGTTTTTGTTTGATAGATTTTTCTATTGCAATTCTGTCTCTGGTGATAGGATTACCATGTATTGGACACCAACTGGCAGGAAGTACCATGTCACTTCAGTGTCACTTACGCTACCGAATCAGCACCTTTGCAGTGTTTACAGCATTTTTTTACGTTCCTGAAAGTGAGATGTTATGAAACCCCCCAGTTCTGTAGCACACAGAGATGAGAAAATGGTTGTGAAAAATATTGCAATTCTCATTTCTCCATTCGTTTTTGACCACAGATGAACCATATGCAAATTAGAATATTTCCAGTTTTGTTGCACTGTATGTTTTTGAACCATGATTAAATGATGTATGTTCATGACAAAGCAAAGAGTAAAAATGATTCAGCTGAGTTGTACTTTAGATTTCAGAAATTGTTTTAACTTCTTTCTCTAGAGAGTTCAAGCACAACACAGTTAATTGATCAGACCAGAAATTACTGTAATTACCAGCTTTAGTAAGTATGTTTGACCAAACTGTTATGGAGAGAATGTGACTAAAATACATTACTTGCTTTACCATGAACAGCTTTAACAACTTTACCTTGAGACCTCACATAAATTGTCCTACAGTTTGACTCCTATTTGCTAAACAGCATATCCATTTTTTAAGGACTGTCTATTAAGCAGTTATTGAATGAGGCGTAGTATGATATGGAGAATTATACAATCTAGGGGGATTTACCTGCTGAAACTGGTGGCTGAGATCTGAATAGTTCTCCATATCATACCAACGCAGAATTCAGTAACTGTTTTATTATTCATTCAAAATATTTTCGAAGTAGACTGTCACATTAATGTGCTAGCGGTGAGGAAGATGTCAGTGCGGTATGGCCTAATGAGGGTGTTGTAGTATTGTAGCCAGTGTAAGTCAGGTGGAAGTGCCACTGGCTATGGCGTGTTATTTCTCTTACACTATTCACGGTAAACAAATTCCAACAAAATAAGGAACAAACTCTTTCTTCCAGTTCTTGCATGGGTTTCCTCCATGTATTTTTTTTTCTTTTCACAGTCCAAAGTCATGCATATTTGGCTGTTTGGCTGTTCCAATTTGCCCCTAGATGTGAGTGTGAAGGGTTGTGGTTGTGCTGGCCCTGCAATGGATTGGCGAGCTGTTTAGGGTGTACCCTGCCTGAAGAGAAAACCATCTGTGGCAGAATAAAAATAATATGAGGATTTTACTCAGACAGTTACACTGACCCAGGATATCTTCTATATTGAGCTGTTTGCACAATTAAACATGTGTTTTAACAACAGCAGTTTTATTACTTGATTTTGATTGGCCAATTACACAGTACTCAGTTATAAAGAATAACAGAGCATTGCTTAATAGAATAGGCCATTTGTTTGGAGTGTTTAATTAGTGAAACTCATTTTCAAGTTAGTATTTTTTTAGGTAGACGTGTAATAAGGGGGATAATGTACACTGGCTTGGTCAGTATCCCAAAATACATCCCTTGAGTTTGATATAATTACCCTCTGGGGCACTTTGGGCTTCTGATCCTCATGTTGGGTTTTACTTCACGACAATGACCAGCTTACTAGACATTATCCCTTACTAATTGTTTCCACGGTAACAGCTGTTTTCACAGTCTATTAGATATTATATGCTTAGGAAAGTCCATATTTTGAGTACTTCAGTAACATGACAAAGTATATCATTTTTAATGAAAGTTTATTAAATAGAGAAAAGTGAAAACAAGTGTTTATTACTGGTAAAATCAGGTATAAAGCATAACAGCAATAAATGTAAAATTTTATACAGATGAAAAATATGATGGGGCAGTGGTGGCCCGGTGATGCGGTGCAGGATTACTGATCCATTGGTCGGGGATTCAAGCCCCACTATCACCGGGTGGTCACTGCTGTCCCCCAATGCAGCTAACTGGGTTATCAAGGTTGGCCATGTCTCTTACTGTCTATGGTGAGAGGCATGTAAAAGAACCATTGCTGATTTTCGTAAAGAGTAGGCTGTCTAGGATGTACTCTGCCTTTTGCCCTGAGTCGGCTGAGATGGGCGCCAGCCTCCTCACGACCCTAATTAGGATTAAGCAGTTCAGAAAATGAATGAGTGAATAATAAATTTTTCGTATTTCATTTATACAATATGATTTCTCATTCATTGTATATATGGGTTTTTTTTAATGGTTGTTGCAGTGTAATAGGAATAAAAGGCTCCAGGATGTTCTTTTCTTGGAAAATAATCAACTTGAGGGGGTAAACATTATTTTGATCATCACATAACTTCTATCTTTAAATATTTTCCAAACATAGCACACCCTGTTGTGAAGAACTGTGTTTAATAGCATTCCTTTCTTGCACTTTACAGGGGAAAAATGCTTAAAACACTTAACGAAACACAAAATAAAGCATGACATATATCATATAATGACAACATGAACTCAATCCAGAACATGTGGAGTGTATTAGGCTGAGAAATTTATACTTAATTTGTCAATGAAGTGGAATTTCCTCATGCCTAAAAAACATTTGTTGATTTGTCAAAGAAAAGAAAGAAAAAATAGGGGGGGAAATGTGACTATGTGCAGATTAGTCTAAGGCTGCCTAACTTTGCTATGTGTGGAAATTTTAGCCATAAAGTTTTGAATAAATTTTCAGTGCCGGATTTGCACAAGATCTCTGTAGCAGTCTTTATTAGCAGATAGAGGATTCGGTTCAGGATCAGTTCACAGCACCTTGGCAGCACTGTAAGAACATCAGATATGGGGAAATGGTTTTGTTAGGAAAGGCAAAGGCATTTTGTTTGCTTTTGAAGAGTTCGATAAAAATCACACTGCAGAACAGAAAGCTGTTTGCTCAGTCAGTACAGCCATTTCTGTTTGAACAGATCTGAAGATAATGATCCTGTTTTCGGACCACACAGTTATCAGGGTTTTACAGTATCATGATGTAGATTAACGGTTTTAGGACAAACAGAGTTTACTGATTTCAGAGACCTATTTTTGTTCTTTTTCATTAGCTACTGACAGCAAACAATTGAAACTTTAGCTTTAGGCAAATATTTACTGCATCAATAGTTACATAAAGAATCAAATACTGGAGGTGTTGGGTTGCATCCTGATGTGAAGTTACTTTTGCCTCCCCAGATTTAAATAATGACCAAACCTTAAGTGTTTTATTCTTCTTATACCACAGAATTTTGCTCAGGCTAACAATTTTTTATTATGTATTAAAGTATGAGACCCCTGTATGGTTACATTTATGCTGCCTTTATTTTCTAGTCAGAAGATGCTATTTTACACTTATGAAGTCAGAATTATGAGCACATCACATTCCGTGAAATGAAAAATGGTTCAGGTTAACATCATTGTTCCAATTTTCTCTATTATAGCTTTGCACTGCCCCAGAGACTAGCGAAATTGACCACTGGCAAAATTTCTATATCTTTAGTAACCCTTCAGGCAGCCTCTCTTTTTTAGACAGCGTTTGGTAGCCTAAAACAAATTTAGCCCAAACAAAAAAGAACATTTTTTATATTGAAAGTTAGGTATAGTCGACAAATGAATCAATAATATTTATTTTTTGCCGTGCTATCACACACAATCACACATGATTAGCTTAAGTACCCATGCAAATTCTTATCACTTTTAAACTCTTCTGTTACGCATTAAAATATTTCATCATCAGATGATTTTACATTTTCGAAGTTGCAATCTGCTAAAATCGATTTGATGGTTTGCATTAGCCAGTTTGAAAAGACTCCCTTTTCACTCTTGTGAGTGCATGAAATTGTGAGAATAGGACATGAATCCCTCAATTCTCATAAGGCAGGATAATGGCATTAATAACACTATACAGATATCAAACTAACAAATCAGATATAAACGAATAAATTTCTGAATTAAATAAAACTAGGCACATCTACACTTAGTACGAGCTTCTGTTTACATACATCAGACAAACATTACATAATTTACATGAGCGAATGCTATAACCCACCATTATTCATATGCAAATCAATCCATATTTACCATTGGATACGTGTATCGAATCAGGTGTGACTTTTCAGCAAAACAATGTTGCCCCCGAGTGTGGATTTATTACTTGTTTTTTCCCCACCACAAAGAAGCTTGTAATGACAATAGGTGTTTTAATGTGCAAAAGCATTTGCCTAGGTAACCCTTTTGCATGTTTCCTACTTCCAAATGTTTCTGAGTAAAACCGTGAAATGACAGCTAATTCCTACAGGAAGTATAGATCCACGAGCAGTATCTGGCTACTTTACTAATAAATAGCTTATGTTATGTTAGCTTATACTACTATAATTAGTTGCTTATTGTATCAGTATTATTTTTGTGTGGCAAGTATGGAATGGAGACTTGTGAGCATCATGAGGAGTTATACATGTATAAATATATGCTCACAGCACATGGCAATTGTTTTAGAAACATGGGCCCAAGCATTTCCGGACTTTATCCTTGATGTAGGTGGAATCAGTATACTCGTGTCCTTACGGAAAATGTTTAGGAGACCTCAATATTTGGCAGCATCTGTTAATCAACTGTAAACGCTCATTGCTTCCTGTGTGAATGCCCCTTTAGTGGCATGTTTGCAGCCACCTGGGATTAACCCCACCACTATTGTCCTGGAGTTCATAGAGTCACACAACACCCCCCAGTGCAAGAAGAGGAGATAGAGATAGTGAACAAATGTTCCTGTTATCACTTATGGTATAGTAGCTATAAACAATCCTTCCACATTCCCCCCTATACAGTAAGTGTAAAGTAACCATTGTATCTGCAAAAAGTGCTGGCACTAGAGCCTCCTTCAAACAAAAGTTAAATAAACATTTCCTCACATTAAACTACACAACATCAGCAGTTACACAAATTTACCAGTCCATGTACAGTATTTGAAGGACCTGCCAAACAAGACCCTGTGTACGTTACCATAGAAATAATAAGAGATTAAAATGAGCATATTGCTATAACGCTAGGATTTGCCTTGCACCAGCTACTTTTGAAGCTATGTTAATGTTTTTTGTTTGTTTGTTTTTTTACATCAACTGACCAATCATGTTTTCATAGGTGGCAAACTGAAAAATGGTATTTTTGGTTAGTCTACTCTACACAGCATTGTCAAGAGCAGTGGTCACCAAGCCTGTTCCTGGAGTGCTACCACTCTTAAGACTTTAGCTCCGTCTATAATCATGTCCACTTGAGAATCTAATTATTGTCTTAAGAAGTTTGTTCCTAACTAAAAGAGGTGTGTTTGAATTTGATTAGAAATGAAAGTAGATAACTCCAGGAACAATGTTGAAGATAGTAGATCTAGAGCATTGGTCAACAACCCTGTTTCCTTTTTGGAGCTGATGTTTTCTTGGGGGAGAGCTCCAGAAATAGGGTTGGTGCCCATTGGTTCAGAAGCATTGTGTTAATTCAGCCCTCCTTTCCTTCTGGGTCATTCCATGTCAAATCACCTAGCTTTCAGAAAACTTCCAAGGTGACCATCTCAGAATTCAATGAAACTTTAACCAAATATAGAACATGTTTCAACATGAAACATGCAAAATTTTAAGGTCCTAGTTCAAAAACTTTTCGAGATAATTGCAGGCTAGTACCCATTTATCGGCCCACAATTTGCAACTTATCATTTTGACCATTTTTGAAAGCTTGTAACTCCCCTAATAATCAATGTATAGGGCTGAAACTTTGCCGACCAACAGAATAGGACCCACTCTGTCAGAATCTGCATAATTATGATAGAAATAATTTTCAGTAAAACTGAAATATATGTGCATGTGCTGAACTCTCTTTGCAGAAACAGTTTACTGGTATATTGTTGCAAATATTATAGTGAAGTTCCGTAATATTTGATCAAAGCTTATGAAAAGAAGATGTGTATAATCTCTATCATAATATATCCTTATATTAATTATTATGTGGGGATATAAATACATTTGAAATGATAATAGCTATAGGTATATATCTAAGTTATATAACTTATATTGTACATGTACTATTCGATAATAGAATCTATGACAGATAATTATGTTTGACAAATGTCACTTTTCTAATTATTATAAAAACAAATTTAAAACATTTGTTTTTGTTTATTATCACTCTGATACCAGTTTAAGACTATATTCTGATCTCATACAAATTACTTATGCATATTTTATTCCTCTTCAGAATGAAAGTTGAAAACAAAACAAAAAAATAATAAATTTCACAAGCTGTTAATATTTTAATATATTAAAATTTCAAGATGATGACTAAGTATGAAGGAAATGAGTAACAAGGCTGAAATTGTTTGTGTTGCTAGATCTGATATACATGTTGCATATGGTAAAGTTTCATAACCTTGGTGAACTGTCCACATCTTCTTCAGGGACTCGCAAGATGAGCAAGTTTTCCCCTACCATTCAGTTTTTTGACACTCACTGAAACACCATATCACATTTTTTTTAAACTATTTGTTTTACATGGAAATATGCTTAAATTTGCTATAAAAATACTTTTGGGGGGTGGTGAATCTATTTTCTGTGTAAAAAATTAGAAAATACTTTGTACGAATTTGCAATTTTTCCAGAATTGCAGTATCCATAGCAACCTAACCCTGACAAATAGAGTAATTTTAATAAAAGTAATTCTGACAGAGTGGATGCTGTTCTGTTAGTATGCAAAATGATAAGTTGCAAGTCACAGGACAACAAATGGGTACTAGCCTGCGAATTATTAATGAACATATCTAGGAACGTTTTTGAACTAGGACTTTGAAATTTTGCACGTGGTAATGTTAAAACATGTTCTATGTCTGGGTTAAAGTCTCATTTATTTCTGAGATGGTCACCTGGGAACCTTTAGGTGAATATCTTTCATTCTGTTTTTCTCTCTTTCTTCCAACAGATCATGTGTAAAGCCAAAGCAAAATATTCCCCAGAACTCAGCAAATACAAGTAAGTACTACATTTTAAATGATCTGGATGATTACAAAGCTTTCATAAACAAATCAAAGCGGCTGTTGTCTTAGGTTTGTCCGGGCCATTGCTCAGCTCATATGCATGATAGTTTTCTGAACTTTTGCATAGGCACTCCTTGTGACCTAAACCTGTGCGTAGGTAGCTAATTTGCATATGTGATTTTTGACTTTGGCACAGCGACCTTGAACATATAAAGTTTGCCCCGGCTCATATGCATGATAGCTTTCTGAACTTTTGCATAGCCACTCCCTATGGCCTATACCTGTGTATGGTAATGATAATAACATGTTGATTGTCCGAAACTGTTCATATGAGGGATGGCTTTTGTCCACTGTGTGCTTCAGGTGTCCTGGCTGAGGGGTTTCGATGTTCTATAGAACGGTTATTTTTTTTCTGAGAAAGTAGGAAGTTTTTGGTCACTGGATTACAGCCTTCTACTTGGTGGAACTCTGGGTTATCAGCTCCTTAAATTAGAGTCTTGACAATGACAGCCAAATGTGAGTCTGTTTGCTTTGGCTCTCTATTACTAATTCAGTAGGTGCTTGCAAAGTCAGACAAAGGAAAGGGGCTAATGACAATATAGTCAAATTCAAAAATATTGACAGATGCCTTAAATTTCAGTTTGTATTAGCTCCTAGAGAAAAATAAGAAGTTTCCCTATGTACTGTCTCTGTTCTAATGTTAAAGTACCTTCAGCGTGTCTGGACCAGAGAGTTGTATCAGTATAAACAAATAAGATAATACATAGCTAGCGAGAAAAAACGTACACATTTTGCTTGGTTATCCATCCGTCCATTATCCACTATACTTATTCGTCATGGTCATGGGGGAAGCTGGAGCTGACTTTGGGTGAGGAGACTTTGCTAATTTATAAAATTTTAGTTACGTTTTGACAATAAGAATATTGAATATTGAATATTGAAAAACATATATATATCTTAAAACTACCCATTGATACATGGCTAGTCAGCAAATATAATAAAAGCACTGCGGCAAAATGAAGTACAAAATTTGATTTGTCTGTGGTATTTTTCTTTAATAACACTTCTCTATCTGGTGTATCCTCTGCACTAATAAAGGAATATACGTTGTTTTATGACCTGGTCTCTGCACAGGACGCCCTTGAAGTTGGCTTTCTTGTTCATCAGCATCTTCTTCTTGGTGGTGAATGTTACATGCTCACTGATGGTGCTGATCCAGAAGAACATGGATGCTAGTAATGCAAAACACATAGTTCTGGCACGTGTACTAATCAATGATAGCCTCTTCGTACTGTGCGCCATCTCACTCGCCACCTGTATCTGTAAACTTGCCAAGATGTCCTCTGCAAACGTCTATCTGGAGTCTAAGGTAAGATGATAGCAAGAGAAATTCCCATCACTCCGTTTATTCACAAAAACATTATTTGAATCCTCTTTTCAGAATGCTAGTTTCTTTAGCAACAGTAAGGGCTAGCATGAATGATCTGCTCGCTGTAAAATACATGAAAATAGCTATAATAATATGTGATAAAATACACACAATTATTTTTTATGTGGTTTTATTGCTTTTATTTTGTACTGGAGCCACAGTACAAGAGAGTAAGCAGAGAGTATAGCTAGCAGTTTCACATAGATTAGCATTGGGTATATGTTTGAAGAATGGCCTAGAGCACAGGTGTCAAACTCAAGGCCCACGGGTCAAATCCGGACCGCTCACTCATTTTATGTGGCCAGCGAGAGCTTTATAAAATATGATTATCATACATTCTTTGCATCAGCCATTACCATGAAACGTAATTCATCTCCTGTCCACTAGGCGGCAGCAACCTATTTAAAGTAAACCGCTAGTCATTTATGACTCAAGAAAGATTGCAAGCAAGCTTGTTGCTGTTATGTGTTGTCAGGAATGGAAAGTGAATAAAGGAAAATTGGACAAATACCTAAACTAACCATTTTGCCATGCCAATTTCATTGCTGCCATTGAAATCTTTTGTGATGTGGCCCTGAGCGAAAATGAGTTTGACGCCCCTGGCTTAGTGTATGACTAGTTATTTTTTGTTTTATTACATTTACAATATATGTATAGACATAATTTGGAGTTTATGTAAGTTGATGTTTATTTACATATAAAATCACTGTACTGAACTGAAAACACTGAACAAAGTTAAATAGAACAAGTGTACAAAAAAACTCTAGACACATACATCTGGTCGACTATTGGTCATAGTATATTTGTGTGTCTCAGGGGACATCTGTGTGTCAGGCCACAGCCACTGGAGCAGCAGTTATCCTGCTGTACACATCAAGAGCATGTTATAATCTGGCCGTAGTGGCCATAGCTCCCAAAGACCGAGCCACTCCATTCAGCTACGGCTGGTACAGCTTCTCCGACCAGGTACCATCACCAGCAATGTTCCCAGAGACTCTTCTACTCTTTGACACAATAGCAAAAACACCCCATGAGCTGCACAGATTGGGGCTGTGTTCCATCTGTCTTTGTTAATAAGATTATTGGAACTGACCCAGATAAAGCAGGTTCTGAAGACAAATATAGTGTGTATGATGAGTCACAAGCAGAATATATGTTTGAAAATGAGCTCGGATTTGTACACATTAACTCATGGATGAGAAGGACTGGGGGAGGTAGGCCACTCACCTCTGGTTAGACTCAAACATTTACTTATTTTTATAAGAATCATAACACCATCTAACCATTAGAGCATGTTACGTTTCTTTTAAAAATGGTTGACTCTATGGCAATGTGCCTCGCAAAATCCAGGATAATAGATGATAATGTAGTTGGTGTTTTGAGCCATTTTAAACCAGAAAGTAATTGAAGGTCTGAGAATCAGAGTGGTCGTATAACCCTGGGTTTACACTGGGGCATGATGATTTGAGAGAATCGTGATGAGCGTGGGGGGTTGTGGGACCACATTCTTTACTGTCAAAAATGTTGATGTATTACGATTTGACCCAAACATGATAGAATGTGGAAATCATAGTAGAGGGCAGTAGAACTTAACTGACCTTAGCAGAGCGTAACAGACCTTGATGCGCCATCGTAGCTGATCTTGATGAACTTGAAAACACGATTCCTCCAAGTTTCATCTCTTGGATGTACCCTGTCTCCCATTATATACCCCAATTGTGCTCCAAGCGTGCTCATAAATCATGGACTCCACGCTTCTTTTTGAATTACAGAGCTTGCAGGGTTACCAACAGAAAACTGTTTTTGAGAAAAATGACTTGAAAGTTTTTGCAATAAAAAAAATCAGGAATAATGCTCACAATGAGATTCAAGGTCAAAGGAAAATGAAGGGACCATTTTGGCATGCATAGACCTTATCCACATCTGTCAAAATATCATTTTTAAGTTTTTGTGAGTCACACCACTGTGGCTGTCAGACATTCAAACAGTTTATGGCTCAGAGTATGTAGTACTACTTTAATATGAACAGTGCTGACAGAAAAGAGCAACCAAATGATTCCAAATCTGTACTGAGCTGATGTCATAATGGTAGGTTTGTTCATAAAATAAGAAAAGATGGGAAGGTCAGTAACACCATACATGTATTTTGTATAAATCTTTTATTTCATTAACCTAAAAAGTCAGGAATGGGTGGCAAGGTGGACTAGTGATTAGCACACCCGCCTCACAGCAAGAACATCCTGGGTTGTTGGTTAGGTTTGGCTTGTGTGATTTTCCTCCAGGTACATTGGCTTTGTCCCACAGTTCAAAAAACAAGCACATTAGGCAAATCAAAACTGCCCCTAGGTGTGAATGCTAGTTTGAATGTGTGTGTGTGTGTGTTTGTGTGTGTGTGTGTGTGTGTGTGTGTGTGTGTGTTGGCCCTGCGATAGACTGGTAAGCTGTCCAGGGTGTACCCCGCCTTCACCCAGAGTTGGCTAAAATAGGCTCCAGCCTCCCTGCGACCCTAGAATGAATGAGCTGTTGAATGAATAAATAAAAACCCCAGAACATTACTTGAGCACTTGTTGGTTTAGAAGTGGTGATGTTCTTTTCCAAACAGCCAGGCTAAAATTTGGTTTGAATCTGACCGGTATATTCCAGACTAGTCTGCCGTTCATGTTTCAGACAGGAGTGAAGGTTATGGTGAACATGTCATACTTTCCTCAAAACCCTTGAATACATGTCAGTTCATGTAACCATCATTAATGTGTCCTTTTGCTGTTTTGTTGTTCTTTTGTTTCAGACATTTCAGTCGCAACGTTTTTTCCTTTTTTTTTGTGGTTTTCAAAAATCCCTAAGGGATCAGAGTTTCACATGTCTTAAGAAAAATGTAATAATACATTGTCATAGAAAACAAAGGGACATTCCCAGCCACCCAAAAAGAATGACAGCCTCAGATGTCAGCAAAAACCCCACATTCTATAATAACTGGGTCACTTCCTAAGTCTTTACAGTACATCTGTAGTAAACACACAGTTTTTTTTTAAATTCAGTTTTACAATGTCCATAGGGAGTTACAAAATATTTTTAAAATGAGGAGCGCCTGTTGAATATTTCTATAAATGAAAGAGACACTTTCTCTTTCATACTTTTGTTCAGAATACTCAGTGATTTATTAAAGACGATCTGGGTACAGAATGAACAAGAGCATTCAAAGAGTGCAAACCTCCACCAAGCTTGGCAATCCCTATGTACTAAAATCTTGTTCTGTTCTGGTAAATCGTTCATTTTCTGAGCCGCTAAATCTTAATTAGGGTTGCGGGAAGGCTGGAAGTGTACACCCTGGACAGCTCGCCAGGCCATCCAGGGCAGAAACATGCTGACGGTAATGCAACCTACTCTTTTCAAAAGTTTCCAATGGTTCTTTTACATGCCTCTCACCAAAGACAGTGAGAGACATGGCTGGCCTTTGATAACCCAGTTAGCTGCACTGGGGGGACAGCAGAGACAGCCTGGTGATAGTGGGGCTTGAACCCCTGACCTTGGGATCAGGAATCCAGCACCCTATTACCAGGCCATCACTGCCCCTTCTGGTAAATCTTGTGCATAATTTATCATGTAATCCTGCTAACACACAAATTGTGGGTAAAACATAACCTCCTCGGTGGGGGTAGAAATTGCAAGAGTTGCACTTCTTACAAACCCGAGCTGGCACGATTACTGAAGTTTATTCTTCTAACAAATCCACTGCAATTAGTCTTATAATATAGTTGCCTCATTTATATTGCATCCATGTAATCTCTGATTTTGTGTGTGTGTGTGTGTGTGTGTGTGTGTGTGTGTGTACGCTTGCAGGCTGATGTAGAGAGGATCAGCGGGAAAGCTTACATGGTGTTTGGGATTGTCCTGTTTTTCTGGGAGTTTGTCCCCACTACCCTCCTTGTAGTGTTTTTTAGAGTTCAGCGACCCAATCAGAACCTGGTGAGACATCCAGTTGCTCTCATTCTGAACCTAAATGACCTTTATTGTCCTACCCGGTGTTTCCTCTATGACTAAATCCGGCTAGCCTGCTGCTTTATGCTCCACAGGAGAGCGTTAGCAGTGTTAGACAGAATTAATGAGTCACATCAAACTTTAGTCATTCAAGGAATAAAATCGCACCATCGAACAGCTGTTTCTGTGTTTGTTTCCATAGGCACCAGGCGGCATGATCCACAGTCACAGCTTCAACTCCAGGGCATATTTCTTTGATAATCCAAGGCGCTATGATAGTGACGACGACCTGTCCAGAAGCATCAGCTCCAGGGGTGAAAGGGGAAGGTTTGTGTGCAAAATAAAGTAATATACAGTTTACATGCATAGCATGATTTTTTTGTTTGCTTGTTTGTTTTTTGTTAGCGGGTAAAATGTGTTAAATTATTCAGAAATATTTTAGCTAAAAATTACAAATAGGACTAAGTGCGGGACCGCAATACTTGCATGGCATGCTGACTGCATGCCACACCCAATTTGTAAAGCTACCATCTTACACAATACTCCAGCTTTCAATTATTAGCCCTTGGATTTATTAAAACCCAAAATTCCCATTCGCACTCAAGAAGGGTTTTCGTTACTATAAAGAAACGCCCATTTTGGTGTTCCAGTCGCCATTGGCATACTGATCAAGCTCAGACTACCACATCTAGTCAGATTTATTCATAAAAAGCTTACACAATCACAGATCAGAGTCCAGTCAGGATTGACGACATCTTGCTAAAAGGTAACTTTTGTTTCTTTGTCTTGTCCTGCAGTAGTACTGTATCTTCAACATCTCAGCTAGGTGCAAGCTGGTACGGATCCATCCAGAAGACAGGGAGCTTCACATTCACTGCACCCCATACCTCCACCGCTCCACTTCTCTTCTCCTATGGGAGCATCCAGACCAGCCAGCACCACAATTACTACTCCACCCCGCAAGACTACTACTCCACCCCTCAGACTCACTACAGCACGCCGCAGAACTGAGTGACCAATCCATAAACCCTATTAATATCAAACAAGGCCGCTGTTTAGACCTTAAAGGTATTGTTGCAGGAAATATGTACAGTAGACCTCCCTATACTTTCAGATATTCAGCACTTCAAAAAGGGACTAGCTGGCACTAAGGTGGTAAGAATGTCAGCTGGTGCTGCTTCTGTTCCCAGTACTCCCAGTTCAGTATTGCTACACCCCCAAGGATTTGACGAATACATGGACCAATCAGGACCTTTCTCTCATAAGGCACTTCCTGATCCATACAGTTCCCCAATCTACATGGGTAGAGCATGTGATTTCCTAAATTTCCTTTTTATTGTTTACTTAAGACAGCTTAAAACATTTCAGAGCCGGTTCATGGTACTGAGAACTTCCTTGCACTCTGAGACACAAGTGTGAAGGAAGAAGTCAACTGCGGCCAGTTAGTGGGATGTTAAAGATTATGCTTGGTGCCAAAACAAATGTGTTGAAAAGCCTGAATGAAGATGCAGATGGGTTGAATGTTCTTGGAAAGGTATATTTTTTTATGAAGTGTGATTGACTGTACTGTACGGGTGTATATGTCATAAAGAATTAATGGTACTAACATCTCACTACTTGCGCCTCGGACTCATATTGCAAGAATTACTTCATAGTAGATGCTTTTTGTCGTCTGGGGGTCAACCGACTTTATTCCGTGAGTTTTCCACACTGTCATTGGAATACATGAGCCAGGGAGATAAATTGAGTACCAGGCGGGTGTGGCTTTCATTCCTGGAAAGATTAGTTGTGTTGAAAATTGCCGTGGGTCAAGCGCCGGATCAATTCAACCACTTTTATTTGCCCCCAAACTGGCTATTCTGTGGGTGCCATAGTGGCATAGTGGTTAGCACATCTGCTGTGTGACCTTCTACTATTACTCTACATGGGTGCCTTTACACAATTTCTTTAGGTATGCACCAATCCGATACCAGGTATCGTTCATGGACTTATGCTGGCATGAAAAACACATTAGGCTTTTATTGGACCATCTTTGATGACATTTTACTTAACATTACTGTATCGTTTTTGCATAGGGCTACGTAAGAACTTCGTAAGCCTTTCATGACAGACTTCATAAAGACCAAGTTTGACATTTTGAAGTAACATTAAATTCTGAAGTCATATGAAAGTGATGATGAATCTTATATCAAGTTATGCTGATTGGAGCCACTTTGATAGGAGCAGACGCTGCTCATTCATACAACTACCCAATCATGTCGCAGCATCACAGCTCATTTTTCATTTGGGCTGTGATACACTGGTAGCCTCAGATTCTTGTTCCTGACTGACAGGAGAGCAACATGGTGTGATTGTCTGCTGCTGTAGTTCATTCACTTCAACGATTTACATATTTTGTTTCCGAGATGTTTTTCTGCTCACTATGGTTGTAAAGAGCAAGTAATTGAGTCTCTGTCCATCCACTTACTTCTGGCCTCTTTCATGGGCAACTGCCACTCAGTGGATGTATTTTTTCCTAACAGTTTGTAATAGAGTTGTAGTCTGTAGGTTCATGTCTATTTGCATTACAGTGAACTGATGTTTCATATAACAGCTTCTGATATTAATAATGGAGCTCCTGAGCAGATCCCCTAATGCATTGAGCATTACCTCAATGTTTTTTTCATGTCTGCACGCTGTTGATGACTTGATGCTGATTGGCTTCTAAAAATGTATGTATAACAAATCTGTCATGTCATGTCATTTTCTGAACCGCTTAATCCTAATTAGGGTCGCAGGGAGGCTGGCGCCCATCCCAGCCGACTCCGGGCGAGGGCAGAGTACACCCTGGACAGCTCGCCAGGCCATCGCAGGGCAATAACAAATCTGAAACCCAAAAAATTAAAAGCTCATACACAACCGCTCGGACGCGCACAGAACAATAAAAAACACACAGTCTAACTCAGGTAGGCAGACAAACTTTTATTGAGCAAAATAACATGTAACATGAACAGCAACACGGAACATGAACTCGTTAGACAGATAATTAAACTAACAAGACTGGTGATACAAATGAAATCAGCGAGTGAAAAGTGTTAATCTTTGATTCTTTCGCTGCAGACCGAATTTGGGAAATGCCTCTGACACCTATCAGGAGTGTTGCCTTTAGGTTGTTCTTAAATCTATATATTATTGTAGACAAAAAGGGATTGGTGCATCCCTAAATGGTTTTGAAGCTTAAAATTGTGTACATAAGCAATTTCATATCATAATTCCTTGTTTTCTTTAATCATGATCACAGGATTCTTAGTGAGGCCTAAGCTATTGTAGAGACTGACGGAGTTCTTATGTTACTGACCTAAAAGCTTTCGCCCCATTGTAATGACCAATTATGGCCAAAGTTTGCTTTTTTTTGTAATAGAACTATGTAGCTTATGAAACTAGCAAGTACTACAAAATTTTCAAAGAAATAGTTTTTCATAATTTTTATTCACTTTCTGTTTTAACCCCTCCCTTCATCTTTGGGAGGTGGGACCTAGCGAAGTTTTAAAATGTGTGTAATTAGTAATTGGCCTGATTTGTCAGTACGATATTAGCTTAAGCTTGCTCGCTGCTTTGAGTGAAATTACAGCAGAACTGGACTGAGTAAAAAGACATTTGGGCTTTTCAAAATGGCCACCCATCATGCAAAGTAAAAAATAAAACATGACGTGATGTTGATCATTTCCTTCTAACAGCATGTACTGAAGTCTTTTTTTTTTTTTACCGCAACAATTTGCCAATTATTATAACTTTCTCTTTATCAAATAATAACACATACTTTTATTATTCATAAACTGGTAGCGTTAACGTTATCAATTTCTAATAGAGGTACAGTGATTTCATCATCAGTCTCTTTTTCAATGTTAGGATTAAAAAAGTAGCTTGTTAACATTCCGAAAAAATATTAAAGCACAATGTCTTGAAGTCTGTCCTGTGGACAAAAACGTTTTTACTGAATGCTAATCAAACACCTCAGTGAATATTATGTAGTTCTTTGTTAAACAACATGTATTTGTTCTTCTTTTGTATTATTACTTCAATTAGGTCATCACGGCTTAAATTACGTCTGGTTTACTTTCCTGTTGGTATAAATTAACTGCTACTATACAAACCGTAACATACTACAGTTTCATAAATAACAATTATAACAAGAACACAAGAAAAGCAAACTAAAACACGATTTATTTTTACATTTTTAAACTTGACAGTGGTCAAGTACACATCATCACGATTATTTTTTGAAACTCATTCAAAGTTTGAAAGAAGTGCTTTTTAAAGGAAAACATGGAGACCATATTGCACAGTTTTTTTTATATTGTCAGGGCGGCATTTCGTTAAAATTCTAGGATTTCAGAGTCAGTGACCGTGGCAAACTGAGTTTCTGTCTGATATTTTCAGTGAAAAATTATCCTGAGTTTAAGTGGCCGATAATTAATAATTGTTACTGAAAGTGAGGTGGATGTTGCTGAACGGTTCAAATCCGGACATCCACTGAGACTAAGGCAAACAATTGTTAAAGTATATGCTAAAAAAACAAACTAAGTCAAGATATTTATAGTTTATTTTTGCTTATTTCAAGTATGACAGAAGCAGGTCAGGTAAGCTTTTGGGTGCTCGGAGAGCTGAGCAAAATTGCGTTAGGTAATGGTGTGGTTTTTAAAATTTAAGTGGAGCTCCTAAGTGGAGCACCATAGTTATGAAACATTGCACTTCAACCACAGCATACTTATAACCCACCAACTTTATTTTGCATGGTTGTCCCATGTCTGTGTGTGCCAATCACACAAAACCCAATAAGGCAATAAGGCGGCTGTGTCACTGAGTTGAGGTTCATTGGCTGTTATGTATTGCTGACTTCCATGATGCTGGGTGGCATTTTAATAAAGAAAAAAAACCCCAACAAATTTATTATTAATAACTAAACTGAAACCCAAATAATAGAGGCTCATACACCACTGCGCAGACTCAATGAGTATAAAAAACCCAGTTAGGCAGACTAGTTACTTGCAGGTAAATAAATGTTTATTTATAATAAATAAGTAATTTAAATAAACGCCAAAAAAAAAAAAAAAATTGACAGAATATCAACTCATTAAATGGATACAGTAAAAAGCAAACCCAGCTTGCAGGAGCTCTGCTTTTAGGCCAAAATCTTTATATTAGTATATACTACACAGAATTTTTGTATATACTACATTGAAACACAAATAAAAACAAATTAAAATTAGATTTTTAAGTTATTTTTACCCTTTTTTGAAACCATGACAGAAGCAGGTGAGCTCTACAAGTGAACAGCATGTTTTTAAAGTTATTATCAGACTGCACTATTTCTGTGTGGTATATACTAATAATTATTAACATGTTTACTGAGTAGCCAAAAACTAATCAGTGAGATTGTTCCCACCAATTAGATTCAAGCATTCAACAATGTTGTGGTATAAAATAATATACATTTAATTATTATTTTAGACCCATGATTTTGTTAGTTCCATTATCCATATAACATCAGTACCAAACTAAAATAGCAGATGTTGCACACCATGTTTTTATGACTGACTACAATTTAGATGATGGGGGGAAATAGGGAATACTTGATTAACTTGATTCATTCCTATCCCTTATATTTTATTTTACTTGAATTGTTTTATTCAGGCACAAAATATTAAAAATCAATGAGTGAAAGCAGTCGTGACTGTGTTTATCATCTCCAAACTTCACCCCGTCCCTGTGCATTGCATGTGTACTGGATATCTCAATCTTGGCTTTTATAGATTTTTTTTTTTTTTTTAATGTCAGCTTCTGCAGGGTTTGTGAGTGTTGTATGAGTGTTAAAAGAAGTTGTGCCTATTTGGGTTAGCTGTAAGTCTTCAGAGTCGTGTAGCATCTGTGTGATAAGCAGATAAATAATGCAGAAGGATGCAGCTACAATCAGAAATGTAAAAAGAAATGTTGCACAGAAACTCAGTTATTGTTTTGTATTGTTTACTTGTTAGCTTGTTTGATCCATTTATTGCTAAATAAGATGGACCATCTCTGTTCTTTTAGTATGTTAGCAATACCAAGAAAGCCTTTATCGTTTCTTTTATGTTTTTTCCATGTTCAATGAATGTAATACCTTTATTCATTTTCATAGTTGTGAGCACTACCAAGAAAAAAAATCAAATAAAACCTTACTGCACTGTTTTGAAAAATGTTTGCTGCTATAATTATTACTCCAATACACACACACACACACACACACACAAAATCCTGTATTTTGCTCCATCCAATCAGTGTAATGCCCTCAACAATTACTGCCACCCCTTGTAAAGTTTAGGGAGCTAGTATGCAGTAGTACCTGCTAAGTGGCATAAGCAAGGACAAAAGGTGAACCAGGAACAGATTCAGGGTCACACAGGGCTCACTGACATGCATGGAGAGAGAAAACTAGCCCATGCAGTCTGATCCCTCAGAGAAGCACAAATTGCAGCCTATGAGGATGTATAGCACACCAGTCAAAGTGCACACATCTGACCCCTTTTCACCACTGAAAGTGCCTACAATGGGCATGTGGATATCAGAACTGGACCACAAAGCAATGGAAGAAGGTGAACTGATCTGATTAATCACATTTTCCTTTACATCATATGGACAGCTGCATGCGTGAGATGGCAACAAGGTGGACTATATGAAGAAGAGAAGCCACCAGACAGAGTGATGTTCTGGGCAATGTTCTGGTGGGAAACTTTGGCTCCTAGAATTCATGTGGATGTTACTATGATACCTACACTGCCCAGTCAAAAAAATCCTGCACTTTAATATTTTGTTGGACCAGATACACCCTTGAACACACCAAGTCTGGATGGAAATGTTGCATAAGTTTGATGAAGCAATGCCTTGATGATTCCATGCTGTAACCAAGGCTAAAAGCGTTCCAAGAAACTATCGAAGTGTGGGACTTTGGTTTTGCCAGGCAGTGTATTATCTACCTAAACAGATACTGTTGCAGGCCAAGTACACCTAGCAATGTTGTTCTTTAATGTAAGTGGTCTCTTTCAGTAGGATAATGCACCCCACCATTCTGCAAACTCTGTTCAGGAATGGTTTGAGGAAATTTGTCCTCCAAATCCCATTTTCGGGATGTGGTGGATAAACAAGTCCAAACTGTGGAGGCCCCACCTTGCAACTTATAGGAATTAAAGGATGTGCTGTGTACTGCTTAATACCAGACACCGCAGCACACCATATGTTAATACATAAAAAGTTATTTTCCAAAACGCCATAAATCCATTTCTGTTGTTTAAAAAAAAAAATAAGATTTTCTACCCACTGCTCAGTATCTTGAGTTTGTTCTTTGTATTAATACTTTATTTAAATTGGTTTTAACACTCTCAAATAAAAAATTCAAATCTATTTAGCCAATTAGTGGTAGGGAAGGCTTGTTCGGGCTTGGCTTTTAGAGTATATAAACAAATTTGTATCCTAAAGTATAGGGTTAGTACTTGTTTTTAAAATGTTACTAGTTACATATATGTTAACAGTCCATATATATAACTAAAATATTTTATTTACTTACAAATGTTGAAAGTTAGTTTATAACCCTCTTAAAAGCTGCAGTTGTAAACAAATATGCTGTGTATCATACATTAGATTGGGTAACTTTTATTGTTTTATTACGTCTAGACAGAAAAGTGTGAAATAATTCCAGAGGTTATTAGCGATTACTATTTTATGACAGCGAGAAATTATAACGATGATGATATCAGCATGATTCCTGATAGCCAATATAACTGACTTAATAATAAAAAAATATAATTATAATTTGCTGAAAGTTACATACAGGCTTCATAAGATATTGTGAAAAATCTAATAATGCAGGTACAGCACACTCACAGAGCCTTGTTGTCTGCCCTGTTTCTGTCAAACCAGTGCTCCTGAAAATGGTTGGAACACGGCCCTGCATGTTTTGATGGATAATAGTTTTCCCTTCTCATGTTCACTAACCACTTTTTTTGATAGTTCTGGCTTACTGTGCGGAAAACTTTTAATGGCAAGACAATGCCTTGATTTACATGTCAGTACACATTACATCTGTACATTTCATATTACATGTTTATGTACAAAATTGAATATATATGTACATATACATGACATATGTAACAAATGTATAATTATGACTAAGCATCATGCATGTGCACATCTATATGTAAATAAAACCTTTATGCAGATAATTTTATATAAATAATTCTCATTTGCCTAATAACTGAATTACTTGGCCAAGGGACAGTATATTTTAATAACATAAATTATATCACTATAATAATGAGGATTATTAGATATTTATTACCAGTAACAGGCTGTATAAAAGGTATTTTGGTTTTTCTCACAAGTGGGACATTACAGGACATCTTGGCATTAAGAACATTATAAATTCTACTTACTTATTAAATGTTTTTTCAGATCCTTTTCTGCATGTACAGTTAATTGCTGTACAAGACGACATAATAAAATGTAAGAAACAATTGTACAACAATAAAAATATCAAGGAAAATTAAAGTTGTTTAGACCTGTGGGAGACCACAGCAGGCAATGTTTTGGGGCTCGCAAGATGGCCGCTTAAGCATATCCACTTACTTCAGCTTCAGCAGCCCGGTGCAACATTCAGTGTTTTTAGATCGCTGGGTATAATACATGGTTATAGCACGAAAACTGACTGAGTTTCATCACTTCGTATGCCACTATCCGGAAATACTACCTTTGAGAAAATAGCAATTGCAGTCACAGAATTATTTTCTGAATGTCCGCAAACAGCATCCATACACTACATGAATCCGGCTCTCGACCAATCAGCACGATCTTCCTAGCGTCTTCCTAGCAACAGATGAATTCTATTTACATTCTATTTAAAGTCATGTCTTTAAAGGAGACATGATGAAAAGTTTTTGAGGCTTCTCACTGGTTTACCATAATATGTTTTGGGAATCCTTCTGGGATTCTGTAAGTAAGAAGAGTCTTCTGGTACCAAATAAAAATAATAATTAGGAAATACCGTGAGGAAAGCGGATTGAAAATCGGCAACGTGCATGGATATTTCTATCGTTTTACAACAACTTGGACAAGGAACCCTTTATTAAACAAGTATTTTTGCATGGATAGATTGTATTTATGATATCTGAACTTGCTCTGAAGGATGTATTTTTGGCGATATCACATTTTCGTCCAGGTAAGCCATTTTCAACTTACAGATTGACTGAGAGGAGATATCGCGCTTTGCTAAAAAAACTGGCATGTCATTTATCATGAGATGGAAAGAAAGGTCCGATTGGTGTGCTTGATAATAGGGGATTTTGATGACAACCGATTGCACCAATTTGATTCAGCTTCTCAACAGTATCACTAACTCGTTATCGTATTTTGGAGAGTGACATTTTTAAGAGCTCTTCACATATTACACACACACACACACACACAAGCATTGAAAGTTTGTGAACACTTTAGAATATTTGATATTTCTGCATAAATACGATTTAAAACATCAGATTTCAGAAGTCCTAAAAGTAAATAAAAGGAACCCAAATAAATAAATAGGAAAAAATATTACACCTGGTCATTTATTTATTAAGGTTAGTAAGTGTTCAAAATAAGCAGGTTCCCAAGACAACTCATAACCATGGCAGACAGTTTTGCTTAAGTCCTGACAGGGAAGCCAATAAGCTGAGGTTACCTCTACCTCATAGTATTAATGGAGGCTAAATTGCAAATCCTTGCCTCTGTAATAAATAAATAGTGTATAGCAGCCAATCGTACATTACAGAGGGCAGTTCTGGAAAGCATAATACATAATATTGCCACATGTCTACCATGGGCTAAACATAGTGTTTTCTTGCTCCCTAATTCTACACATCCTGTCTCACAAAAACAGCATTCGCACCATTCCAAAACCTTCAGCCCTGCTACCATTTTTGCTTTTTTTATGTCTTGGTTTAACTCGCTTGAATCCTATTGGCTGCAGCTCGGGACAAGGATGTCTAAATCACATGCCTGCTTTCTAGACAACAAAATTCTGCTTTGTAGATTAATGAACGTGTTTAGGTTAGTTTCTGACAGACAGACCATTGTACATCAGCCATCTCTAATATAAACATCAATCACGCCATTTTTATTCGTTTTACATAGCAGGGATATTCCTGTGTGTCCTAGAAGGTGGTGTGCTCAAATCTTAAAGTGCTTCATGAAGACCCTGGAGTTTTAATTCATTAGGATTGAAATTAGGCAAATGAATGCATGTGAATTATTTTATTAAGGAATACACTCTTTACAGGTTTGTCAAATTGTGGTAGAAAAAATAAGAATTTGTGAACTTACTAAACTGCATATGATATAACAAAATATTACTATCACAAAAAAAAGACAAAGTTCCTCACATCATCTGTGTGCATGTACATGTAAATGTATTTCCTATTTATGGTTTTTATTCCTGTTGTGTGTTTTAATGCTTTTTATTTCCGCCAAGTAGATCATGTTTTACCTCCAGTTTGGGTGTTTCTTAGCAGGATTACACAAAGCATTATGTGGATTTTTTATTTCTACCAGAGGCAGGGTTTTGGACAAAGACTCCATTTTATCTTGGAGGTGATCCAGATAGATTAGTGGATCCAGAAGTTTTTTAAACGATACATTAACTTCTAGCCTTAGATTTTTTTTTGGAATTGTTGCATTACAGATGGCCAACCAAGGTGAAGGTTTGCATTATTTGAAGGTATGGCTCGTTTAAATTTTTTTATACAATGTACAAAAAAAAAAAAACAACAACAAACAATTACACAATAGATAATTTAAAAAATTGTATACAATAACATCAGTAGTATTCACGACTCAAGAGCGAAAAGTGTAAATTCCACATAAGTGTCTTGGACTGGTTTCAAAAATGTTGACTTAAATTCCTGAGAAAAAAATACTATCAGAATGTAATCAAATTCTTATTTTCCCCTAAACCTCTTTGTGAAATATATTCCATTGATAAGCCATAGTGCAAACTGCGCTAAATTAATTCCTCAATAATTAAAGTGCTCAGTTTATTTCAGGGCATCTGTATGGACAAAACTCCGAAAATATGGGTGTGCATGTATTAAAGGACATCTCATTTGCACTGTCAAGTTTCTCATGATGTTTTCATTACACTGATTGTAACCAATCAACTAAGACACAATTGGCGGCTGCAGTTTTCTTCTGTAGCAAACATAGCTTCACATGTGAGCTCATATCTACCAGTTTGCCTGAAAAAAAATAAAAAAAAAATAAAAAAATCACACACATACATCTGAAATTACATGATAAGCAACAACTGAAAACAAGCTATATGCTGAAAAAGCATGATCCAGTTTTTAAATTTTTTTTAATAATTGACATTTGTCAATTTATTCTATAAATAATGAGTGATATGGTCTCTGGTTAAAAAAAATCTGGCGTGCTAAACTGGTAGCTACAATCTCCTCTGAACTCCTGTGGAAAACTAAAGAAGCAAACTTGGAATGCGGATTATGTCTTGCTGTTCCTCCACATGAAGGAATAACATGCTGAGATCGCCTCACTGCTTGAGCTCTGATAACAGTTTCCGGAAGTTTTCCAGTTCTCGAATACTTGTTGAGATTCTAGGAGGAAATAAAAATGAGCATGTTACATATTATAATGATTAAATAAATTTTAGTGATTAAATAAAGGTTACTAAAAATACTATAAATATAAATGTTAGTTAACATGAGCAAAACCATAAGGAACTGCTGGATTTAAAATAATAAAAAATATTATATATTAATATAGAATAATAAAATATATTAAATTATTTTAATAAAAAAAAGAATGATCCAAATAATTAAGACCGGCATAACATTTAACTTTCTTCGTTGTTAGTATGTTGTTAACCACAGAATGCAGTCTTGAAAAGCACCCTGTATGGTAAAAATTTGAATAAATGTAGTGGGGGCATGGTGTAAATGAAAACAATGTGCTGTTTATAAGTTAATACTATGTTCTTACTATGCCCATGGCAGGTTCTTCCTGCATCTAACATATACCCACTAATTTCTTACCACGAAGTTCTTCTTACATTCTTACTACAACCAATCAGTTCACACCATGCAATTACCACACGCTTGCCATCATCTCAGTGCATCCATCTGGTCCTTATCCGGTCCAATCAGGTCCAGTGCATTGCGCTGCACTTTAAAATTAATTCTGCAAGTTTTCTTGTGTCTACATCTATGTTCAACAAGTCGGCGCTACACTTGTACAATATCATTAATGTCCCTGCTGTGTTTTAGTTACATAGTTACTACGCCAAAGCCATCATCACTATGTCCTTATAAAGTTCTTACTGCATCCTGATTTAACCACATCCATACTATGCTTTTTATACCATGTCAAAAGTCCTCTACGTCCATGGAAATCATACCACATGCTTATCAGTTTCTACTGCATTCCTGCTACATTGTACAAGTTTTTACTACGTCCACCTAATTTTTTGAGGATGCAGTAGGAACATGGCTGAGTGTCACAGGGATTTTACCCAAAACTAAAAAAGTGCTGCAAAATTAAATGTGTTTATTTAGCTATAAACGTAAATGATATGACTGTAATGTGATGAAACACATCAGCGCTGGTGTCAGTATAAATAAAAATTAATATTTTCTGGGCTGAAAATGACCAAAATGGCATTTAATGGTTAAAAATCATCCTGAACTTTGCAAAGCCTGGTAGTTCTCTATATCGTTTACTAATACGAGTTGGGTAGGCCATGTCCCTAAACCGTAACCTTGAGTGGAAGCCTGTCAAATAATTTTAGACTCAAAACTAGGAGTGAAGCTACACTTTACACGTAACTATAAATACTCAAAAGATTATTGATCTGTGAGTATTGAACAGAATGTTTCTTATTTAATGTTCAATAATGTAATAAATAACATTAGTTAATAGAACCTCTTTGTAAAGTGTTTCCAAATTATTCTGTTATTTATCAGATTTAAAAGTGAAGGTTAACAAAAATAATTTAAATGTCTGTACCTCCCGAAAGCATTGAACAGGGAAACGATCTCCTGCCGACTCAGCTGGAAGGACGGTTTGGTGTTGCTGGACTGAGGAAGTGTTTCAATTTGCTTCTCTGAGAACAGGATCTTTAAAGCCGTACCTAAACCCTGTGTCTAAACAAATCAAGAAATCCATACTTGAACAACAAACATCGAGCATGTGATGTTCAAAAATATCTCATTCAAATCCGTCTAGAAAACGTGGAACATTAGGGACATTTTTGGTACTTGTTGTACCTGCAATTTGCCCCATAGTCTACACTTGAAGCATCCTACACAATCCATGATCCTGGAGATGTTCTTAAAAGTCATCCTGAAATCGTCCTGATGAAGAGACGAATAAGGGATCGGGTGCAATACATAAATACTCATGTTTCACTTAAATGAATTGCAGGAGCCATATACTGACTTTTAATTTTGCTGCTTCTGTCTTATCGCCTGTAAACAGAGTGGTCTCATCAAAATGCAATGGAAAAGACCTGAAAGTGACAGATTTGTGATTATCAAAACAAGCATGCACCAATAAACATGGGTAATGTTACACAATAATATTAAAATGACATCTGTACTAGTTATCCATGTATGTGTTAACCACGGCGATGGTCCTTCCTACTTTGATATATTTTCTCTAAACAACTAACAACAAAGGAAACCTTAAAGTGAAATGAATGGCAAGCCTTCTAATTTCTCCTGTTACACATAAATATGTATATTTTTATCATCAGGTGGATTTTACTTACATTTTTGAAGTTGCAAACTGCTATAACCTGTTTGATAGTCTGTTTTATAGTCTGATTGTGTCCGTTTCACTCTCGCGAGTGCACGAAATTGTGAGGCTATCATGTGAATCAGTGCATCAGTTTATATAAACAAGATAACAGAAACATAACAGTAATTAAACTAACAAATCAGATATAAACTAGTGAACGTCTGAATAAAATTTTAAAAAGCCCATCTAGACATAATACGAGCTTACGTTTACATACATCAGATAAGCGTTCACTCATTAATAGGAACAAATGGTGTGTCCCACTATTCATTTGTACACAAATTCCTTTATGTGCTGTATTTATCGTTGCATACACATGAATCATGGGCAACATTTTGCAGTATATTAACCTGTGTAAGATTTTATTTATTTATTTTCTTCACAAAGAAGCTTGTAATAACAATAGCATGTTTTGATGTGCAAAGAGGTATACAATGTATGCAAGTTTTTAATAAGTTTGGGATTAAATTCCCTTTAATGAGTTGGAGGCAGCATCCATTTAAAGGGGCCTCCATCAAAATGGACTGAAAGGCTGCCGTGCAAGGAAGATGCCACTCCTCTCCAGGCTGCCATAAAAGACTAAAGTTTGCAGATTATTGCCATCTTTTTGAAAGAGTGTACTCTGCTCAAAAAAATTAAAAAAATACAAAAACATGCCCATTATAATCAGCAAAAAAGGTTGATATTTTCAATTTCCAAAAGAAAAAAAAAAAAAAAGAAGAATTCCTGTTATGAAGCATGGAGGTGGCAGCGTCATAGTGACCTGAATCCAGAGGAAATTTTCAGGACAAGTAAAAAAAAAAACCCAAAACTAATTAAATAAATAAATTTTGTCTGTACAAGCAAGTCCACAATCTTGATAAAGCTACACCACTTTTGATTTTTAACGAATTAAGAATTTAAACGAATTAAGACATTCTTGCAAGGAACTCGTGGCCTACCTCAGGCAGTTAATTTAGGCTAAACAATTAAAGCTAACCACCAAACACCAGGCCAAAGTATGAAACCTTCGGACTTAGTGAAAATCTGATAAATTAAATATAAGCTTGAATAAATTTGTCTCTTATTAATTATTTGGATACATGTTAATATTTTTTCTAATGGAATACCACAAATGTTTTATTCCTTACTAAATAACTGCTGGCTAATGATGATCTCCTTAACAAGTCTGCAATACATTCAATATTATAATTTTACTACTGACTATTAAGTGGTAACCTATTTTTTAAAAACTGTGATTACTGGATGAAACGATACCAGGAATTTAATTTTGTAAAAATAAATACATAAATAAATAATCTGTGCAGCTGTTTGTCATCCTCTTACTTGGCCATATAGAGGAGCTCTAAAAGCAGCTCTTTAATCTGCTTGTCTTGTCCTGCGTCTCCTGTGTACAGTTGAAAGGATGGACGCTGAAAAAAAGGCAGGACTTTAACCAGGGCACGGAGCTCGATCAGATAGAGGAAGAAGAGATTCCGTAGACGCTTGGGTCCTTCTCCTTTGGTCAGCTCTTCATCAAATCTCAGCTGGAACTCTGTGACGTTGGGACCCCACTTCCTCTCAAACCAATTATCTGATCAATAACAATCAGGACGCGACGTGACAAACTAGCAGACATCAACATCACTGCGCTGGTTCAGATTTAGAAACACTTGCTTACTTTCAACTTAAAGGAAAACAATTCTCAGCTTGACACTTTATATCAATTATGTGTAAATGTAAACTTTTGAGCAGAACTTGTGTGACTCACCATCCAGCAGGTACCTGGCACTCAGGTGCACATTTATGCTTGCATGCAGTCCGGAGACGAGCCTAAAGAAAGCTCTTTTCTCCACACACAGACCTACATACAGAGTAAAGTATGTAAAAGTATGAAACTAGTGGATGACACAGTTCAAAAGACTATCATCAGAATGTTTCCTAATCAGAAGCTGTGGGTGGATAAATCTGTCCACGATGCTCTGAGATCCCGTTACGCTGCGTATAACATGGTGCTCGCCAGTGGAAACATGAACGAGTATAAGACTGCATGCTACAACGTGCACAGTGTGGTGAAGGAGGCAAAACAGCGCTATGGACAGAAACTAGAGTTACAATTTCTACAGAGTGGCTCTAGGAGTCTGTGGCAGGGATTAAGAAATGACTGTGACACACACACGCTGTTTACCTTCCAGCCACTTGTAGAATCCCCTTTCTGAAAAAAACAAAAAGAGGTTTACAATCACATACTCAACTACATCAACCTTTAAAGTTAATCTCCCACTGATTAAAGCAAAGCTTTAGAATTTAACATTTTATTCAGTATCTAGTATATGAGGACAACCAAGACTTTAGAACTTGACAAAAATTAATTACTTGTCAGATCATGTTCAAACTTTACAGCAAATAACCTAACCTACAAAAATGTATTTATCATTTATGCAAAGTTTTAAGGCAATATCTGAAGGTGTATGACGAGTGTGTCAACTTGTGTTTCTTACCTTCGTTGTCTCCTGCAGCACAAAAAAGAAAGCTGAATTAGTAAAATAAAATTCACATTTGTGCCCCCCCAGAATCACTCCACAGATTTATTATTTAAAAGATTTTCATAAATTTTTTTGGGGGGGAATATTTTGTAACATAAAACCACACAACATACACAGAAACCCAAAGTCTTACCGCTGCTCAACACCAGAGGGTTCAGTGGTCGTTTAACTGTGTATGGTCTGAAAGAGTAACACAAAAAGAACTCAAGATCTGCTTGAAAACATTAAAAAATATAGAAACAAACAATACTGTAAGTGTAAATAATCTGTTGCAACTAAAAGTCTCCAGCCAACTTTCATTGAAAGACTGCATGAGAGCCACTGCTCTTTCTGCTAAATTATTTGTCACTTGCAGGGAAAGTAGGGCAGTGGTGGATAGTGCTGGATTATTGATCAAGGTCAGGGATTCAAGCCCCACTATCGCCGGGTTGTCACTCCTGTCCCCCCAGTGCAGCTAACTGGATTATCAAAGGCTAGCCATGTCTCTTACTGTCTGTCGAAAAAGAACCATTTCATAAAAAGTACACAGCATCGTGTTTCTGCCCTGCAATGGCCTGGCGAGCTGTCCAGGGTGTACTCTGCTCTCACCTGCAATTGGCCTAGCCTCCACACGACCCTAATTAGGATTAAGCGTTTCAGAAAATGAATGAACTCGCAGTGAAAGTACAATTGCTTGAGCCTTTTTGTATGATTGTGGATCCTTTTCAAGAAAAGTTTGTTCCAATTCCAAAATCGCATTATATAGTCTCACACGCTAGACTTGGCACCTAGATGCTAAACTTTGGCCACGTTAAGCAGGTAGAAAATATTGAGCTATCTGCCTCAAAGTTTATAAAATTTATATTAGGATTTTTTTGTATGAAGTGTGACAATAATTTAACCTGGTCAGTATAAAATAAATAAAATTTTCCCATATTGTTAAGACATACCGTGTTTCCCCGATAATAAGACTTACCCTTACTTCAGCAGAACGGTCCAAAATAAGCCCTACCCCGAAATAAGACCTAGCTAAGTCCAAATTTTGTCCCCACCCTCCCCTCATTTTCTACGAATGCACGCGCGCCAGCGCTATTTATAGCAGCGTCGTGGAGGACAGACAGAAAAAGAGGAAGTTAAGGGAACAAAAACGGTAAGTAAAGTATTATAAAGCAGGACTGAGGGGCATGATGGG
>JAOUQZ010000002.1:824945-836786 GCA_028564935.1 Neosilurus hyrtlii
ATAGATAGATAGATAGATAGATAGATAGATAGATAGATAGATAGATAGATAGATAGATAGACAGATAGATAGATAGAAGCAAAAAAACAAAACAAAATATCTTTTCCATCAGGACCATTATTTTTAGGATATTACCAAATTACATTTATATTAATGTAATTACCTTTCAAATGACATCATTATACTATTAAATTCAACTAATAAAGCAGAGCTCCCTAGGAGATTTTGTATGGGCTGTTTCCTTTTCATTAATAATTAATTAATTATTGTGTTGATGACTTGAAAGTTTAAACCCCAATTTCCAGAACAATCAGTAGAAGCCTTGACAAAATACTTCATAATTTGTTATTGTATAAAAAAAAAAAAAAGTTCTAACTTAATACATATTCCCGGATGTCACCAAGTGTCAAGTTCCTGCTTACAAGCAAACAGCCAATCAGCATGGCAATACATGACAGCCAATCAATATCAAAATGCATGACAGCTAATTAGCATAACCGCCAGACGGCACTGTGATTTATAACTGCTAATTAGCGTCAGGATGCATACAATCAGCTGATGGATGGACATAGAAGACATGCGAGATCAAAGTGATAGTTTCTTAAGTACTGAACTCTACTCCACCAAAGGCCCATGCGGGTGCTCCACTATAAAGCAATCAGTGTAATATTTCTGCAACATAATAAATATATATCTTATTACACCATAAAAGCTTGTATGATTCTATAAAATGTGACATCATCAGGAAAAATCGGGCCAAAGCTGAAATTTTACTTTTTCAAGCTTGTGCATTTTTGAGAAACATGTAGAGCACATAACGTCTGCTCCAAATTTCAGCTGATTATTTTCAATATTGTCTGAGCTATTGGAATTAGATTTTTTTAAAAGCTGAGAGATAAAGTCACAAAGCAAAAATCACAATGTTCTTATCTAACAGAAATAATCAACAGTTTGTCAAAACGTGTGTAGTGATATTGAGTCTAATACGTTTGTACACAGTAAAAAAAAAAGAAAAGTCAATAACGTTAAACAGCAGTGGGCTCTTCCACGATAGAAGTAGACACAGGTCAGTTTTGTATTAATTGGAGAAATCAGTTTTTTAATGAATTTTGTCTAAATTTATGGATTCCTTGCTTGACTACAATCATCATCATTTGGTAGAGTTTGGAAGATTTTTTATTGCAAAGAAAAAAAAAACATTGTACTGTATGCTATAGTCAAATTATATTTCTTTCTTTCTCTCACTCACTCATCAAAATGCTTAATCCTCTAGGGTTGAGGGGAGGCTGGAGCTTATCTCAGCGAACATTGGGCAAAGGTACGGTACACCCTGAACACCTTGCCAGACCACTTCAGGGCTACACACACAGCACCATTCACACTCACACTCACATATAGCGGTAATTCAGAACAGCCAGTTAGCCTAATGTGTGTGTCTTTGGACTGTGGGTGGAAACCAGAGAACAGAGGAAACCCACACAAACATGGGGAGAACATACAAACTCCACACACCCCGGAAACCCAGGACCGACTTGTATGAGGCCGCCTGATATTTCTTTCAGATTTCCACATATGATATTTGCCAAATTGGCGTTAATCTACTTATAATTGTGTGAAACTGCTCAGTGAACTACATATTGGATCGTTCAATATACAATACCAGTCAAAAGTTTGGACACGATTACTTGTGTGTCCAAACCTTTAACTGGTATTTGTGCTTATTAGAGCAGGGGTAGTTGCTGTACCAAGGCTGTGGCACGTGATCAATCATCGGGGATACACTGCTGCATAAGTTAGAATATTGTCATAAGTTACGAACCCACAGCTACAGTGCCACGTGGTTCTTTCATCCCTCTGCTGTGGTTCCAGTGGCTTATGTTGAAGCTGTTAATGAGAGGTAAGGCAGATGGACCCAAAAAGCAGGACAGACACAGGAGTGGGCGAAAAGCAAAGTCCTTTTATTGCGGACAGTGAAGATCATGCGGTACTAGATCGAGTGAAATACTGTGAGCAAACACTAACGTGAGCAAAACGAGACGAGAATGCTGTGACGACACAAGACGATCTGGCGCTGGAGCCGTGGAGGTGCAGGGCTTATATCCAGAGCTGTGATGGGAATCAGGTGGGGATGATTAGGGCGGAACCAGCAATCACCGTGGTGCAGGAGCAATCAGCTAGCCTGAGCAGGGAGAGAGCAGAGAAAAACATGAGACAGGATGCACACTAGGATATCACAGTACCCCCCCCCCCCCCCAACCCCCCTTAGGACCGGCTCCTCGTATGTTGGGATGCTGCTCATAAAACTCGTCGATGAGACTGTGGTCGAGGATAAAACCCGCGGGTACCCAGGAGTGCTCCTCTGGTCCGTAGCCCTCCCAGTCAACTAAAAACTGTCTACCCCGACCTCTCTTGCGTACTGCCAGAAGCCTCTTGACTGTGTAGACCGGGCCTCTGTCTACCATCCTGGGTGGTGGTGCGAGCCAGGCGACTCTCACGGGCGGGCTTGAGCCTGTTGACATGAAAAGTGGGGTGCACACGGAGAGGCCTGGGGAGCTTTAAATGCACAGAGACGGGGTTAATAACTCTGGAGACAGGGAATGGTCCAACAAACCTGGGGGCCAGTTTTCTGGACAGGACGTGTAGGGGAAGATCTTTGGTGAACAACCAGGCCCGCTGCCCCGGGGTGTAAGTCGGTGCCGGTCGGCGTCGGCGATCCGCCGCAGACTTCATGCGTTCCTGCCCCCTGAGGAGAATCAAACTGGCTGCCACCCAGATCTTGCGGCACTTCCTCACCAGGGCATGGGCCGAAGGAACCCTTACCTCTTCTTCATTGGTAGAGAAGAGAGGTGGTTGAAACCCATGGGCAACCTGGAATTGGGTGAGCTCGGTGGCCGCAGAGGGCAGAGAATTGTGGGCGTACTCTACCCATGTTAAGTACTCGCTTCATGTGGCCTGGTTCTGCTCCACCTGGCATCTAAGGCACGTCTCCAGTTCTTGATTCAGTCGCTCCGTCTGACCGTTGGTCTCCGGATGGTAGCCGGAAGAGAGACTGATGGTGGCCTTGAGGCAGCGACAAAACTCCTTCCAGAAACGGGAGATGAACTGAGGTCCACGATCAGACACGACATCTGTGGGAAGGCCATGAATACGAAAGACCTGGGAAATGAGGGTACGGGCAGTCTCCTTGGCTGAGGGTAGCTTTGGCAAGGGAATGAAGTGGGCCATCTTTGAGAACCGGTCAACACAGTCAGTACCACAGTGTTCGTCCTTGAGGGGGGCAGACCCGTAATGAAGTCCAGGGAGCCGGGGAGGAGTGGTCAAACATGCGGGTGAGTGTTTCTTTGAACTCCTTGGTACTCTTGCAAACCGCCGCACCTCGAGCCCACTCGGCGGTAGCCCACGCCGCGGCTCTACCCAAGAGGTGGGAGATCATGAACGTGACCTGAGCTTGTTCAGACACGAAGGTGGCAGGGTCGTTCTGGAAATGTAACTCGCACTGCACGAGGAAGGAACGACATCTTCCGGATTCACCCGCATATTTTTCCGGAGGGGCTAGGTGGACGGGACGAGGTGGGGGGGTCACTGAGTTTAATGGGGAAACTGCCAGAATGGGCAGAGGTGGGACCATATGCTCATGACTGGCAGTGAGTTGGCTTAGCTGTGAGCTCAGTTGGTTAACTTGTGCCCAAATGTCACGTTGAAAACGGTCCTGGCGATCTGCGAGTTCCTGCACTCTGGTCGCTACGGTGGCTAGCTGGGACTCATGGGACCTAACGAGCTGCTCCTGAGCCCCAGAGCCTGGCAGATTGAATTCCTGTCCGCTGGGTCCATTACTGGCCAGATCATAATGTTAAGGAGAGATAAGGCAGATGGACCCAAAAAGCAGGACAGACACAGGAGTGGGCGAAAAGCAAAGTCCTTTTATTGAGGACACTGAAGGTCATGCGTTACTAGACCGAGTGAAATACTGTGAGCAAACACTAACGTGAGCAAAACTGGACGAGAACGCTGTGACGGCACAAGACGATCTGGCGCTGGAGCTGTGGAGGTGCGGGGCTTAAATCCAGAGCTGTCCGGTGGCTGTCCACATTGGAGGTGCTGAAATGGTTTGCTATATGCCTGGGGTGCATAAAAACTTTTCTGAAAGGCAAAGGGGAAAGGAAGCACAGCCCTGCAGCTGCTGGATGAGGTTTTGGCATTTAAGCGCAAGATATCATTGTTTACCATTAATGTACAGAGAGGTATGCTGTTTCACTTCCCCTCTTTGTGTTCGATACATGGAGTACCAATCCTGACACTTAAATAAACATGAAAAAGTATGCATTTGGAGTCCTGTTGATCTTTGGATCCACATACTTGTGTCAGTGAAAATGAAAGTGATATCTTATAACCGTGATGTGGAGACACTGTGAAGTAAAATTAAGAAGCAGACATCGTATTAACAAGGTGAAAAATATAATTTAATGGGCTATTATTTTAAAAGTATATATATTTTATTTCGGACCCTGAACAATGTAAATGTATTTCATATTCAGGTTGTCAGATGACTGCTGTATGTCACGTGAGGAAATTAAGGAATGACAGCACACTGAAATAGACATTAATATATAAAGTGACAATTTTTGTTTGCCCTTATTAATAACAGTAAATATTGTGCTGCTGTGAGATTTTACACGATTTCTGAACTATGATGAGATTTGAACTTTCTTGTGCATAACTATAATGTTGGTACTACGATGTCTACTGTGGATCTGATTTGACTCAGTGAGTAGCAGCTTTTTATACATCACGTGATCGATCGTTTGGGATACACTGCTGCATAAGTTAGATTATTGTTGGTCATAAATTGCGAATGCTGCCAACTTGCTAGGCATTGGTATAACTGATATGCAGGTACATTGTATTCGACATATTAGTAAACTACAAATAATGTGTGAACGAGTGCATAACTTACCTACAACGTATGGCATCTTACCTACAGCTTATAGTCTGCGTATGCAGAATGTATGAGTCATATGCTAGGATACCTCACAAATTTGGTGTACAAAACAAAATTTTTTCACACCCTCACCGTACTACAACTTATACCAGCGTGAGGTAACTTACAAAAAACTTACCCATAACTTGTCGCCATGGGCTTGCTCATTAGGGATGTGTAGGGGGCTGTAGAAAAATGTTTAAATTCGTCCTTAAATTACTTTCACTTTGTAAAGTTGCTTTGTGACAATGTCAGTTGTAAAACGCGCTATACAAATAAAACCGAAATAAATTGAATTTAACTTATTCCACATATGCCAGCATATTCGGCAAATTTCTCATACATCAGCATACACTGGCTAAAATGTGTGACAGGATCTTTAAACGTTTGATTTTTTTTTTTTTTTGTTATTTGCTAATTTAGCACCACATATTAAGCATGCTGGTAAACCACCAGTGAAAGCAAAATATTCCATTCATGATGCATTAACCATTATTTTCCCTCAGAAAGTTTTTTCTTGTTAGATTTATACATTGCTCGTTTACAGGGGGTGAAAATTAGTCATTTGTCTGGCAGCAGTATAAGCCACGGTAATTACAGCAGAGGGATGAAAGAGTCACATGTGGCTTCAGAGCCTCGGGTTGCCGACCTCTGCCCGAAATGCTGCCAGTACACCCATAATACGCTAGCTGTAAGTTAGAAATATGTTAAGTAAAAGTTCTGTGGTTGCCTGGAACACATACGTACGTCAATATACCCTGGAGATAAGTTTGATATAAGTTAGTTCTAAGTTTTCTACAGGTTCTGGATGAGTTACTAATACGTTATGTATATGTTAAAAACTGGAATAACATCAATAGTTCAACTTATGCCAGCATTTTATAGAAATTTGTAATACTGTTAAAATTAATGAGTTGTATTCTTTTAAATATAACCTAGAGATATTTTTGTGGTCGTATGTCTGTAGAATGATTACAGTATTTAAACACAGGCTTTCTTTCTCAGACATTCCATAGCTAACAATCTAGTCTTCCCAGTTCTGTAAACACATCAGTTTCTATTGTGTCCTTAATGATAAAAATTTGTCAACCTGCACTGGGTGTCAAAGTATATGATGTGAATGTTTAGTTCATGTTTTGTGAGACAGGATGTGTGTTGTTCTTGCATACCATGTACAACATATGTCCTGTGACGTCAACTATAGGTCAAGAAGGGTCAACCATGGGGTCTCCTAGTGGCAAAAGATGTGTGTGTAGGTGTGGCCTGAAGATAACAGAATGGAGAGTCTATTTCATGTGCATTTTCACATACATACATATACAAGATGGAAACGGACTGAAGAGGATAAAACTGGGAGTCAGATGAGAAGACGGGGATCACTATGTCAATTGTAAAAAGCGCTATACAAATAAAACTGATTGACTTGACGTGACTATGTCTGGTTGCTAGGAGAAGGCCTAGCCTTCAAAAGGCCATGGCCATGATGCAGTATCATGTGTTTTGTACTTATTTTTTTAATATTGTATTAAATTACTGGATTGGGAACTGATCAAATCTGTTTGGTCTTTCACACATCAACGAACATAAGGAACCAATGAGGCCTAGAGAAGATTCCTCACAATACATTGCATACGTTCTGCAAATCGTTAATATGTGACAGGGGCTTATAAGTTAGGTTCAAAGTACGCTAAACATTATATTCAATTTATGAGTAATTTACAAATAATGTGTCTGAACAAATGCAATACGTACCTACAACTTATGGCCAGCGCATGCAAAACATGAACCATATGTTGGCATATGTCGAAAACTTTGTGCATGCACAAGATTTTTCCACGACCTCGCCGTACTATGACTTATACCAGTGTGCTGTTAACTTATACAAAACTTGCCCATTACTTATTCCATGTATGCCAGCGTATTTGCCAAATATCTTATATATCGGCATATGCTGGCTATATTGTCAATGTGTGAGAGGGGTCTCAATAGAAGGAAAAAAAAAAAAGCTGAGCCTGGTAAAGGAACAATTGATAATAACTGCAGCACTAACATATCATACCACACAAAAAAGTCTAAACTTTTGCTGGGTAGTGTACATTCTCAACAAAAAACATTAATTGCTTGCTTATAGCTAGAAAAATTATTTATGCTCCGGGCACAAATGTATGTTATCTGACATGCTACATCCTGGTACAAAGCGCAAAGGAATTACATGAATAATTAATCACAACATTACTTACTTTCTAATATCTTTCCAACACACCATAGTTTTAGTTCATTTTGGCTAAATACAAAGCTTTTCCATGCAAAACCACCCATGACAATGGGCTTAGTATCTTTTATTCACCTGATTTACATCCTGTTTTGGTTCTGTGTCCATTTACATGCATACATTTTATATGTACTATTTACAATAATAATAATTAAAACGCATGACCGGAGAAATGATTTTGTGTATGCATGATAACTTGTCCAATTTGTGCAATGTAAAAGTTTCAGATCAAGAGTGAATAATCAAAACAAGGCAAATAATTTCAAGAGATTTAGAAAAGATGGAAATGTTTGCTTATATTATTGTGCCCGTTGCAGGGATCACTGTTTATTTGTTTAATATTTCTGGTAAGTGACTGGGCAACTTTAAATACTGTAGATTTTGTAAATGTTATAAATATTTTTATTATGTAGCTAAAACATGAACATGAGCAGTGTGAAGGAAAGCAATGTTTAAAAATTTTTTTTTTTTTTTTACTTTACATTTTTACTATGTAATCATGGAATAACTAAACCTAAAAGCAAAATGAAACTAAGATCAATCCAAATCAATATGTCCTCACATGCACATATATTTGCACAAACAAGTACATACACACCTTGCTTTGAAAAGAAGCCCATGACATATTTGCTGTTCTGATGCTCCACCACTGTAGTCACATGTAATTAGACAAGCCAGTCGACTTCTCAGCAATGATGAGGGCAAGGTCCTGCTGCAAATTAAACTGGCACATCTTGAAACACACATTTTCCATTTTCTGCTTCACTGAACTGCTTGGCGACAATAATGCGAGGAATTATTTGGTTATGCACGCCGGCTTTTGCTCAGGAGTTGCAGCTGAGTCGGAGAAGTTATCCATTTTGTGGAACAACTGACAATAGTTGCAAGGTCACCTCATCTAAGTGCGCTTGAATGGATGCTGATTTATTGTGTTGGATTTGATTCAGGGGAATAGTAAACATCAGGGCATAAGGCAATGGGTTTGCAGCTAGAAATATTCACTGCTTCAAATATCTGTACTTGAGGTTAAAACCAATACGGGTGTGTCCTAAATTCAGAAGCTGTTTTCTTTCATTCTTAAAAAAAATAAATAACTAGCGGGGCACTCCTGAAGTGTAAGGTATTTCCGAATTTAGTACTGAATAAGCCCTACTGTATATGTGTACTAGTTTTAATTACCCTCGTGCTCATCTTATAATATTTTTTATACTTTATGGACATGTCCAAATTAGTATACAAAGTATTCTGTTTAAAGGATATACAAAATAGCGGATTTGAGGGTTTGATCATTCAAGGTCATTGTCAAAGGTTACTGGCTTATTTGACAGTCCGTATGTGGATTCCTATTAGTGTTCCATAGTAATGGCATTTATGTTGGCACTCATTTCAAAGTTATGTGTTCAAACTGTATTTGATTTTCTTATTTCAAGGTCACTTATGATCAAAGGTTGGACGTGGTCTCATTTAAAAGTTCATATGTAGTGTTCCATAGTAACAGAATGGCTATGCCAAAATTATAAGCACTGTATATTCAAAATTGTGTAACCTTGTTCTGTTCCTTTGACCTTGACATTTCATAATAAAATCATCTCTGGGACTCAGGTAGTGTGATGTCCTCACCAAGTTTGGTGACTACAGACAAATTAAGAAACAATTACATGTACTCACAATTGTCAGTGATTACCGAATCTTTGCCAAAACTCAATTTTCGGTGCAGGTCAATATCAAGCCTACCACAATGCCCTTATGTAAAAGAAATGGTAGAAATGACTTATTAGCATGGCATGTAATTCAATACTCTTTCTCAACCTATCACTTCAGATCAAATACAGATATATGCATAGCTAAAAAAATCCACTCATATCTATTATTTTTGCTTAGATTTTCTAAAATATTTAGTTTACCATAAAATAGACAAACAAATAGCCTCATTTAAACATCCACCACCCATTGTGGATCATGAATGAATGACAAAAAAAAAGAGAGAGAGAACTTTGTGTTTTTTTTAAATAACATATTCATCTTTGATACATCTCCAGTATACATGTTTATTCCTATAAAAGGTCTTATGAAATTTTTATTTTGTTTCGTCTTTTCAAGTCAGCACAATTAGGGATAATTGATAAAATATTAATAATAATAATAATAATAATAATAATAATAATAATAATAATAATAAGAAGAAGAAGAAGAAGAAGAAGAAGAAGAAGAAATAAATACATTTTAAAAAATATATATGACTACATTAGACAAATTATGACAAAATTCCTTTTTCTAAAAGACTAGGCTGACCTCAGACAACTGTAAAAGAGCACCTTTTGAAATTTTGTTTCTCTTAACTGCTGAAAACTGCAAGCAATTATCAAAAGTGAGTCCTGTTATTATGTAAATGGATGTGGTTGGCACAGTTTGCCTTCCCAAGGGATAATTTTTATAACCATGGGCCTTTCTCACATTGTTCCTGCTTTATTGATTCCATATAAGTACAACAACCCAGTGCAAAAGTCTTTTATGAACTTTACTTCAATTGTAATTATAATGTAATAGTATATCATTGTAAATGTCAATTTACCATTACAAATGGATTTTTGTTTTTATGTATCAGATGAATTTATTCTACATCTCAGATTAATAAAAAATGCTTTTATGCTCACAAAAGAAAAAAAAAGTTTATTTAAATAAAAATAATTAAAACTAATGCATAAATTAAAACACAATTAAAACTACAGAAGTTAAAACACTGTACTTTTAATTTTTAGACATAGACTATGGCTGCAAGTTCATTAGATGATGCCCCAGACAATTTAATTTGCATCATATGTGTCAAATATAATCAACAGCAAAAGCAAATGTGCCCTGGACTCCAGTAATGTGTTATAAAATTTCACATCAGACAAAAGGAAAGCACATTAAAGGAAGACATGTTTACATAGTGTGATAGTTGTTGTTAATTAAGAGATGAAACTGATGGTGCCTGGAGCCAATATTAAAAAATTCCACATGGTTAAGCACGTCTCGAAAAGGCAGTATGGATCAATACAACTCACAAAACAGCCTACATCTTCACTTTTTAGTAAAAGGAGCAGATTAGTGATCACACAAAGTTCAACTTTAACAGTAAGGTCATGTTGTAATTATATAGGTATACATTATGTCATGTCATGTTGTTTTCTAAATCCTTTATTAGGATCACGTGAAGGCTGGAACAAATCCCAGTTAATTTTGGGTGAAGCGAGGGGGGAAAACTGTTTCTACATTTAACCCAAATTAAAAAATTCAACATACAATCTAACATGATTTACGATAATGTCTAGGCATCGTTCAATCCTGAGGGTGCTTAGTCCTAACTAGAGCTAAAGCAACCTATGCTGTGGCTATCGAGCCCAACACAGGAGTGGCAGTCCCTCTGGAACAGGAGGCAGATAAAAATGATTTCAGACTTCACCATGTGGTGACTGGCCTTTCTTTGTCTACATGACACTTGTGTACTATCTGCCTCCAAGTACCTCTGTCAACAGCAGCTGATTGCCAGTTGTTGGGATCAATTCCTATGACCTATGAATCACATCCCTGCACACATCTTTAAAGCTAAACTGTGGGTGTCCTGTAGGTCATTTCCCAGAGGTAAATTTGCCATAAAGGAAGTCCTTGGGGATTCTTCCATCCTCCATATGGTGAATGTGGAGAAATCCAGCCTCCTTTCTTGATGAACCCAGAATGTCCAGGTTTCACATGAAGAAGAGTACTCACTACAGGGACTTAAGTCTGTGCTTTGGTGTGTTTGATGAGTATGACCACATTTTTTTTGCTGTGAAATGTGGTGAACTCTTCACATTCTGCCCCATCACATTTTTCTTCTTTAGGCTTACTGAAAGACCAAAAGCATTACAAGACAGTAAAAAATGTTTGAAAATGCGTTGGAGGCTGGATTCATCGTGGAATGTTACTTTAATCAAGAAGTCCTTCAAAATGACCTGGGGCCTCATGTACAAAGACTTGCATGGAATTCTTACTAAAAAATGTCGTACGCCTAAATCCAGAAAACATCGTATGCACAAAAAAATTCAGATGTATGAATCTGTGCGAACGCATGAATCCAAGCATAGTTCCTTTGAACATCCGAATCATCGTGGAATTGAGCGCACATGTAGGAGTACCTGACCCCTCCCTGTCCACGCCACAATTAAATATGCAAATCAAATGAACCCTGCACCGGAGATTTCTGTCTTCTCAGAATCAGAAAACCCTTATAATATGAGGAAGACGGGGATGCGTGCAAGAATGTAGTGCTTGGCACGCTGTCCTCCGGCATTAACACCAAACGCAGGAGGTCTGAGTGGGAGAGTGTGTGAGGCCGTACTGTGGGGTCAGAAAGGCGAACACACAGAGTTATAAAAGAAGTGGTCAAGGTCTGACCCAATCCGGCGGGGGGACAGGAGAGGAGGACCTCACCCCGCTTGAGCAGAGAGTTGCCGCAGTCAGATGTGGGGTCTCTGATCACCCCCAAGCTCCCACCCTGTAAGATAGAGGTTCATGCGGAAATGTGTGCATGCTCTTTGGTTTGGCAAATTTAAACATGCCAGTACAAGGA
>JAOUQZ010000002.1:836886-850865 GCA_028564935.1 Neosilurus hyrtlii
GAGGATATCCAAGACTTTGACTCATGTTTAAGTGCGATTTATTTATTTTTTAAAACAGACAGTGAGACGGAGGACACACAGCCACAAACTCGCTGGATTCCTCCACCATCCACGGCGGCTCTGCGTCACAGAAACGGGGGATTCCTGCTGCTCGCCCGACTGGAACAGCTTTCCATCTGATCTTGTGTAAAGGTAGATTGCTTTAGTCTTTGATTCGAAGGCATGCTCGAGGAGAACAGTGAAGAAAATGCCAAAAGTGTGGGTGTAATGCACATAATTTATGCATTTATGGATATCAAACTCGTCACATAAAGCCCCGTCAAATGTGATGGCGCCTTTCGTGGTGAAGTGAAAAGATTTCATGATGCCCAGAAGTGTGGGTGGGCAGCCTATCTTGTCCAGAACACTGAACAGTTAATCTCTGATAACTAGATCAAAAGCCTTGGTGAGGTCAATGAACACAACATACAAGGACTTGCTCTGTTCTCTGCACTTTTCTGGAGTTGTCTCAAGGAGAAAACCATGTCCACATGGGTCTGCCAGCACTGAATCCACACTAGGACTCTGGGTACACTCTCTCTGCTAAAGCTTGAAGTTGCTTCAGCACCACACAAACAAAGAGCTTGCCAACAATGCTAAGGAGGGAGATCCCACAATAGTTGTTACAGTCACTTCTGTCCCTTGTGTTCATATAGAGAGTCATCATGTCCTGAGGAGCCAAGCAATCCTTTCAGAAGAGACAGAGTAATTTGTGGAGGTGAATCAGTAGTGGACTTTTAGGGTACTTGAGTATCTCTGGCAGTATGCCATCCTTCCCAGCAGCCTTTTCTGTTGTGAGCTCATTTACTGCTTTATTCACTTTCTCAAGTTCTTTCATGATGGGCAAACTTTCAATACTGTCTATGGCATCCTGGGTCACCACATTTTCCCTCATTGTAGTGCTCCACCAAGCATTCCATGTGTTTGACTTTGTCTTTAATGACCTCCCCGTGGCATATTTCATGGAGAGCTGTTTTCTTGTACATTTCTTCATTCATGACCTCATAGACAACTTTGATGTTGCCTCTGTCAGATACCTGTTGTATTTGAGAGGATAGGTTTAGCCAGTAGTCATCGGTGCAGTGACAAGCAGTTTTCTGTACATTCCTCCTGCCAGTCTAAGGAGCATTCAGTGTGTCTTTTTTGAAGAAGTCTTGAAGGGGCAAAATTGCTTCTATTCGATTACTGGCAGCATTTTCTTAGAGTGAGTTTCAAACCAGTCTTGTGCCTTGTCTTGTTACTTTCCAAATACAGACACGGCTGTATTATAGATGACATTTCTTGGCTGCATCCAAGTTTTGATGGTGTTGAGTGGTGCTGGGGAGGTTCCACAACAAATTTCTTCACCAGATCTCGGCAGTGAGTCATACCGGTGTTTATGCAAGATTATCCCTTAGAACTAGAGCGGAACATCTTCCTGTGTTGTAGCTAACTTTGTAGCACACTAGGATATGGTAACTGTTACAATCAATACTCTAAGAGTTGTTGTATGTTGTGATGATAAGGTCCAGCTGGTGCCAGTGTTTGGATTGTGGGTGTCTCCAAGACACCCTGTATTGTGGTTAGGTATTGAAAAAAGTCTTGGTGATGCGGAGGCCATTACGTCTTCAGAATTCAAAGAGGCATTGCTTGTTTTCTATCCCAAAGTGTCTCAGACAGGTTGGCAAAGATTTGTGACCAGCAACCACACTGGCGTCGAAGTAACTAAGGATGATGGTGCTCTAGGATTTTGCTGATGGTGGCACAAAGTTTGTTATAGAACATGTCCTTTGCTTCAGGGCAGGAAGTCAGAGTTGGTGCATATACACTGATCAGGTTGATCATGCCAGCAGATGTTTGAAGCTAGTAATTTTTTCACTCCCTTCTGATAGTGGAATAATAGAGCCAAGAAGGTTTTTACTGATTGTAAAGCCTACGCCATGATCCTTTAGGCTCCTTTTCTTTTCAGAAAAATGTCTAGTCGTTGTCACTAAGTGTGCAAGAGGGAAGAAGTTTAAAGAACTGCAATATCCACTTTGAGTCTTTTCAGCTTGTTATTAATGACTGCTGCTATGTGCATCATCTGTCCCTTGAAGGACTTCTAACAGTCATGTTGTCTTGATGTGCACATTTCGTGTGCTAAGATTCAGTATTAAAGTTGTTATTTTCCTTTTGTTGCCAGGTATGATGTTGGCTGTTCACTTGTCTGTCTGACTAAAAGCCCCACAGCCCCAGTAAGGTAGGTGATCTGGGGTGGGACAGCACTTATTTGTATGGGGCAGCCATTTGTCTGGGATTTAGGCAGCCAGTCGGTGTCAAATGTGGTTAGAACAATACTCCCACTATCGGAAGCAACCCCCAGCATCTTGCTCTACACCAACTGAGCAAAGATATTTATAGCCAGTTAACTGCTACTTCCTGTCTTGTGCTGCCACTTATAAAGTGACGCTGGAGTAGCTTTTCCAGAGTGCTGGTCTGGGACTGGTGTCCGAAGACATGGAGAATCTGTGTTTCCCAGGCAGCAAGTCCCCCTTTCTTACACCAACAAAGTAATCCAAGAGAAAGGCAGTGCAACTTGACACAGATGACGTTGCAGGGGTAGCCAGAGTAATACTGTATTTAGTAGCAAACCATCTTCGGGAATCTTACTCCTGATTTTTCCTTGAAGATTATTCCTGAAGCATTTTCTAAAAGTGTGTATAGCAGCAAGACAGCAAAGCTTTCTCAGTATGTGGCAGGTAGTGCTGGGTTTTTATGTTAAAAATGTGGCAGAGAAAATTCTGACATGATTCGATAATAGACCTTAATAATTTGTGAGTTGACATATTAAACAGGTATATGGATGGTAAATCAAATAGACAAAAAATCATACAAGAAACCAAGAGCAAATTTAGCTTGACATTTTCCCTGCTGTAAAACAAACGAGCAAAAATAACAAACAAATAAACCAACAAAAATATTATATAGACCCACCTTCTCCCTGCTGTCTATGCTTCAGTAGACCCATTTGTGAACTAGACTTGGACTAGAGTTAAGCATGTTGTTGTGCCACAGTGAAAGAATAGGACACTGTTTATTAGGATTCCACACACACCACAGTTAAAAGTAAGAGGCTAAGACCCTATGAAGGTGATCTTTCTTCTGTCTTGCAAACAGAATACTAGCAGAAAAAAACAGCCACCTACTGCTTGTCCTTCCATCTATGTCACCAATTTAATGGATACAGGACTTGTTCCCCAGGATTAGACAAATCCTGCACTAAAACAAAAGAAAATATTTCCCCACCACCACTGATTCTCTCCTGACACAATGTTATTCTTCTGTCATTTTAGGCTGCCTTGTGAATCTCTCCAGTCCTGCCTGGAACATGCTTATGGTTTCAAATAAATAAACTGCATCGTCAGAAGCAACACAAATTTCTGAAGCTATAACAAAGATCATTCTTGCCTGAGAGCCATGGTGTCCTGTACCAAAATCTATCTAGCACAACAAGCTCCACTATAGCCTACACAATCTCCAACTCTCCATCCTTACTGATGCCTTTCACACCTACACAAAGAATGTGAAAATGAAAACGCAAACAAATACACTGCAGTATAAATAAATTTTAAATGAATGTCTTGTCACAAACTATGACCATGAAGGCCATAGTGCACCAATGAACACAGCAGGGATGTGGTCAAAATGGACAAATGTGCAGTTTTCAAGTTCATATTACATTCTTTCTACGTTGATGCCAGGTTCTCACTTTGTATAACATGTTCCCATAAATTTCATACCAAGTACATGATCATGCTCTCAGAATGTCCAGTGCATTTTTGCTGCAATCATACTACATCCAATCAGATCACACCACATGCTTACCTTGTGTATCTGTCTGATCCTTAAAAATACAGGAGTTCTGCACGTTTTCTTGTCAACACCTACATTCAGGAAGTCAGTGTGATGCTTGTAGTATGCCAGTGATGTGTTAAGTTGTTACTGTGTTAATTCTGTTGTTACTATTTCCTCATTAAGTTCTTTGTGAGGCCTGACTTGACCACATGAGCACGTTGCCTTTTCACATGTCCAAACCATGTCCATGGAGACCATACTATGTCCTTATTGCTTCTACTGTGTTTTCCTACCATGTTGAAAAATTCATATTGTATCCACCCAATTTTTCTGAGGATGTAGTGGGAATGTGGCTGTGTGTGATGGGGGTTTTAGTGTTTGAGTGGTAGACTGAAGTGGAATAATAATAATTCTCTAAAGTGCTTTATGCTTAGAGAACAGAGATGACTACATTTGGTCTGTGGCAGGCTTTCAATGTCAAATGTCAGTGAGATCTCAGGGTAGTGAACACTTTCATAGCTGTTTGAATTCAGAGAGAAGAAAGTGCCATCCATACACTTCAGAGACTACGATCAGAGCAAAATGCTATTGCCAACATAACCTAAGCCACTGAGAGAAATTAATTAGCTGCTTCTGGGTTTCAACTGACCTACACTTCAGCCTGCATATCTCTTTAAATAAATTTTATGAAAAAAAAAAAGATTAAATGAAAAAAAAAACAATATTACAAAGTATCCATCATTATGGTGAATTCAGTGAAGATTTTACACTTGAAAAATCCATGGAAAAATGAAGACACAAATCTATATGTCCTTGCGCTGTTTTGAGTATTTACATTGGTATTTAAGAGTTTAGTTTCTTTGTTGTCATGTTCGTTCAAGGGAAAAAAAGGTTGCAGGAGAAAACATGCTCCACAGAGTATATTTTATCTTATGCAAATTTTCTTTTCTTTTCTTTTCTTTTCTTTCCCTTTTTTCTTTTCTTTTCTTTTCTTTATTTTATTTTATTTATTTTTTAATTTTTTTATTTTTTATTTTATTTTTTTAATTTATTTATTAATTTTTTGTATTTTATTTTTGCTTGTCGTGCTGCTGCACCATCTGAAAAATTGCATCGATCATGAGAAAGACAATGCTGGAGATGACTCTTTCATTTTGAGTGTACTTGTTTTGACAGGCTTCACCTTCTGGTTTCGAGTTTCAGCACCCCTGTATTACAAAACAGGCAGCATGCCAGGGTCCTTCTACAGAGTATTTATAAAGGGTGAACTGAAATCAAAATGCTGTTAGAAATAATAAAGAAAAAGAACAATAAAAGAGACATAAAAGGCTAGATCAAAACACCTGGGTAATCTAAATGTAAATGAGGAGCAGAGTAGGGTGACCAAAGTATCAAAAGAAAAAACCAACCCACAGACAACAAGATACTGATTGATATGTACTGTATATAATCAATATTATCACTGTCTGGATTAGCATTGCTGGCTCACAGTTCCAGGATGTTTGATCCTGGGCTCAGTGCTGTCTTTGTGAAGCTTAATATGTACTCTCACTATCCACATTGGTTTCCTCCATGTTTTTTGTTTTCCTCCTACCTGAAAAAAAAAATAATAGAAGGACTGGCAACACTAAATTGCCCCTACCTGTGACAGAGTATGTAAATACGACTTATCTTAACCACTGCGCCACATCTTAACCACTGCGCCATATAATGTATCAAGTCTATATTATAGACTTATAAGTCTATAATATAGACTTGTACAATAGCTCATCTCTTCACCTCCCACTCTGGGTTTCAGGGATAGCTACTGAATCTACTCTAAACCCTACGAGATAAAGTATTGGCTGAGGATGAATGAAAGACTATAAATTTTTTCTGTACCCAACTCAATTTGTTCCAAGCCCAATTGAATGCTAATTCCATAGACCAATTTCTAAGACAGCATTCTCCATATCGCACTACACAATCTGTAGCTGAGGGAGTATCTTTTACAAGAATGGTGTAATGGTGTAGCCATTGTTGTTTTGCCAACCATTTGAATGATGGTTTCAGTTCCTACAGCCTCAGTTATAAGAGCATATTGCTTGCATAGCTAAAGAACGACATTGGTTCAAAATATCCTATTTCGCTGAATGCTTACAGGCAAGATGAAAAGCTCTGAAAATGTGATAAGCAGTAAGAAATTGTCCATAGCAAAATATAGGAGAGTTATTTGTGCAAGTATGTGCTGCAGTCCATATCTGTTTACTCATTCTAATCCAGTCATCCACAGCTAGAACATCTGAAGGTCCTCCTGACCAAGGTGGTGAGAATCATTTGATATCCTGCCGTGCATTTAAGGGGAAAAAAAAATGTTATGTCTGTATGAGCTCTGGATAAGTAGCAGCACCAGTTCTTAAGAGTTGCTGTGTTACGATTAGATAAACCTTCCAATTTCCTGGTTGAGAAGTTTTACTTTTAGATTGAGGCTTGTATTCTTATTTTAGCCAGCATTTATTTCTTGCCATACATGAAAAGCAAATAGTGGGCCTTGATCAAAACTATTGCTAAAACATGCTATGAAATATGAGCACACCTCATGCAAGCATGACCTAATGCCTCTGCTGTTTAGCAGGACGTGAGGAGGTTGATAAGGTGAATGAGCTTATATGATCCATGAGTGGCAGTGTGGTGGTAATAGCTAGAAATGGAAAATGATTTGTGGTTACATTGAAATCAATATGACACCAGAGACATTGCGGTACTGGCAGATGTTGCAGAAAACCTGAAATTGACGGGGAGATTTAAACTCAGTTATATTATTTCATCAGTGTAGGCCACCAGAACTTTTTAATTACAGAGTCCCATTGTGTAAGACTGAATGCGTTGAACTCTGAGTTATGAACCCACTGTAGTAGATGGAGAAACACCAACAATGAAAGTCGACTTTGGTTATCAGTGTACTTTGGTATAGTCAACAGGACAACAAGCTTTATACACACTGATGCAGGAGATGTTCAGAAACCAGCATTGATTGTGTAATCCTGAAATGGACATCAGGTCAATTGTTCTTGGATCTAGGTCTAGACATTAGAATGAAATTTACATAAGAGAAAAATAAACAGACTTTTGGATGTTTTGTAAAAATAACCATGGTTCTTGCCATCTAAAATGATACACTGAGCCCCGACCAGCCAGTGCCTCCATTCTTTAAATGCTCACTTCATGGCCAAGAGTTCTCTCGTTCTTACAATATACTGTATTTGGTTTTCGTTTGAAAAAGTAATACGCAGTGGAATGCCTTGGCATGAAGGCAACACTGCACTTCAGTTTTAGTAGCTGCCTGCATTGACTGTGAATCAGAGGTCAGGATGTATGAGTATAAGGGCACAACAAGAGATGCTTCAATAGTTTCACTGATTCTGAATTTGAGTTAGTGGCTTCTCTGAAATAGAAAACGGTACCCTTACTGACATACATCCTAGCTACATAGCTCGTTTTTTACAATGATCCCTGAGTTTACCAATGCCACCTTCCATCCATCCATCTATTCATCCATTATCTATACCACTTATCTGAGAGGATCATGAGGGAAGTTTCAGCCAATTTCACTCACTTCATGCAGGATACAGGGTACACCTTGAATAGGTCATTAGTATATTGCCAGGCTGCCACGAGTCATTATAGATAGATGGGTCTACAGATAATTCAGAGGTCATTTGCCTTTTTTTTGGGGGGGGGGGGGGGGGGGGGGGAATCCCACTAGCAACAACAATGAATGTGTAGTTTTGAATCTATTTGCTTGTGAACTTCTTTCATAAGGCACTGAAATAAGATTTTTTTTGCCAAGGAACAAGTGAATAACACAATCCCAAGGCTGATTTTGGGTTGATAGCAAATATTTTTTTAATAGCAACACTTTCTGTAGTGGAGGAGGTGCTGGACATGACCCCTAAACAGTTCTGTAGACAAAACAAATTTCCATATCCATGAATAAAATAACATTGGTTAAGACCAACTGTGCAGAATATGCACAAGTTTTTAAGTTTTATACAGTCAAAGGAACAGTTTTATTTAACCCATTAAGAAAGTCAGGCTTCAACATTATAGGGCGTGCCATCTAATTTTCTCAATCTTATCCCCATCCAATGAAATATAGAGAACATAGGATTGTTTCCTGTTTCATTAAATAATCTATATTTGATGTATGTGTGTCTAAGTACCTGTGAATAACACAACACGTTAAGCTGTGATGTGAAGGACAGAAGAACAGACAGAGTGTGCAAATATCTCTCTCTAATGGTCAATAGGGTGGTCTGTTGAATTGTTGTGCACTCGAAAGCCAGATTATCAACAAGGAATGACATGATAACATGGCAACAATCAGTGTGTTCATCTCATCTCTCAAAAGAAGTGATAAACCCAGGTGTAGATAAGGGAGGAGAGCTACCTGAAAGATCAGTAGTAGACAGGATCTCTTGAGCAGAGAGTCTTCAGAGGGTGCTTCAGAGATTCCCTGGAGCAATTCCTTCAATGCATTTCTCATGAATCCAATTTTAAGGGATTCATGTTACAAGTTGAAGAATCCCTCTGCAGCTTAAGACAGTCGAAACAGTATCATAGGGAGTAATTAACCCTAAATTACAAACAAACAAACAACCAAATAAATAAATAATAAAAAAAGAAAAAAGAAAGAAAGAAAGTAAAATAAATACCATAATAATACAGTGGATAATGGTGCAAGACTTGGCCAAAGAAATGCATGATATCAAATCTGCTGGTCAGACAGGCCTGGGAAATCAATTATTATTATTTTTTTTTGTCTATTGAAGAAATCATTAAACGGCAGCTGCTGACAGGACAGCTGCCATAAAATGTAACAACCTCACTATTCTAAATTAGTATATACAAATTCTCATGCAGAATCTCTTATATCAAGATTGCTGAGTCACTATTATATTGTTCCAGCACCCTGTGATGTTGTTGTATCGTTGTTGTTTTTTTATGTATTTAGTTTTGCTATTCCAATGGCAGATTAAGCAGCAGGTGATTTAGGTGCAGCCAGTTTGCCGAACCATGAAATTCCCCAAGATAAAATGCTTTGGCCCAAGCCATGATTTGTTTATTTATTTACTTCTTTAGAAACTTTAATTAAAAGATATGATCTTCCTTCTGAGCTCTTATAAACTTTTAGTGCACTATATCAGCAGGTTATCTCTACAGGCAGACCCAGAGAGGCCATGCCAGCATGCACAGCAGTGCCAGAGTAAACCTTTCCATGAGTATTCCAATCTAGTGACCGTCTCCTTTTCCACCTTTTTCCACACATTGGTCCTTGATCTTAAAAGTTTAAATAACAAATGGATGTAATAACAAGATTTCATGCTGGGATCTGTTATGAATGACTCGCTGTGTTCATTTTGGAAATGGCATGAAATAGCGATCATGGGAACTGGTAATGGCTTGCATAAAGAATAACACTGTTCACACTGTTCACATTTATTTTGTCAAAATTATGATATCTATTATTAAGATTTTTAATATTATACTATTGGAAAAGTTGGTAAAATCAAATGAGTTAACTCTTAATATAAATTTTCCACTCTGTAGGATTTCAAAGAACTGAATATCCCTCCCTTTCCACATGTGTATTGAAATGTAAAATGGCTATCAGGTTCCCTTTGCATCCTTCTAAATGCTTGCACTGTCTTGCCTTATTAATGGTAAACAATAAATATGATCCTTTATTTATTTATTTAAATGGGTTTTTATACTTGCTAACCCGCACCAGCAATCACCAATTCTTCTTCTTTCTTCATTTTTGTTCTGGTTCTTCCTTTTAGACTCATGCTCATGTAAAAATATGAAGTGCCAATGGAGCTCTCTAGAGGTTGATCTGGGATCCTGTAGTGGCGCAACATGGTGACTCTGAGACAGAGACAACCACCCTTTGTATATATGAAAAGGCTTATTCTAAGCTTCTTAAAGAAACAAACAAACAACCAAACAAAACCATGATTATAAGTCACATCTAATTATATAGTAAAATTAAAACGTATAAAAACTAGTGCACCTTATAAATTACTTCAAAAGTAGAACTCTCAAGGTTTCATTTGTTTAATTATTAATATATTTATTTGTTTATTTGGTTATCTATCTACTTGTTTGTTTGTTGGTTGTTTGGTTTGTGTAAGTTTTTTATTGTCATTTTATTAAAAAAAAAATTTTTGTGAGTGAAAAACACATTCATTGATTTTCCGAGCTGCTTAATTCTGTTAGGGTTGCAGGGAGGATGGAGTACACCCTGAACAGCTCAGCAGTCCATTGCAGGGCCAACAAACACACAGCATTTCATACTTGACACATAATGGCATCATGGAGGAAACTGAAGTATCCAGAGGAAAGTCACACAAGCACAGGGAGAACATGCACACAAACTCCACACAGAAACACCCTTGTCGAGTCCGAAACTCAAACCCAGGATCTTCCTGCTCTAAGGTGGGCATACTAACCATTATGGTACCATACTGCCCTGTACAAGCAGAAAAAAACTATTATTATTATTATTATTATAATTATTATAATTATTATCATTATTATTATTATTAATTTTATTATTGTTGTTGTTGTTGTTGTTGTTGATGTTGTTGTTGTTGTTGCTGTTGTTTGTTTGTTTCTTCAAGGAGTCGATGAGAATCCTTGATCCCAGACACATTTTTCCACCAAACTCTGCCCATGTTGCTAAATCCTTTTTATTTTTCTTATTTTGCTACCCTTTGCATTTTTATTTTTCCACTCATTTCCCAGTCTCTTTTAAGCTATTTAAAAGCTCAAGAGAATTTACTTCCAGGTTTGAACTGAACAGTTAGAGTTAAGTGTTTTGCTCAAGGACCCAGCACTGACTCTGTGTTAGTCCCAGAATTTAAAACTCACAAACTTTCCTGTCACTAAAATGTTGAAAAACCACTGGCACTTAAATTTCCTTTGACATTTAAAGACTAGCAAATGCATGTTATTATATCAATCATTGTTTAATGTGCTGCAAACAGCATGACCACTGACCCTAAACATCCTGATCTCTGCAAAGCCATGACTGTGTGTCGGAGGTAGAGTGAGCAGGATGATGCTCATTTGCATGACTCGGTTCAATACTTGGCTGAAAGCCACACTCCATCAGACAAACAAGGTTACTGGAAGGACTTATGTCTCAGACGCTTTGTAATTGCCTTGGGAAAATTATTGATCATCTGCTGATTCATGACTTCCCATTTTTGGACTTTTTTATAATGTAAAATCAATCTTGGTTGTATTCATAAAGAGTAAAATCGTCTTCTTTTTCTTATTAATGAATATTAGAATAATTTATAGGGGGCAATGGTGGCCCGGTGGTAGGGTGCTGGATTACTGATCCCAAGGTCAGCGGTTCTAGCCCCACTATCAACGGGTTTTCGCTGCGATCCTCCAGTGCAGCTAACTGGGTTAATAAAAGCCAGCCATGTCCTTCACTGTCTATGGTGAGAGGCATGTAAAAGAACCATTGCTGACTTTCATCAATTGTTTGCATTGAGAAGCTGCATTACGATGGCCTGGCGAGAGTGTCCAGCCTGTACTCTGCTTTCGCCCATAGTCAGCTGCGATGGGTGTCAGCCTCCCCATGACCTTAATTAGTATTAACTGGTTCAGAAAATGAATGAATGAATAATTTATATTATATATATTCTGAGCAAAAGACAAGGATGTAACATTAAGTAGTCCGAAATAGCAGTTTAAAAAACAAATGAATTATTTCAAACAATCTTTAAATATTTTTTATTATTTATTAAAGGGGAACACAATATTTACTGAGTATTCCAGTTTATATAAACATAGGTAGTTAAAGATTGCAGTGAAAAGCAATTGTTGGTCATATTATTTTTACCAAGAAAATAGACCAGGATTTTGTTGCCTCTAATCAGCTCTCATAAAAAGTGCAAGATCCTATAAGAAGGTTTGTGATTATGATGTTATATCTCCCATAGTGTCTATAACACATTGTGGAACATGCAGGGTAGAGTTGGGTATTAAAAGACTGGCAATGCCTCATTGTATGGATTTTGATTGTTCAAACCATTCAGTAAGGAATAAAGATGTTTGTTACTTCAATTATCTAAAGAATGAGAAGTTGAAGTGAGAACAGTCTGATATTAGTTATATCTATCTATCTATCTATCTATCTATCTATCTATCTATCTATCTATCTATCTATCTATCTATCTATATATATAATATAATAATAATAATAATATAATATATATATATATATATATATATATATATATATATATATATATATATATAGATAGATAGATAGATTGATAGATAGATAGATAGATATTTATAAGTTACATATATAAGTTATATATGACCGATTGCACCTTTGTAATAGTAGTATAACAGTTTAATTGGCTGTCAAAATAACATGGATGACAAGAGTACAAAAATGTATAAGTACTCATGGGGAAATCTGATCAGATAATGCTAAATACCTGGCTACTGCACATTCTAAATGATTGTTAGTCCACTGATCTGCTAGTAGCTTTATGGGCAAAATTCGAAACCTACTAGAGCTAACTTCTGCCAATCGGTGCAGTCAGACATCTGGGTTAAAATGATATAAACGTCAGTGGCCATTTTGAGCTCGGTGAAAACAAGTGATACGGTTCAGATAACATGTTTATGAACTTTTACATTGTTATAATGTAAGAATTCATAAACACGCTATCCGAACAGTATAGCTTGTTTTTAAACTATCATTTGTCATGGCCTATTCAAGATTCTTTATTGTCATTATGTTCACAAATAACGGAATTTTATATGAGACTCTCAGCTTTTTGAAAAAGGTACAATCAAGTTAAAAAGATACAATCAAGGCAATAAACCGCAATTAACACAGTCAAGAGGAGGATATAAACACAAGTCAATTATATACACAAACTTTTACATGGTAATATGAGCTAAAAATGTAAACTCTGAACACCTTTGAATAAAACCTGACACTGGGGTATACAGTATGTACACTGAAGGGACTATGGGATGAAATAGATAAAGAGATAAATTGCAGCAGCAGCACATATGCAGTTTGTACATTTAACGAGTAGTCCTGCTCCTGAAGACCTTGATGAGCCATCGCAGGGGATCTTGATGAACTTTCGTCGTTTGGATTCACCCTGCCTCCTTTCTCCTTCCAATCATGCTCCAAGCATGCTCATAAATTGTGGAGCTCCATGCTTTTTTTGAATGGTGGAGATCGCGGATATCGTGCCCCAGTGCGAACCTAGGGTAAGGTACATATGATGGTCATAAATCAAGTGAGTATAACAGGAGTTCAAAAATAGATAAGTGCCATTGTTTCAATTATGAGAAAAACTATTTTTTAAGTAGCTTCACAAAAAAACCCTCAACTTTTTCTAGTAGCTTTAAAATAAAGGTACTGATAACGTTGTTTTTCTCATAATTAAAACTGTGGCACTTATCTGATTTTGAACTCAAACTCTTGATATGAGCATCATACAATTTTACAATCCGACCTCAGATATTTCCCCCAAATGAACCACACATATGCACCGAGTTCTTTGTAAAACATTATTTAGGAATAGCATAAGCAGATTTTTAAAGATTTAAGTTATTTCTGGAAAAAAAAAATCTTACAGGTTTATAACCAATATTTATAACATGTATATGTAAAATATTTTATGTTTATTTTATGTTTATTTAGAAATATTCATTTCTAAATATAACACAATATAACTTTTTATTTTTTTTTTTTTACTTACAAAAAGTGCACAGTTTGAAACATGTGCATGATGACAGTGGTCACATAAGATATTGGTTTGAGTTGATAGGGAAGGCTATGGTGATTCAAATAACCACTCCTTACAGCTGTGGTGAGCAGAATAGTATCGGCCTGGATTTAGAAAAATAGTTATTTAACTGCTTTAACTGCTGTGTGTAGTAATACATTATTCTTATAATGCTATTGATAAGATCATTAACTTGAATAGATTCAATGCCTGAGCTGCAGAGACACACATGCACACACACACACACACACACACACACACACACACATACACATACACACACACACACACACACACACACACACACAC
>JAOUQZ010000002.1:869301-884626 GCA_028564935.1 Neosilurus hyrtlii
GGGGGGGGGGGCGGGGGGGGGGGGGGGGGGGTGAGAGAGAGAGAGAGAGAGAGAGAGAGAGAGAGAGCGTGTATGTATGTACTCACATTCTGTTTATAAATAGTGAACTCAGGGTTGACTTCTCCAGCTTTTTCTATTAGAGCCCTGAGGGCAGACGCCTTGACACTGGAATCACTAAAATTATTGCTGTTTTTTAACTTCCACAACTCCAGAAAACATCTGTAAAGAAACCGGGTAAGACCAATTATAATAACTGTAACCTTAAAATAACAATTATCTAAAATAAAACATGAATTCTTTATAGAACGTACATACTAGAACACAGTAATTGTAAGACATCCCTTGTTATGGGAGACTCCTATTCCTGTGACATCATCACTACTCCTGCATCACCTACTCATCGACCTACTACACACTGGCAAGTCCCAGTACCACCATGCTGCCACACTTGGCCCTTCAGCAAGTCTCTTAACCCTCAATTGCTCAGTTGTATAAAAAAATTATTGTAAAAGTCAGGTCAGGCATAGTGGTTAGGGTGCTGGGTTCATGATCATGGGTTTGAATCCCCGTTAGACCCCCACCGTGCTAAGACCCCTGAGCAAGGTCTTAACCACAAGTGTGCCTCTGTCCACCCAGCAGTATAAATGGGTACCAGTAAAAAAAAAATACTGGGAAGGTAACCTGCGTCCCATCCAGGAGGAGTTGAACTCCTAGTCGTATCACGCTACAGAAACCGGGAATAAGCTCGGGTGTAACTTACACAAAAGTCAGGATAAGAGCGATATCCGGATAGTCAGGATAATGTGATGATTTCACAGAAAGGTGGGCAGTCAGGCCACCTGTAGAGCTTTGGTGATAGCGAGTGTAGGTCACACTGGCACTGACACCTACAATCAGGTGATCTCACAGAGAGGGGCACCACCACCCTGGGACACCTCACCCAACATAAGCTGCTTCTAGCTATAATAATAATAAACACTACAATAAATCATTGCATACAACTAGTAGGACCCACTACCTCAATATCCAAATATGCTTCAAATAAAAAAAAACATAATTCCATTAAAAAAATGAATGCTACAACATTAAACATCACACCACCATTAAAAAGTGTCAATAACATAATGAAAAATTAACTGTAAATTAAATGTAAATTAAGTCAACTATCCAAGCTAATGGAGAGTGTGGTAGAGAAGTGAAGAAGAGATTGCAGGCAGGCTGTAATGGGGGATGCACTGATTTGCAATAGAATGGTGTCTGCAAGAGTGAAAGGAAAGGTTTATAAGACACTAGTGACACCGGCTATGTTGTATGGTTTAGAGATAGATATTCTGCTATTTTCTCTGGAAGTGACAAGAATGAACAGATCTAAAAAGTAATAGGTTAGAACGACTGGATGTTAGCTTGCTCTGAAGCCAGAGGCCTTTAGGGTTTGGTTGTTCCAGAAGTCTCCTGAAACATGCAGCTTCGACAATGACAAAAGCAAAAATTCTGGCACAGAAGTTCAGAGAGGCCATGAAGAAGCACTTTTGGTTGGCCTCAAGAAAGTCCTGGCAAACTGCTTAGTGACTCAGAAAAGGAAAGTAGGGCCCATCATAGGCTATGCTTCTCTAAGGAGACAGTCTGCAGATGTATGGGAAGATGTGGCCATCACCCAGATACGGGTTGCTGAAGCTTTTCGGTGGTAGGGTGCAGATGGTAGAGATTTGCTCCTAGATGCTCTGGATGTTGTGAGGCTGTCTTGGCTGACACAACCCTTTCATTGTTGCATGGATGTCCAGGACCACATATATGAGGTGGAGGCTGGGGTGTTAAAAACAGAAAAGCAGGAAGAGCAGGAAGGCTTTTGTCCTGGTTGTTAAAAAGTGGACCAGCTTTTTATTACTGCAGAGTTGCTGAGGGGGTTTGACCATCCAGTCTATGTGATTTGTGGACTTTAAGGCCTACAACTATGTTCCCCAGATAATTCTGGGGCGGGGGGGGGGGGTTGTGAGAGTACAGGGTACCAGTGCATCTGGTCTGAGATATCTGTTCCCTTTATAACCAAAGTCAGAGCGGTGTGTGCATGCTTGGCACTAAGTTGAACTTGTTTCCAGTGCAGTTTGGACCTGGTCAGGTCAGTAGACAATTGATTGCAGAACTGTTCTGAACCCGTTTAGGGAAATTTACACAAAGTACCTGTTTCACTTACTGCCCATGCTGAGCTCTTGCAAATTGGTCAGGGTCTTTTGAAGTCACATGGCAAGTGTGGACATTGACTATGAGGTTAAACACACCGATAAAGGTGATGCATAGTGACACTGGTTCAGAAGAGCATGAAGCTGGGACTGAAGGTTACCTAAAATACAACCAAATTCAGCCTGGTCCCCTGTGCAGACCACTTCGCACATTCCCAGAAGGCACATGCTGCACAATTGCAGGAGGAATTTGCAAATGTGTTCCCACCTCTACTGGGTCATATAACCCTCAAAGAAAACAAGATTGAGATGCCAGTGGCATTTACATCTAAAAGCTGTTCTGAAACCCATCAAATGCAACAGGGCTCAAGGCAAACCTGAAAAGGTGTGCGATTGGGCCGGTGGGAATACAGTATTTCACAGCATATGGGCTTCCACTTGGGTCATGGGCATGTGTCACTAAATTGATAAGATGGCAATGATTGCAGACTCCCCGATACCAAAAAGGGGGTAAGACGGTTTCACCAGACTGCTGATTTTACTAAAAAAGGGGCATCAGATCCAGTCCAGTGAATGGAGCTGTGTGAACAGACAGTTAGCCAGATAAAAGCAGTTTTATGTGAAAGCCCACTGTTGCATGCACCCTTTCTTTTCCTTTTGTCTTGCAGAAAGATGAGTCAGACAGAGGGCTGTTAATTCCATTAATTCCAAGGCCATGAAGGGGGAGGAGCACCCCAGGCTGTATATCAGTCTCATGTACAGCACAATCTTGCCATAAAGTGAGCAGTATTCATTCACTGATACTACCTACTGGGGTGCCTTTTCACTCTCTGTTCAGATCACGTCCCAGAAGCACGCAAATTACTCCTTGGTATCTAGTTTTTAACTTTGAGGTGGTCCATTGGCAGAGGGCACAGAAGGTCGTGGATGATTTACTTTGTCCAGCAAGAGGCGCGTCAGTTGCTGGTCAGATGGCTCCTCAGGCAGTAAGCTCATGATCGAGCATCCTTTGTAGGTGGAGAGGTGGCATTTAAAGTGATTGATTGTACCTGTGGCTAATTAGTGGCCCTATTTATGTGTGTTTGAGAGAGAGAGAGAAAAAAAAACACAAACACAACATGGACTGATTTAACCTTTAAAAAGGCACATCATATAGTGAGTAAGCAAAGAAACAGAGTGAACTATCTGTGCACTTCCAAGTCTCTTGTGTCCCATACCTAGGAATCCACTACAGGTGGATTTCTCCCCTAAGTCTTTGCCTCAACCGGAATTCAAATATCTCATTCACACACATTCCCATCATTCACATTTTGTTTATAAGCAGGGGATGGACAGACAGATTGGGGCAACATCAGCCGCTGCACTGGTCAGGTTTAGTAATGAGAGACTTGAGCCAAAAGGCAAAATTTATCTTTTAGACTGGCAAGACAATGGGCCTGAGGAACAATCCTGGACCCCCTGGCTCATCCCAGAGTTCCACTGGCAGCACCTTGACAAGCCAGTTCCTTGTTAACATCCACACTACGCTTCCCAGCATGCACCTCACTGAACTGTTTTCACACCCTGGCTATCGCACACTCAAACCCTGATCATGCACCCAGTCCACAAGCACAATTTGCAATGGTTGCTCCTGTGTCATTTTTTTACCAATGCATACCAAGCCTATGAATTAGTGCTTTGGATTCCTGTGTATGACTTGTTTTGCCATTTTATCTCAGAATCTTTGCCTAGCCGTTGACAAAGTATTTCTGTGTATGATCCTCGACTGTCTCATGTTCTTCTTGTTTTCTCTGCCTCTGATGAACTACTGTCTGGTTGACTGGCCTTTGTTTTTGTCAAATTTTCTATATTAAAGTGTGTTTTTGGATGTCTGGTATTCTTTAAAGCCCTGTTCATCTTCATACTGTGTCCGCTTCACTCTCTGCCACTCACTGACATGACAGTCCCTTAATCATTGTAATGCAGTACATGTCTAAGTTTGATTAAAAATACCAAGAAAGTTGTGTATCATAATAAATTATATTTATATAATCGTACCCAAGGAACTGGTCCTTTGTTTGGTGAAATGAATTGTCCATCACAGAGTAGAGCTCCCTGCAGAAAGTTTCAGCTTTAAACAGGCACTGCAGAGTTGCATTAACATAGCAGTTCATTCCAAAATTATGCAACCTGTAACAAATCCACCTGTTAGACACAATACAGTGCCATGCAAAAGTATTCAAACCCCTATGGCTTTTTACCTATTTTGTTACATTACAACCTGTAAATTAAATGTTTTTTTTAAGAATTTTAAAAAAATAGTTTGAAGCAATTAACTTTAGAAGTTACATAATTAGTCAAATGAAGTCCACCTGTGTGCAGTATAAGTGTCACATGATCTGTCAGTATAAACACACCTTTTCTGAAAAGCCCCAGAAGCTGCAACACCACTAAGCAAAGAGGCATCACACCATGAAGACCAAGGAGCTTTCCAAAAAAGTCAGGGACAAAGTTGTTGAGAAGTACAAGTCAGGGTTGGGTTATAAAAAATATCCAAATCTTTGATGATCCCCCGGAGCACCATCAAATCCATCATCTTCAAATGGAAAGAATATGGTACCACAACAAACCTGCCAAGAGAGGGCCGCCCACCAAAACTCACAGACCGGGCAAGAAGGGCATTAATCAGAGAGGCAGCACAGAGACCAAAGGTAACCCTGAAGGAGCTGCAGAGTTCCAGAGCAGAGACTGTTGTATCTGTGAATGGGACCACAATAAGCCGTACACTGTGGCCATGAAAAAAGCCATGACTTAGTGTTAAAAATAAAAAGGCACATTTTGAGTTTGCCAAAAGGCATGTGGGTGACTCCCCAAATATATGGAGGAAGGTTCTCTGGTCAGATGAGAATAAAATTGAACTTTTCAGCCAACAAGGGAAACAATATGTCTGCACAATCTCAACACATCCCATCACCCCAAGAACATCATCCCCACAGTGAAGCATGGTGGTGGCAGCATCATGCTGTGGGGATGTTTTTCAGCTGCAAGGACTGGGAAACTGATCTGAGTCGAGGGAAAGATGGGTGGTGCTAAATACAGGGATATTCTTGAGGGAAACCTGTTTCAGTCTGCCTGTGATTTGAGATGGGGGTTCACCTTCCAGCAGGACAATGACTTGAAGCATACTGCTAAAGCAACTCGAGTGGTTTAAGGGGAAACATTTAAATGTGTTGGACTGGCCTAGTCAAAGCTCAGACCTCAATCCAATTGAGAATCTGTGGTCAGAGTTGATGATTGCTGTTCACAAGTGGAAACCATCCAACATGAAGGAGCTGGCAAGATGTGGCAAGTTTAAAGAGACTTTTCCAAAGCAACGTGCAGCTGTAATTGCCGCAAAAGGTGTCTACAAAGTATTGACTTTAGGGGGTGAATAGTTATGTACGCTGAAGTTTTCTGTTATTTTGTCCTATTTGTTGTTTGCTTCACAATAAATAAATAAAAATCCTATCTTCAAAGTTGTAGGCATGTTCTGTTAATGAAATGATGCAAACCTTCAAACAATCCGTTTTAATTCCAGGTTGTCAGGCAACAAAATATGAAAAATGCCCGGGTGGGTGAATACTTTTGCAAAGCACCATAACATTCCAAAATCCACTAAACAACACTATGTAAACATATTATAGATACAGTATAGCACTATGATTAATGTTCCCTTTATACATTTGTGCATACATTTATAGATTTATTAATATTGTAATGCATCCCACTACCAAATATTAGTAATCATTCATTTCATTTTGTTTTACGAACCTCTTTATTAGGTTCACAGGGAGGCTGAACCCAGCTCAGCTGTCTCCTTGCAACACCCATGAAGAGCTCTCCAGTCCATTGCAGGACAGACATTGATACTTTAATTCACACTTAGGAATTATTTGTAACCGCATATTAGCGGAAAGTGCATGTCTTTGTACTGTGGGAGTAAAACAGTGCACCCGATGGAAACCTATGCAAGCTCAGGGAAAACATATAAGCTCCACCTAGAAATGCCCCACCCAGACATGGGGCTCAAACCCAGGACCTTCTTGTGCTAACCACTCTACCAACATTCTGCCCATAAATTATTACTTTACAAAAATATTACCCTGTAATGGCCTGGCGAGCTGTCCTGGGTGTACTCTGCCCTCGCCCAGAGTTGGCTGAGATGGCTGCCAGCCTCCCCACGACCCGTTAGGATTAGGCGGTTCAAAAAATGAATGAACAAAAATAATAAAATAAGATACAAATATAGAAACGTGTCATACCCGCCAGGGAGCATCTGATTGCTTGTGATCAGGGACAGGGTACTAAGCCTCTTTGAGGTTGTCTCTTCCTCTGGTGCCATCTCATTTTCTTGGCCATGAAGTGTTGTCCTCTTCCTGGCCTCCATTGTCATAGAGTTCATCGATGAGGTTTTAATACATGATGTCCCATATATGTTTTCTAGAAGATTCCTGGTTGGACTTTCCTGTGTTTTTAGTAGTTTGCTTGTATTAAGACAGTCTAACTGCCATGCTGCGGTCTCATTTTCTTGGCCGTAAAATGTTGTCTTCTTCTTGTTCTCCATTGTCTCAGGGATCACCGATGAGTTTCTGATGTGTGACGTCACATAAGAATGTTTTATCTCTGTGGGTCTTTTCCCATGGAGATTAAAGGTTGGATTCACATTGACTGGCACTCTTTTTGCTGTCCTCATATTAAACCAATTTAAAGTCGTGTCCTCCCATGCTGCCGTCTCATTTTTTTTGCCGTCCAGTATTGTCTGCTTGCATTCCTTCGTCGTCAAAGGACTTGGTGATGACTTTCTTATATTTGATGTCACTTCAAACTGGTTTATCTCTGTGGGACTTTTTCCTAGAAGATTCCTGGTTGTATTTCCACAAACCAGTGTTTCTGCTTTCTTAATACTAAGTCTATTTGAGGTTGACTTTGTTGCAGTCTCATTTTCTTGGCTATACAGCGTTGTCTTCTTCACTTCCTTTACTGCCCTTGGGATCACTGATGAGTTTCTTATACTCAATATCACATTGGACTGTTTGATCTCTGAGGGTCTCCTACCTAGGAGATTCGTAGCTGGATTCACACTGGCATGTGTTTTTTCTGTTGCTTTAATATCAAGGCAATTTGAGGTTGTCTCCTTCCAGGCTGCCGTCCTATTTTCTTGGCCATTAAGTGTTGTTTTCTTCCTTTCCTCTTTTTCTTTCATCATCACACTTGACCCCACCAACCCTTTTTGATCTAACCGTACATTGGCCTCTATGTGCTTTTTGTCTGGGAGTGTTGATGTCTGTTTCACACTGAGTGGCACTGCTTCTACTTTATGTATTCCTTTCGTTCCAGAAGGTTCTGAGGCTGGATTCTCACCTTCTGCACTAATGTCACTCTGACTAGTTGAGGCCTTCTTGTTTTGTGTTAAGGTTTGCTTTAAGGTGCCTCCCAGGAGTGCATCACTTGGGACACTTGGCAATTCTGGAGTCACTGTTGAACTGCTGAGGGAAAAAAAATATGCTTTACAGTCAGTTTTAGTTAAATTTTCATAGTGGTTTTAAAAATCTGGGCTCTGAGCCATCACAATCAATCACATTTATTCATTTGCTGTGTTATCCTGTTAAGGTTGCAGCGAGGCTGAAGTGTGTCTCACTGATTCTGGGTGAAGGTGGTGTACACCCTGAACAGCTCGCTAGTTCTTTACAGGGCCAACACACACACACACACACACGCACACACACCCACACACCTAGGAATGATCTGAAATAGCCAATTAGCCAAACCTGCATGTTTGCTACCAAGGGCACCCGATGAAAACTGATACAAGCGCAGGGAGGACATGTAAACTCCACACAGAAATGTCCTCTCCAAGTACAGTACTCAAAGACAGGACCATCTTACTTACGAAACACTTCATCAGCAATGAGGCGATGGGTTACTGATCCAAAGGTCAGTGGTTCAATCCCCACTATCACCACTGTTGGGCCCATGAGCGAGGCCCTTAACCCTCAGTTGCTCAGTTGTATAAAAATATGATAATTGTAAGTCGCTCTGGGTAAGAGCGTCTGCCCAATGCTGTAAATGTAAATGTAAATATAAATGTGGCATACCTGCCAGGGAGCAGTGGTTTGCTTGTGTTAAGGGACAGAAGATTAAGCCAATCTGAGGTTGTGTCCTCCCATGGAACAGTCTTATTTTCTTGGCCATGCAGTGTTGTCTTCTCCTCGTCCCCCATCATCACAGGGATCCTCTGTGTGTTTGTTATAACTGACGTCACATTGCACTGTTTCAGCTCTGTGGGTCTCTTTCCCAGAAGATTCCTGGTTGCATCGACACTGTCACATGTTTTGACTGATTTGCTCATATTAGGCCAATTTGAGGTTGTGTCCTCCCATTCTATGTCTTCCACTGGCATCATCAGTGAGTTTCTAATACTTGATGTCCCATAGAACTTTTCTAGAAAATTCCTGGTTGGATTCAGACTGCTTTGTGTTTTTACTGGTTTGTTCATGTTTAGACAATCTGACCTTGTGGCATTCCATGCTGTGGTCTCATTCTCTTGTTTCTCAAGTGTTGTCTTCTTCATGTTCTCCATTGTCTCAGGGGTCATTGATGAGTTTCTGATATTTGACATCACATCTGAATGTTTCATCTCTGTGGGTCTTTTTTCTAGAAGATCAGTGATGGGATTCACACTAACTGGCGCTGCTTCCGCTGTCTTCATATTAAACCAATTTGAGGTTGTGTCCTCCCATGCTGCAATCTCATGTTCTTGGCCATACAGTGTTGTCTTCTTCATTTCCTCAAACTTCTGAGGCATCATCGATGAGTTTCTTCTGTTTGACAACACACTGAACGGTTTAATCTCTATGGATCTCCTATCTAGGGTATTCATAGCTGAATTCACACTGTGGTTCAGTCTGGTTTTGACCTCTATAGCCGCTATGTGTCTTCTGTCTGGGAGTGTTTCTGCTTTATGTATTGCTTGTGTCCCAGAGGGTTCTGAAGCTGGCTTCCCATCTTCTGCACGTTTGTCATTGTGACTGGTTGAGTTCTTCTCATTTGGTGTTGAGGTTTGCTTTGAGGTGCCTCCCAGTAGTGCATTTCTTGGGAAACTTGGCAGAGTTTTGGAACTGCTAAAGAAAAAAAAAAAGATGCTATTTGTCTTTACAATCACATTCATTCAATAGTAATTCTGTACAATAGAGTAAATAATACTTCTGTAGAATTTTTTAAAAATCCGGGATCTGAGCCCACACAAACATTAGCCCACCACAGTCTCATTCAGTCATTTGCTGCTTTATCCTACTGGGGCCAAAGGAGAGGATGGAGCCTATCTCAGTCAACTTTCTGTGCAGGTGGAGTACACCTTGAACTCTCCAGTCCATCACAGGGCCAGCACAAACTACCATTCACACCCACACCTAGGGACAATTTTATACAGCCAATTATCCTAATGTGCATAAATGTCTTTGGGCTGTGGGAGGAGACCAGATCACCCATCCAAAACCCACGCAAGCACAGGGAGAACCTGCAACCTCCACACAGAAATGTCCTCCCTGAACCCTGGACCTTCTTTTGCTGCGAGGCAGAAGTGCTCACACCACCATGCTGCCCACAGTCTAACTCTTACATCTATAATACTCATAATGTTGTGACAATAACATGGAGCTGTAAAGATTTTGGTTGGAACTTACCTTTCTGTTAAAACTGCAGGTTTAACTTTATTCCTCTTCAAGATATCATGAAAACACAGACATGAAAAAAGAAAAATTTAAAAATGCACAATATCATTCATTCATTTTCCAAACTGCTTAAACTGTTCAGGGTTGCGGCAATGCTGGAGTCTATCTCTGCTGTCTATAGGTGAAGGCAAAATACACCAAGAGCAGCTCGGCAGTCCATCGGAGGGCCAACACACACGACAAATTGGAACAGCCAATTTACTTAATGTGCATGCCTTTGGAATGTGGGAGGAAACTGGAGTACCCAGGGTAATCGTACTCAAGCACGTGAAGAACATGCAAACTCCACAGAGAAATGCCCTTGCTGATTCTGGTACTCGAACCCAGGACCTTCTTGCTGTGAGGCGGATGTGCAAATCAACTACGTCACCATTTTGACTTTTTTTTCCTTTGTCCATCATGCAATGATTATATGCTTATGTGCTGAGCTAAATTTTCTTATATATAAATATATATAAATGGAGTTTGTGTTCCCTTCATTCTCTGGGTGGGTGTTCTCTGGGTACTCCAGTTTCCTCCCACAGTCTAAAACACATTTTTAACATTTTTGGCATTTGGAAGACACCCTTATTCGTTCATTCATTTTCTGAACCACTTAATCCTAATTAGGGTCGGGTGCAGGCTGGCACCCATCTCAGCCGACCCTGGACAGCTCGCCAGGCCATCGCAGGACACCCTTATTTTCTAGCAATTCACATTTATATCTCATTTATACAACTGAGCAGTTGAGGGTCAAAGCCTTGCTCAAGGATCTAACAGCGTCAGCTTGAACCTACATCCAACCTTCTATTCAGAAACCCAGACACGCACACTGACTGTTCCAAATTGACCTACGCATCCCCATGACCCTAAGATTAAGAGAAGCGGTTGTCCAAATGAATGAATATTAACTTCATTTTAATGTAATAAGGCACAAATAGTTTTATTTAGCTGAAATCATTTTACTCAAGATTGATCACACAATTAATTCACGATTTCTTTAAAATCAATTTCAAGAAAGTTAAACTGGACTTTGCCAAGAGTAATTTTTTAAATGTAAAAAAAAAAAAAGCCTTTTTAAAGAGAATATGTAATAATACTCATTTTTGGTAATGATTTTTTTCCATTGACATTTTGCTTTTTGGAATGAGAAGAACACTGTATAATCAGGAGACACCCGAGGGTCCCCAGAAAACAGTGTACGATACAATACTCTGATTTATTGCACTTTTAAAAGTAACTAACCTTTAAGACAAATTAAACACAAGTATTAATTTCCCTTGAATGTTTTATTGAACTCTCATCAACACCTAAATGACATGCTTTTGAGATATTTATATGTAGAAATAAATAAATAAATCACAACATAGAAAAAGCAGCACAACGTCCCCAACCATTCACGACTGCCTGCTTTTTACCCCAGTGTTAATCTGCTTTACTGCCATCTACTGGGTACATGATGTACCAACAGATATGTCCTCTTATCAATCAGCATTAGATGTGATTATCGGTAAGGTCGTGGCTTAATGCATTTCTTACCTTCCGCCCAAAGCACAGGAATTTAGGGAATATCAGACACATTCCAAAAGACACATTTTTCAAACACCCTCAGTATATTAACATCGCTTTCTTCTGCAGCGACAAGCAACTTAACCATAAAATGACTTGCATTTGAAAAACGTTAATATCTGCCAAATGCTGTAACTGTAAACTAACAAATATAGCTTCAAGCAGCGATTCTCAGGGTCCAGGCGAATGATGTCACACAGAAAAGATGTCACAGAGAAAGGGAGTCACAAAGAAGTAAGGATGTCAGTTAGTGTTGTTTACCAGTGGGAGAACACGCACCCAAACACAAGACCTAAAGTCGGATACACCGGACTGAACAGAACTTTATTATGCGTTATGGGGAAGCACAAAAGTGGGCGATGTAGGTGAAACTGTTGGACATGTGCTAATGAAGTGTAAACAATATGAAAATGAGAGAGCAAAACTAAAAAGACTGATAACACAAAATATAGGAGGGGAGCATAATGCGCTGCAAAAAAAAAAACAAGATAAAACAACAACAGTGCACAGGCCCTGCGGTGGCCTGGCGAGCTGTCCAGGGTGTACCCTACCCTCGCCCACAGTCGGCTGAGATGGGCGCCAGCCTCCCCGCGACCCTAAATAGGAAATCGATTCAGAAAATGAATGAACAACAGTGCACACTAACATGCAGACTCACACACACACACACACACACACACACACACACACACAAAGCAAAAACAGTAAAAAGCTAACTTAAATGAGATTTTTATTGTTTATATCTACATATTTTAACTATGATACTGAGGCAAGACAGATGAGCTTGCACTATGTGTGCTTCATTCATACACATTCATTGTGTAAGGTCCATTATATTCCATGATCCATTCTACTTTATCCTGTCTAGAGGAAGGAAGCTTGAGCCAATCCCAGCTGACTATGGACAAAAACGAGGTACACCCTAGTACCTAGTACCTAGTGTACACCCGAGGTACAGCTAAAAGCTTTGTATTTTTAACAAACAGAACAGACCTGCTCTGGTCTATTCAGAAACTAAAGTAAAGAAATGAAATTAAAGTAAATTGAGCTCAGAAAATTATACATTTAGTATATACTACAGAACACAAACTAAAACACAATTTTTTTAGTTTTTAATTATACGTTAGAACTATCACACTTGGGAAGGTCAGGTGACCACTCCGCTTTTAGCCAGCTAATAGTTCTGTGTAGTGAACTGCATCTGTTTGCCCAAATCATTCAGGAATTAAAGGAAACACAGGCACAAACACCCATTCACACCTTTTGCACAAAGAAAACATGCAAACTCCACACAACTGGGAAACTGGCTGAGAGTCAGACCTAGAACAATCTGACTGTGAGGCGACAGTGCTAACCACTGAACCCCCGTCCTGCCCTCAAACATACCCAGTTCCAACAACAGCATGTCCTCAATTTCTGATTCATTACATCAGTAGTCTCCGACCCTGTTCCTATCACATCTCATTTAGATGATCAAAAGGTTCTTAAGGCAACGATCAGATATTCAGGTGAGCATAATTAGAGTTGGAGCAAAAGGCTTCAAAAAGGTAGCTCTACAAAAACAGGCCCTAGAACAGACAGCTCAGGGAAGAACAGTTCATTATCTATTTCTTATTCGTACAATAGTGTATAAGAGCATTCACACACACACACACACACACACACACACACACACACACACACACAGGAATTTGTCCCGCCTCTTTCTCACTTGGCAAAGTGTGATAATTGTGTTGAAACACAAAGCTATCAGGGGCAAGACAGCAATCGATCCGACAGTTATGTAACGGTGTTGCCTTTCAGGCTGCATTGATGAGGAGCCACTTAGAGGTGACACACACACACACACGCACGCACACATGTGCTTCATGGAAATCATATACTATTTCTATTGACAGTTGCGTCAGTCACTTTTCTCTCGCACCTCTAGTGTGATCACCCCTTAAGCTCCACTACAGGGAAGTATTTAGAACACTTAATGCTTTTGAGCTTGTTGGCAAGGTGATTGGTTTGATCTTTTCAAAAAAAGAAAGAAAGAAAGAAAAACAATAAAAAGGGCACTTGGAGAGTACAAGGCTCAACCAAGCCCTGCAATCCCCCATATGAACAAAAATGCCAAATATTGTCCTATCTCACAGTGATCCCGAAACCCAGAGACCAGAATTTGCTTCAGATTATCTCCAAAATCGAATGAATTCTTTTTTGTCAATCAACATGTTACATTTTGCATTATCCTGCTAACACAAAAGGTAAAAATTGATGAAGAAGTAAAGTGATAAATGAAGTGTTTATGCATCAGTCACTCTATGAAAGTGTTCTCTGTGTGTGTGTGTGTGTGTGTGTGTGTGTGTGTTGTTGGTAAAAAGTGAACTTTGCAGTGAAAACCGGAGATTTGTCTGGCACGCCCAGCTCATCTTCAACTTTAATTTCTCTTTTGACAGATCTCATATACGCCAGAACCTGGCAGCTAAGTCATTTTTATCACTTGTCACTGTTTTATGGGCTGATTTTCCGAGCGTCCTTGTCATTTACACTGTACAACCTAATTAATATTCACTCTGTCTCTCTTCTCAGCACTTTTATACCCTGGGCTTTCTCATTCTCATTCCTTTTTTAGATTCAGCCATGTCATTTAAATAACTTGTGCAAAATGTACATTTGCATTAAGCATTTATTTTATTTAAAACGCAAACACAGCACAGTCACATTTCCTGTCCTTGACCCTGAGTCCCACGAGGACACCAAGCATACTTACCCTTAATTGTGCTGGGTAAAGAAGCTTTGCCCCCTGAGGCACGAGTAATGATTTCCAGTGCATGACATATTGCTGACAGGAGCTTTGGGCAGTTCTGTGGCCAGACGCTGTAACCCCAGGCAGGAGAAGGATGTCAGGGATGTGCACTAGTAGACACTCTGTCTGGAGCCGTTAAAATTGCCCTCATTGATTGAGACAGATGCAAAGGTGTCCTTAGGGCTGCTTTACAAATTGATGCTGGTATCAAGGCCGAGGATGTATTGCATGTGCCAAGTTCACACTAAAGGTTTCACCTGAAACCTGTTGGGGTGGATTTTTCAAACGGAAGTGATGTGGAAAAGGACAGTGTTGTGCTTTGGATAAGGTTATATTCCCTGAACCTGATATATCAAAAGAGGCTTGGGACTGGAAGAAAATAAGAGAGAGAGAGAGAGAGAGAGAGAGAGAGAGAGAGAGAGAGATGCTTATTTAGCATTTAATGAGAATCTAGGAAACTTGTATATACACTGTTCAGCCATAAAATTAAACACATCATGACCTTTGACAGGGAAAATAAATAATATTGATTAATATACAGTATACTATACTGAGAACAGTGCAAACTGATTGGTCCACTTTCTGGGTATTAACCTGGGTTTACACCGGGGCTACAATGTCTACAAGCTCCATGATTTGAGAGTATCATGATGATGAGCATGGGGGCTGTGGTATCTTGAGGGGACTTGGTGGATTTGTAATGATCTTGAGGAAACTTGGTGGAATCATGATGATTGTGATGTCTGGTACAAAATTGTTGATTGTCAAAAATTTGGCATGATTATTATTATTTATTAAGATTTGATGGCAATCGCGTTAGAACGTGGGGATCACAGTAGAGCTTAACAGACCTTAACACCACATAGCAGACCTTTATGCACCATCATAGGGGATCTTGATGAATTTGGAAACACGATTCCTTCAAGCCTGTGGGAGGGGCAATAGGGGTCGGGTGCAATGTGAGCTGGGTAGCAGCCGAAGGCGTGGGTTCTGCCGAACCGATCCTCGGCTACTGACTCTGGCTCTTGGGACATGAAATGTCACCTCTCTGGCGGGGAAGG
>JAOUQZ010000002.1:884726-899306 GCA_028564935.1 Neosilurus hyrtlii
TCACCACCTGGTGGTGAGCTGGCTCAGATGGCGGGGGAGGCTGCCTTCCAGACCTGGGAGACCCAAGCGTGTAGTTAGGGATGCTGGATCTCAGCAGACACCAAGAAAAGGCAGTATTAATGTTGTTATTATTTATTTATTTATTTATTTAATTATTTATTTAGTTATTTATGTATTTGTTTATTTGTTTATTTATTTATTTATTTATTTGTTTGTTTGTTTGTTTGTTTGTTTGTTTGTTTATAATATTAATAAAGTAATAATAATAATACGAAGAAGAAGAAAAAGAAGAAGAAGAATATTATTACAACATCGGTATAAAATTTAGAAAAAAAAATTGGGTCAGAAGACATTCCTGTCACATTTTTGGTAAATTCTTTTGTTTTTAACAGAATATCAGAGTCACACTGGAACAACATTGGTACAAATCAGAGTGACATTAGTATGGATTGCACTTACATCAAATGAAACTGAATCTGAATAACATCAGAATCACTTCAGATAACAAATGGAGAACATTGAAATAACATCAAAAGAGCTCAAACCAGGTTCAAGCTTAGTGTCATCTGAGTGCACCTTTACTGTAGCTTTAGCTTTAGGTTACACCCCAAAAACTATAACACCTTATGAAAAATCTGCCTCAGTATTACATTTCACATCCCAATCTTTTCAGTAGAAAGATATTTAATGTTTTTGATGGCATTCCTCTTTAAGCAATGCATTTATATTCAGCGCAGCCCAGACTCATAGTCTTTCTTCTTCCCTGTGATTGATGTCGGTTCCTCTGTTCAGCATCGGCTCTGAGCAATTACATCTATGTAAATATCACCAAGGCTGTCGAAGATGTAAGTAATTCAGGGCTATGGCCGAAACCCTGAAGCATTACCGCAGCATTATCCACTCCAACAAACTTCACCCCCAAATCCCTCTACACTCCTGGTCCAAAGATGACCTGCTCTCACCTTCCATTTTTCACCTTCACTCAGGCGAAGTAAGTGACATAAAAGAACTGACAGGTTCTGAAAGGAGGGAAGAGCACCTTCAGTACAAACCAGATATATCTTATAAGGGTGCAACCTGTGGCTTTAATAGAGACATTTTACGTCTCAACTCTCCTGAATTTCTATTCATTGAAGGTGCTCGGTGAAACGTATCCGGCAACCACACGGCTAAAGAAGCTGTCTGAGAAGCTAAGTGAATCGTTTTAAGGTGGACTTGTACTCTATAAGGTAGATTTTAACATGATAAAGGATTTGTTTTATGTTCTTATAAAATGTTGGAATGATATGACATTTCTTAATCTCACAGATGAATTGTGGTGGTAATTTCTGCTATGGGACAAGGCATGTATAATCCCAATCAAGGAAAGGCAAACACAAGAGAGAAACCAAAACCAGCACACATGGCAGTGAAAATAAATAAAAAATAATATGGAACGCAAGCAGAGAAAATGTTTGGCAGTCTCATGCCTTCTATATTCTAAAGGGTCATATTTTTACATTAATAAGGTTATATTACCTGACTTTTTAAACTGTCAATGAGAAAAAAAGGATGTCCTGTTATAAAATAATGCCCATGCACTGCTTATTCATTACACAACACATCAACAAATGAAACATGCTGCAATTTAAATGCATAAATAAACAAACAAATAAGCAAACAAATAGGCACTTTCAGTGTTTCACTTTCTGTCATATTAAACTGAAGTCATCAAACTTATTCTCCACTATTTTATTACACTTTTATGACTTTTCCAATTAATAAATTCATTAAAAATTAAACATATTTAGTAATTTAATGCCATCTGCTTTAAAGAAAAATTAACTGGCCAAGCATGGCATGTTTAAAATTGAAAATTCCAATTATTGTATAACATTAAATTTAAAATATTGTGCACTGCAATCTATAAAAAACTTGTTTTGGTTTGTTTTCTTGTGTCTTCCATAAGATGTGCTAAAACTGCTGTATAGAGTGCAGTTTATTTTACTTTGTTTTGTTATTTTACCTTCATTTCTGTATAGACGTTATTTGCAACACAGAGCTATTAGCTATTCAGAGTGAACCCCACCTTCGCCCAGAGTTGGCTGGGATTAGCTTCAGCTTCTTCGGGGGCCTAAACAGGATAAATCAGGACTGATCATTGAAAGGAATGGAATAGAGCTTTTAGCCAGCACAGGACACAGAGCTCACCTGACAACCCACAGTACCATGGTAAAAAAAAATTGTAAATGTAAACTATAGAAACCTTGTTTGAATTTGCTTTTCATTATGTTTCTGTGTAGTACTACACAGAAACATAATGTAAAAAGAGGCGCTGTTACCTTAGGCACCTGCCTGTGCTGGGACCTCACCATGTCCAAGTCCATCCTGATGAAAAAAAAGAAAAACTCTCAATTTATTGTGCTTATTTGCTTAGGTGCATGTGCAGTAAATACTAAAGCAATTATGCACCTTAGGCTCAGTGGATGTTACTAAAATGAATACTTCGCTCGTCTTCAATGCATAATTAATTATCCTGAGACAGAGAACCAATCAGATCATGCAGTTCCTGTGTAGAATAAACTTAAGTCAATTATGTCCGTGTGGATCTATGGTTCATTCCATATACTAGATTTCTTTCTTCTGTCTAACCAGCATTTAGATGCATCGACTTCAATAAACAGATGAATAAGACGAATCTCAGAGCAAATTCTCAGGCTTTTTACTAAACCTCAAAGCTGTGGTTAAACAGATCTGGCCTTTCGTTATGTTGGATTGATCAATATGTGTAAATTACACTTTGACCGCTAAAAAAGTTCATCATAGATGTCAAAGGTTCAGCAATTATTTACTACAGCGCAGAACTGTACATCAGGATGGACAGAAATAAAATATCTGTTTTATTGATTTATGTTGAGTGAAGATTGGTGTGCTGCATCCACCTGAGAAAATCACACTTAATTTAAACAACTGCAGAGTTTCCTAATAACACTGTACATTATCTTTTATTAGGAGAGAGATGGAAAGGATGTTCGTGTACTTTATAATGCTTTTGGAAAATTACAGCTTGGATATTTTTTAAATAAATGCACTGTATAGAAAGTAAAGGTAAAGCAACATTGCACGTGTCCTTCACAGCAGCCTATGTGTTTTTATTTCTCTAATAAATACCTTACTCAAAAACATTAAGCAAATCTCTACAGTTCTTCACACACCATAACTTCACTTTACCCTGACATGCAGTCATTCCAAAAAATGTATTAATATATATGTTTGTATTGATGTGTCGATCCAATTAACACCTCATCCTTGAAACATCAATTTCCACAACTCATCTTGTAAAGGTTATTGAACTAAATGAAATCACTGAATCCTGTGAAATATTTGGAATATTTCACCAAGTTATACCACATAATTCAACAAGTTTTTTTTAAGGATGGAGTCTTTTATATCATCTCTGAAATGCTGAGCGATAAATGAAGCACAGATGGCATTTATTTGTCTGAGATGCAATGCTGATTGGGAGTTCAGGAAGGTGTCTGAGTGCTTTTCAACAGAATACATCCTGTACATACAGTGTATGTTATGTAAGGAGTAAAACATGGCAGGGCAGGAAAATGGTCAACTGCAGTCTAAGCACTCAGTCATTGCCAAGCCGCTTAATCCTATTAGGGATGCGGGGTGGCTGCCCGCTTCAGCCAACATTGGGCAAAGGTGTGATACTCTCTTGAAAGCTTGAAGTCCATCGCAGGTCCACATTGTTAGCAACACGCCCAAAAGTTGAATGAATGTTTACCTTTGACATCACATCCTATATATTTTTTTTTTACTTGCCAAATATGAAGTGGATGATCTCACTAGAGGAGCAATAGAAAATGACTGATGTGACTGGCAGTTTGTGGCTGTTGCTTTTCATTCTCAAAATGTCCTTAAATTTTTCTGACATTCACATTCGCAGCATTGCATTTCGGTTGCCTAGTTTCTGAGGTTGTCGCAACAAAAATTCTGCAAGTGAGGCTGTGACGCAAATTATTTTTGTTCACAATGAAAAGCGAGTTGGAGACTTCCACATGGAAAGTTTTAGACTTGCTGGCATCCGCCATATTTTATGTATTTTGTCATTATTCGGATTTAATTCACATTTAATAAAAAACAAAAAGCGAACAAAAGGAGATTGATTTCCGGCAGGGAATAAAATTTTTTTTCTTTCTGCCAAACATACCTAAACCAATCACAAATTACTCGCAAATCAGCCACAAATAACGCAAAAAAAAAAAATTGTCACGCAAAAAATATTCGCCTGCATGTGGAGTCAAAAACATCTTCGCAAAAAAATTCGCAAAAACAATCGCAAAAATAATCAATTCGTGTCAGTCACTTTTCTATTGCACCTCTAATGTAATCCCTAACCATTTTATTTCTTCGGAAATTACACTTCTTAATTTTAATTAGATGATGAATACACATAATGTTATAGTGTTGTGCCTAAATAACACCAAAAAAAAGTTTTCATTATAACAATTATTTATTAGAAATTATTAATCGAAGGTGAGGTGGATACTGCTGAAAAGTCCCTAAGGCAGAACTGTGAGAGCAAAATACAGTAATATCCTCCTTACCTTACGCAAAGAATTGTTTAGGTATGTATGTTCTAATAACATAAGAATTGCAAATTGTAACAAAATGTATTCAATTTATTTTAAAATTTTTAATTAAATGAAGCATAATCCTGAGTTTGCGAGGTAAATCATAAGCCATTTCTGTATGGGGTGAAGTATCTAGAATGATTCAGATCAAGAGGGATTTATCTGCATTGTCGGATAACATTCTCCAAGATCTGTATAATTCCACATACATAAGCTGAATTCTATAAATGCTTGACTATTCATTCCAAATATTTTTAAGTCTGCAGGAAAGCGCATCGTAGCCGGTGTGAGTCAGCTGGAAGTGCAGAATACTATCCCTTCTAACGCTATTTCCGATTTACTCTAGACAAATTCCAGGAACATATAGAACAAAATCCAGAATTAATGTGCAGGGTGATCCAAAAAAACCTTCTACATTCCAAAGCTAAATTTAAAAAAAGGGTAATAATTAAAATCTTCATATGGACCGTAATTAATTTAAATTTTTATTCATCATTACTTGCACACATGAAACTTACTAAGGTTGAAGGGGCTATTGGTGGCCTAGTCCCATTTTTAACATGTTAAGCTCGAAGAACTCAATGTGTGGTTTCAGCAGGATTAAGCTACAGCACACACAACCCCTGAGTTTATTTGCCTGAATGTACTTAGCTATTAAATAAATCTGAAGCTCAAATGGGCTCTGCAGCGACTGTTAGTAAATCCTGCATAAACCATAGCCTGTAATTGACCTGATAATCTGTTCTGATGTTTTTATTGAAATATATAGATGATGAGAATGTCAAGTTGTAGGGAAAAACTGTAAGCAGATGCAGTAATGTACTGTAAATGCATTTTCTTTTTCTTTTAGTATTTGAGAATAAAATAAACTAACACTCTATTCAACTAAAAAATAAACAAACAAACAAATAAATAAATAAATTCAATAAAAAATAAATAAATAAATAAATGACCTGCGATGGCCTGGCGAGCTGTCCAGGGTGTACCCTGCCCTCGCCCAGAGTCGGCTGAGTTGGGCGCCAGCCTCCCCGTGACCCTAATTAGGAATAAGCGGTTCAGAAGATTAATGAATGAATGAATGAATGAATGAATAAATAAATAAATAAACAAACATACAATCAAACAAACAAACAAACAAACAAACAAACAAATAAATAAATAAGACCTACATACTTCGATACATTGCAAACACTTTATCACTTTCTATGAAGTAAACAGATATGTGCAAGACTTTTGTTCTTCTAATCATAAGAATTCCCTCAGCAGTTATCTGTGCAATCCTTTGTAAACCAAGATTAGTAATCATATCATCCATGGCGATGTGCGTTTTGTCAAAGAATGCTTTCAGATTGCGCATCACATTCTAGTTCCGCTCAGCATGGCTTGGAAAGGACAATCCAGACTTCTTACAGATGCTATAGACACAGTGGAAAAAATCTTTCAATCTCTACTGAAGACATGCCATTTTTTATCCAAGGAAGGCTGTGCAAACCTTGGTCACAAATAGGCAAAATTATTTCAAGGTGACGATAGATGATTTTTCGCCTTTTATGGGTTAACAAGAATTATACCACAGGTGTCTTGTGCACTTCCCTCAAAATACGTGCGAGCCAGGGACCAACCCTGAGAATTGGGAGGGCGTGGCTTCCATTCATGGAAAGTTTGGTTGTGTTCAAAATTACTGTGGGCCAAGTGATGGATCAATTATTCCATTGTAACTGTGAAGGCATCCATGAGCATACAAAGCACATTGGATGTTACGGTAGATTTCTGTTGAGGTAAAAATGTACATGGAACAGAAACAAAAAGAGAAAACCAACCCCCAAAAGGGTGACTAAATAGCGATGGTAGTTCCAGCCATGGTTGGCACATAGCAAGTGTCTATAAGAGACCTTATGTTTATGAGCTTTCATGCTACTCACTCACTATATGGCTGTAAATGGTGTGGCAAATAACTCTGAAAAAATATATGAATAATTAAATGCACAGAATTACATCCAAGCAGTGTAGCCAAAATAAGCATCGAAACTGAAGCAATGTAACTGCAAAGTTGAAAGACGGGAAAGGGGGGGGGGGGGGGTAACCTATTGATCAATTACTGTAATTTGCTCTATGTCTCCAGATAAATGTTTAATGCCAAAATGTTTAAAGCTACAGAAGGCAATAAAATAATCAGTAAAAAATTATAATAACAATAATAATAATTATTTATTATATATATATTCACTCATGGCCAAAAGTTTTGGCAATGACACCACTACAGTGTTCTGTACACTATGCTGCTGCAGTTTTTCTTGTGGTGATTCACATTGGTTCTATATTACCACGCAGACTGATATCCGCATAGAACTCAACTTTATTACAAAAGTCATTTTTCACAGAAGTGATCATTTATCCTCATTTCAGTACCACATCACCAGCACAGGGGATCGAGTGAACAAATAAATGTCACTTGTAGTAGCGCAAACATTTTCCGTTGAATTATTTTTTAAATTTAGGTGAAAACCCATCATTATAAAGTTCTTAAAATCATTGTCTTCTTGTGTCAGCAATTGGAATACGAACAATTAAATTAATGTTTAAGTATTATCGAGCCAACTGACATATTAATAAAAAGATTAACAAAATCAGTGCAGTTGGCTCTCTGGTGCTGGTCAGCATAATAAGTGGAACAGGGGCACAGCAAACTATTTTCATTAAGCACAGTTTAATAATTTTTTCCCTACTGTCTATTTTTATATCTGTACAGATGCTGAGTGTTTAAAAAAATATAGTCAGGTTGAACCGAGTCTTAAGTTTGTTTTTAGCAGCTTGCCCTTTACGTCTCTCAGCTGTAAAAGGGCGCAATGCATCAGAGGCCAGAAGTGGGCCACGCCATAACAAAGCTTTAATTTACAAGATTTGTGTACTTGCCACGGCCAAAGAGACAGCCTATGCATCTTGGCAGCTGTGTCGGTGCAGACAACACTATGTGACAAAGCGAGGCTTTTTCACCTCTCATTCAGCAGCAGAAATGAGTGAAGATGCCTGTAGCACCAATCAATGCTGTACAGGAATCTGATAAACACGCACGTCTCGGTGTGAGCCCCAGTCCCGACGACATACGTTAAATAATGAGAGGCCTCATTATTTCCAGGGGGAAATTAAGAAACTCTTTGATGGATGACATATTTCTATTTCAGAGTGAATTATTGTACATCTGGAACATAACACAGTCATTTGACTCCTCCGAGTAGTCCTAGGCAAAAAAAAAAAATAAAAAAAAAGAAGAAAAGAAAAAAAATCAATCATTTTCTCTCTCAGGCCAAATTGAGAACTGCAGGAGGTCTCATTCATTCACGTCAGTTCAAAATTATATTTGCAGTTCCTTTCCCGTCCTTCACATTTTTCATTTTCATAAAGTAAATGCAATGCAAATGTTTGTCATAAACAAAATAACACCACCTAATATACTTAATACACAACATGACAAAAATAAAAATCTCAGGACAGGCATAAAACATTTAATATATTTTGACATCAATGCCACAATACATGACAAATATGATACATAAGGATTTAGGCACTGCCTTAAGACAGAGCTCCCAAAAGATATCTTAATTGTAGGTGTCTGAGACTGGTATTATAAGCATAGGATGGCTCCTTTAAAAACCAGGAAAATATATAAATAATTTCCCCCTGCTTTTCCAAATTCGATCGAGAGCATAAGTATGAAAGGTTAACACTTTTAGAGTTTTCTGTTCACTGCCTTTCACCACCACTGCCTTTTTGTGTTTATTTCTATCACCTGCCTTGTTAGTTTAATTATCCATTTAATAAGTTCATGTTCCGTGTTGTCGCTAATGTCCTGAGTTGTTTTGCTTGATGAAAGTTTGTCTAACTGAGTTAAATTAGTACATACTGAATATGTGGATGCCGCCCCATTTTCATAACCCTGACACCTCACTATGTGCTTGTGTGTGTGTGTGTGTGTGTGTGTGTGTGTGTGTGTGTGTGTTTGTGTGTGTGTTGGGGAGGGGGTGGGTAATCATGAGCACAAAAGACTCATCACGAAAGCATTACATCATTACATCAGAGAGTCAACATCACACGTCAGAACACCATCAATTCTTAAATGTGCACACTTCCAGCATGTAACTGCAAAAAAATAAATAAATAAAAATAGAAGATAAAAAAATTAAATAAATGCTGCTGGATGGTTATAACATTATAACATCTCTGCACTGCATATGAAGTGAATGCATCCATTCAGTTCAATTCTTTGAGTCATCTAAAGGAACTTGGTATGTTTTTGCACAGACCATTGTCAGAAAATGCTGTGAAGAGCCTATATATTTATTTTAGCCCTTCCATCTTCAGGGTTGTGCTCGTCTTCAGTTTCATGGGAGCTATACACAACAGAGAAGTCAGCAGCATCAAGTCAACAAAGGAGTATGGATATGGGACAGCCATCCAAATCATGTTCCATGCTTATGGGGAACCACTCATAAAAAAATGTATAAAAGGTAAAAATTTATTGTGTTTAAAATAATTCATTGTAAAATGTATCATGTAGCATAAAAAGTACATGCAAAAATGTATATAGATAGAAATAACTTGTGTAAAACAAAAAACACAACTAAAAATTTAATCATGTGTGAAAAACATTGGGAAATAAAAAAAATTGACTGGTTAAAACTCATTCATTAATCTTCTGAACCACTTAACCGTTATTAGGGTCACGGGGAGGCTGATGCTTCAGTCAACTCTGAGTACACTCTGGACAGCTCGCCAGGCCATCGCAGGGCAGAAACACGCTGACGGCAACCAATGGCCTACTTTTTTCTAACAACAGCGGTGGTTCATTTACATGTCTCTTACCACAGACAGTGAGAAACATGGCTGGCCTTTGATAACACAGTTAGCTGCATTGGGTGCTGGTTAAAATTTACATAATTATGCAAAAAAGCAACAGTAAAATGAATCCTGTACAAAAAGTCACAGACAATAATGAGTCTTACATAAAATAAATAAATAAATAAATAAATAAAAAGATAATCATGTACAAAATGTCACATGTAAAAATTACTGGTGCAATGAACACACATGTTCACTGACCATTCGTGCATATGGATAAAAATAATAATATGGATTAGGTTGCAAGGTAGTGTTTTGAGTAAGAGCCAAAGTTTTAAATTGCTTACCTGGATGAAAATGTGACATTGTCAAAAATACATCCTTAAAAGCATAGTCAAACCAAGTTCAAGTATCCATTAACACAATGCTAAAATACTTGTTTAGGAAAGGGTTCCATGTCCAAGTTGTTGTTAAAGAATGAATTTAATCCACTTTTGTCATTGCTCTGGATATTTACTTATTATCCAAATTTGGTACCAGAATACTCTACATACTTACAAAATCCCAGAAGGATTCCGGAATCATATAACCAATAAAAAGCCTCAAAACAGCCACGTTGTAAATAGAACTGTTGCTAGGAAGACACTAGGAGGATCATGCTGACTGGTCGAGAGCTGGATTCATTTAGTTTATGGATGCTTAGGGAGATTCAAATGCGGACATTCAGAAACTGGTTCTGTACCTGTAATTATTATTTTCTCAAATGTAACATTTCCTGATTAGCAACATACTAATACTACTAATAACATTACTTATGTCATGACAATAGTTACTATGTCATTAGTGGAGAAATTCTAATTTTAAAACTGACCTCTTCCGAGTGTTCGGACACACGTATGCTCTGTCTAACTTGAAGACGAAGTTGAATTTATAATTATCTAAATATATAACTCAGCTAAAGTGAATGAATACCTTACTAGGTCTGAGGGCTCATTCAATTTCCTGCAGAATAAAAATCATCATGTCACAGTACCTTCAGTCTACTTCACGTGAAAGGTCACATACATGAATGACTTGTGTATTATTATTATTATTATTATTAATATTATTATTATTATTATTATTATTATTATTATTATTATTATTATAAGGGCAGTGGTGTCCCGGTGCAGCTAAATGGGTTATCAAAAGGCAGCCATGTATCTCACTGTCTATGGTGAGAGGCATGTAAAAAAAAAACATTGCTGTCATTTGTAAGAGTGGGCTGCATTGCCTTCAGTGTGTTTCTGCCCTGCAATGGCCTGGCGTGCTGTTCAGGGTGTACCTTGCCCTCGTCCAGAGTCAGCTGAGATGGGCACCAGCCTCCCCTGGACCCTAATTAGGAATAAATGGTTCAGAAAATAAATTAATGTATTAATTATTTTTATTATTATTATTATTACATTAATAAGTTATGTTTGTGAAAATTACATTTGAATATAAATGAATTATGTAAAAGGTATTAAAATTATTCATGCAAAATAATTTAGAAATAAAATTAACTAATAATTGCTTGCCTGTTTTCCTCATGAATACAATCAAGTATTTTGCTTTGTTGTGCCATTCAGTATTTCTTCTCCATCTCCTGTTATACATTAAAATTCTTTAGGAGTCGTAAATTTGTGATCGGCAAGATTTAATGTAATCCTTTAACTCTCCAAAGAGCTTGATGATCCAAAGCCTGTGTTTTTGGATTTATTTTGTTTTTGCTTTATACTGTTATTGTTTGATGGCCTATTTGAGCGTAGCACTGAGCACAAAGTGGCATTACGTCTCCCTGCTCTAAGGACTGACATGCAATTTTTATGGCAGACTCATGGGAAATTAACATCGTGATGACAATTGACAAGATCAACAGTTCTGAAAGTAAAAGGCAATTTTGCAGCCAGGTGGCATAATTACAAGGCATGAGTGATGGTACATCGAGGAGGTGTTTGCCCTCAACTGTGTGCTCATATATATAGAAATTGTAAATATGCCTGAAGGATGAATATAAATAGGTGGGATGGATTTATATGCTTTCTAGAAGTATTGCATTAAAAATAAAATAACAAAACCATGTGACTAGCTCAGCTTGACTGCATGTGCCGCTCATCTGTCAAGTGCTTGCCACTTTTCCTGTGTGAAGCAAGCCGTAGTTCTCCTAGCACTTTTCCTCGTGTGTTGGATCTGATGACTTTAAATTGATTTAGGCCGTCAGTTTCATTTCCTGTCCTACCCTGAGGGAGTCATCACTCAGACTTTGGTTCCTTGTTCAACTTTGTCTCTTATTTCTCACGGGGTTGTCACTATGTTGCTTTAATTCAAGAAAGATTTCTTTCATTCTTTTTCAACATGAGGTAGTTTGAGTCACAGTATGTTCAAAGCAGAGTACCACACATCATGTGAATGCTTGCATATTAATTCTTAACAAGATACTATATACCATAGATAAATAAATAATATTAATAAAAATCTTGATTATTATTGAATGAATATGAATAATGTATGAATGACTACATAAATAATAATAATAATAATAATAATAATAATAATAATAATAATAATAATAATAATAATACAAAACAAACATTAAAAAAGCAAACAAAAAATACTTCCGGATAAATCTGGCAACCTTTCAAAATCTGAATAATTGCTTGAGTATGCGTACAACTTGACTCTGAATATGCGTAACTTTTTTCTGCGTTCATAAAGACTAATGTGACTTTGGGACAGTGGATTAAAAAGGCTATGATTAACGTGAGATTTAATTATTGAAATTAACTACAGAGAGCAAGAGGGAAATATGGAAGCCCAGCATGGAGGCAGGAAGGAATCTATTTCCACTGCACTAATTTCTGTTTAGCCTGGAGTAAATCACCTGTTTCCCTTCTCCATTTCCTGGCTAAATCTCAGCTGCATTCTTTCTTGCTGGGTTTAATTTTGTCAGCTGTGTGATTCATCTTATCAGACTGCTTCAGACACGTGATTCATTTGTACGACAGCATTATATATTTTTTCTTCCTCAAAAGCAAACACAGCTGCACAAAGCTCAGCTGATGAGATAAGAGATTCAGCCACTGTGCAAACAAATAAATAAACAATGCTGGGCCTGACGTTACTGAGACCGATGGCTTAAAATTAAATCTTAAAAGCCATGGATTCAATATTGCATCAATGTGTAATCGAACTATTTACATTCTCACAGTCTGATAACACGTTTTTCCCTGGTCTCTCAATGCATTAGGCTTTTCATGAATACATTTCAGCATGGTTTCCCAAAGGAATTAGTGTTCCTAGTGCAATCATCTGGCAGCACTACCCAAGTTTTAGTAATTGCAGCTCACTGATACATGTAAAAAGGTGTGAATAAAGATCTCTGCATGATTTAAAGTGAGATAGCAGTTTATAAAGTACATGTACCATGTACCATCTACAATTTGAATGTTGTAAGGTGGTCTGGGGGGAAAAAAAATCAGGGCACAGATATGCCGCTGTAGAAGGGAATGGAAATGTGGCTTCACATGAGCCACACAACACAAGTCCAACCAATCAGCAACAGGCAGCATTTTTGCCAGTGCACAGCACAGTTGTCCCCTGTTGCTTCTTGGCTGGAAGGGAAACGAGGGTGTTTTTGCAAGTGTTGTTTGCTTGATATTCTTCGAATTTGGGGGTGAAGTTTTTAATAGGGGTTTTCTTATAAGTAATTGTGTATTTATTTGGCTGTTGAATTCAATTATCGATAATCATTCCCAAGAACTGACAGTGAGTTAGTCATTATAAGGAAATTAACCCTGGCATGAAGATCAATGCACATTGTACATTATTATGTTCCTGCCTCAGCAATTTACTGTATATTGTTCTAAAAAAATATTTTATTAATTAAACATATTTTATTGCTTCCAATAATGAGGCAATCTATAGAAAGAGTGTGCAATAAAAATTAGAACATACTGCTGAACACAATATTTGGCCAGTCATAATGGAGTATTGAAATGAGCCATGTAATAATGCATGCGTTCTGACCAATTGGATTCAAGCACTCAATCGTGCTGTGATATCAATCAAATAATCAAATTCACATTGGATGACATTATTCAATTTTATGGTGGCTAATTTACTCACTGGCTGATTTATTAAACCAAATAAAAAGTATAATTCTTGATTTTAGCACCACATTTTAAGGTCATGGCTTTGTATTTGTGGGTTGCCTGCAGCCAATGATTAGCCTTATATCGCAATATCAGAAAAAAAAAATCCAAATCCTCCGGATGAGGAATCAGAACAAGCTGACCTTCCACCTATACAAATCCCTCAGGGTGAAGCGTTGCCACTCTCGCACGGCAGGGAATTTACTGCTTAATGCTTCCTGACACCAGCAAGAGCAAAATAAACTGCATTACCTAAACGAGGTGTATCAGCGTAATCCACTGCAAATACTTTGTGCAGACTAAGCAGAGTGGACTGTAGAGTGGCACAACTGTCACTCAAGCCCTGGAAACATCATGGGGATGAAGCTAGCTCGGACATTGATGGCACACACGGATTATATGCAGCCTTAGGTATGAAGAGAAGCCAACAGATCAGAGTATGGAGTAATGAAATCATCAGTATTTTTTATTAGGAATAAAAGCTTTATTGTACTTTAATTAGAGAATAAAAAGTCATCCTAGCTATATCTGATCTTGTATTTACTTTCAAGTTTCAGAAGTGCATCTGAGAAAATAATTCCTTATTATTATTATTGTCATGCACCAAAGCCACTCTAAATTCCCACCTGGACATGTCCTAAATTAGTGCCTCTGGATTGAATTGCTGCTGTGTCATGTGCAGTCTGTGACCAGAAGCCCTTAAGAACGCCACTGGCCATGTTCTCATCATTACAATGAGACAGCATGAATTGTACTGTTTCTGTTAAACACTTTACCATCTGATCTTTGGTTCTTTATCAGACTGGAAGCTTTAAAGCCCTTGAGAATGTTCAGAAAAAATAAAATAAAATAAAAAAAAGTTATATCACATTATATAATATTTTATATTTCCTTATATATATATATATATATATATATATATATATATATATATATATATATATATATTT
>JAOUQZ010000002.1:899406-913926 GCA_028564935.1 Neosilurus hyrtlii
GAGTAGCTGCATAGCCATCAGCGTGTTTCTGCCCTGTGATGGCCTGGCGAGCTGTCCAGGGTGTACTCTGCCCTCGCACAGACCCTAATTGGGATTAAGCGGTTCAGAAAATGACATGGCGTGTGCCTTTGGTTACAAAAAGCATAAAAGAAAAGGAGTAAAAGGAAATGAAGAGTGTGAGCCAAATTTTACTGTGGGAATTTAGAGCATTATTAATCATATTTTAAAATAATATATACATTTCCTGCTCCAGATAATTTAAACAATATTTTTTAAATGAATGTATAAAGAAAGGTTTGAGTTTGTGCTGCTTGAAGTATCAATCACTGACTGAACAATTCTTTTACAACACGGGGAACCTGATCAATGTGCACAGATTAGAAGTTAAAACTAATCTGATTGTGATTCAGTACAGTGAAAGATCTTCAATAATTTGTTCAGAAGCGCAGGGCAGCAACTGACACACTGGATGTGCCCTGGGTCATGCATTATGTGTAGCGTCAGTTTGTGTATGAAAATGATTTCTCATGCTCCCTGAACCATTCTGCCCACTGATGGGATAAACTGGTCGTTCAGTACATTCAGGTCAGCATAATGTAGCTGAATCTAGACCTGACCATCTGACGCAACAAGATCATAACAAGACACTAGGCAGGATGGGTGAACCACTATATCTGTGTCTCTTTGATGCACCCATCAGTCTGGAACAATATAAATATGGACTCATCATAACACATAACCTTTTTTTCATTGCTCCAGAGTGCAATCTTTATGCTCCCTAGCAAATTGAAGCCTTTCCTTCAGATTAGCCTCACAAGTGGTTTTCTTAAGGCTACACAGCTGTTTAGTTCCAATCCACTGAGTTCTCTTCACATGCGTGTATGTGGAAATGCTCTTGCTTTCACTAGAAAGCACTATTAAACATAGCCATGAATTCCCCGTTATTTTTTTTTATAATCAGATTTCACCAAACATTTAAGTGATCTCCAATCATGATCATTCAATATTTTTTTCTGACCCCATTTCTTACTTGAAGATAATGGTTCAATGCTATGCTTGCAGGTTTTAATAATGAACTGGAGTCTTAACCCAATTTTACTAGTTTCAGAAATCTAGGTCTTTTTATGTCTTTTAATGTCTTTTTCACAACCACAGCATGCATCTTGAAACATGGTTGTTTAAGCAATAAAAAGCAACTCATTGCATCAGTTAGGGTTTCACTTGTCAGCTGAAACTTATTGATATCTGTGGTAATTACCCAAAAGAAAGCTCCGTAATAATAAATAAGTAATTTGCTTATTTTGATCCAGGTGCTGACTTTTTGGCCTTGCAATCTATTCCCTAAATTGTTTTATGATGAATTAATATAAATTTGTAGTGAACACAGTCATATTTATAATTTTCTTGCTTTTGCTATATTCCGTTAAATATCTTTGAGCAATTATGCTACATTCCAGTTATATTCACATGGCATATGTTTATGAGTATGATTTTATTGATTTGTTTTATTTATTTGTTTTATTTATTTATTTTTTGGGCTGCATTTCTTTGTCCTTCAATACTTTATTTTTTTCTTTTCTTTCACCCAATTGCTCCTCCACCCCCCTTTTTATGCAATCAATAGATTTTAAGCTGCAGTACATGCAGTTTTATTTTTAGTAATATTCTTTTTCTCTTTTTTCTCTCAGATGATCCATTTATTTTCTGTCATAACTTGGCTCTTAAGCCATGACTAAAATAGGAAAGGATGCATTAATTAATAACTTCAGAGATTTGTTTTTACAAAGAATGCACAAATGAACAATTCAATAAACTATGAAATATGGTTGTCAGTGGCATCAGTAGTTTGAATGCTGTGGAGCCAGACCTAACAAAAAAACAAACAAAAGAAGTAGAATGCAGGGGCTGGTGGAAAAGAGAGAGGAAACTGGGGCTTTTATATCCTGTGGAGCACTGGGCCCAGGTGCTTCAGATCAGGCAATTCCAGTTCCTTTGACACCTCAGGATATCAGAAACCACAGAAACTACCACAGTGTATCATCACCCAACAACAGACTAGCAGGAGCTGTACCCTGCCCATAAAGATGATGTCCATTAGGGACCACTGTACCTACAAACACAAACCATAACTACTCAATTTAATTTAAATTTAAGAACAAACATGACCCGCTCCAGCATAATATGGAATAAATCGCAAGGTAGTGTTTTGAGTAGGAGCCAAAGCAAGTTGAAAATGGCTTACCTGGATGAAAATACAATATCGCAAAAAATACATCCCTCAAAGCATAACCTTCATCATGACCAAGTTCAAATACCAATAAACACAATCTATCCATGCTAAAATGCTTATTTAAGAAAGGGTTCCATGTCCAAGTTGTTGCAACACAATGGAAAAATCCACTCATTTTGCAATTTTCAAACTGATTTGTGATTGATCAGGATATTTCCCTATTATCCACATTTCATGCCAGAATACTATACCTACTTATGGAATCCCAGAAGTATTTCCCGAATCATACAGTGGTAAACCAATGGGAAGCCTCAAAAGAGACATCATTCAAAGAGAACTCCTTTGTTGCTAGGGAGACTCCTATGATCATGCTGGTTGGTTGAGAGCCAGATTCATTTAGTTTATGGATGCTAGGGAGTTTTTTGGGAGGTCATGTCCAACCTTTACCTGCCCAACAAGAGGGAACAGCACACTGGATCACTCCTACAATCATTTCAAGCAGGGGCACAAGGCAATGCTGCTATTGGGTTTGAGGAAGAGTGACCATGAGGCCATCTTTCTCATCCTGGAGTATAAACAAAAGCTCACCTGGGAACAAGGGAAGTGAAATATTGGTCTGCCCAATCAGAAGCCGAGCTGCAGGAGGCACTCAATGACGTGGACTGGTCCAGCACAGCTCAGCCGACATCAGTGAGTTTGTGGATGTAGCTATTAGCTTCATTAGCACACTATCAGACCAAATCATTCCCTCCATCACCATCCTTCCCCAACCAGAAACCGTGGGTCGACTGGTCTGCCCAGGAAACGGTGAACGCCTGAATAGCAGCCTACAGTGAGGGACTGAGACGCGGTGACATGAGTAAGTATAAGGAGACATCCTACACAGTGTGGCATGCCATGAGGGAGGCCAAGTTTCAGTACCGGGAGCGGGTTGAGTCTTACTTCCATCTTGCAGACTCTGGCTGCTTATAGCATGGGCTGCGCACCATCACAGACTACAGTGGTAAAAACATTGCACGTCTATGAGCCGACCCTGTGGTTGCTGACCAGCTGAACTCCTTCTATGCCCGGTTCAAAGCCAGCAACACCAATGTTAGGTTTACTGCTGGCGACAGTCTGCTAACGGAGGGTGACAACATCAGCGGAGCAGCAGAAGTGACCAGGTCGGTGCAGGAGGTACGGAGGGATCTGAGGCATGTGAGCACCAGGAAATCTGCTGGTCCTGATGGCATCTCAGGGTACGTCCTGAGGAGCTGCGCAGACCAGCTGACTGGTGTCTTCACTTCACTAGTGTCCTGGTGCTGAATCACAACCAACACTCCAGCCTGAATGACTTCAGACATCTGTGGTCATGAAGGTGTTCAAGAGGCTTGTAAAGAACTCGATCTGCTCCTCCATTTCCAGCTCCATCAACCCTGTGCAGTTTGCCTACCTTCCAAACAGATCGACAGAGGATGCCATCTCCCACATCCTACACACCACCCTCACATGTGGACAGTAAAAATGAGACTGCTGTTCATCGATTACAGTTCAGCTTTCAACACTGTAATCCTACCTAGATTGTTCACCAAGCTGAGGGACTTGGGACTGAATATCCAGCTGTGGAGATGGGTGCTGGACTTTCTCACGGACAGGTTAGGTTGGACTGTTGGGTATACAGCACCATCATCCTCAGCACTGGAGTCCTACAAGGATGTGTGTTGAGCCCCCTGCTGTACACTCTCTACACCTATGACTGTGTGTAAAGAGTGTACTGCGCAAACCAAGTTTGCTGATGACACAGTAGGAGGAGGAAAGAGGTGGAAAACCTGAAAAAATGGTGCCAGGATAACCACTTTCATCTGAAGGTCAGCAAAACCAAGGAAATGTGGTGGACTTCAGCAGTAAGAAGCATCGATCCTACTCTCCTCTCTCCATCGGTGGTGCTCCAGTGGAGAAGGTGAACAGCATGAAATACCTCAGGGCTCATCTCACCAACAGTCTTACCTGGTTCATCCATATCTATGCTCAGATCACAAAGACAAGAGAGCGGCTGTACCACCTGAGGCAGCTGAGGAGGTTCAGGGTCTCTTCTGAGATCCTCAAAACCTTTGATACGGCTGCGGTCGAGGGCATCATGACCACCACAGCTTGTCTTGGCAATGGCAACATACAAGACCGAAAAGCCCTGCAGAGAGTGGTCAAGGCAGCGTGCACTGCACTGGATCTGATCTGCCCTTACTGCAGGACATTTACACCAGGCGCTGCCAGAGCAGAGCAATCAAGATCAGGAAAATTTCCCACCCCAGTAACTGTCTGTTTCAGCTGCTGAACTCAGGCAAATGGTTCCGCAATCTGACAACAAGGACTGAGAATCTCAGGAGGAGCTTTTACCCGCAGAGCATAAGGCTCCTCGACCAAACCATGTCTCACCATCCATACTAACTCTGGACGATTTACACTACAATGTCTCACACTATAGTGCATATCTTATTGATTGCAATGTACACTGTCACAATCTTGAATCTTAAATCTTGAACCAGACATGTGTTTCTATCTGGCAGCCAGAACTGACAGACACAGTAGCTGCCGTAGGTTTAACATTAGACTTCACACTCTTACCCCTGCTGTGCAGCACCAGACACCCAGCATTCCAGTGACCCACTTTTATTTTTGTCAAAACTACTACATGGTTTACAGTCAGACTTACATAACCCTGTTAACATAACCAGACTTATCATTGTGAACCGCCTAATCCTAATTAGGGATTAGGTGACTCTCAGCCTACTCTGGGCAAGGGCAGAGTACACCTGGACAGCCCGCCAGGCCATCGCAGGGCAGTAACATATATATATATATATATAAAATCTGTATATATTTTTGTATATCTGTTATCTGTATGATATATATATATATATATATATAAATTTTTTTTCTTTATTTTTTTTTCCTTCTGACACTTGTTCCCTTCTACTACCACTGAATAATGTTCAAGGATCATGAGCAATTGTTCTTTTGTACATGCACCCAGGGACTTTTGCAATGGTGCAGCAATACTCCTCTATATTTCACATGATTGTCACGTATGCTAACAGGCTGAACCTATACTAAATAGCATAACCAACAGACCCAGACAGACAATGTGAAGGTTCCCTTGTGTCACAGGAGGAATAACTCCCAAAGGTTTTAGATTTATGCCCCTTCTGTCTTCATGAATTTAGTTGTGGTGGGTACTTATGCACTAAAGACTGCTGCCTTGGAAAAGCGAGTTGCAAGCTAGAAACCGTCCCATAACCACGAAAATGCTCCAAATCAAATGCTTCACCAGTGTTTGCTGCAACACTACACAGATGCTCAGCAAACCCAAAGGAGAACGCTGCTACAGCCTACAAGGGTAAACTCTGCACCAATTTGGACTATTACGCTCATGAGAAGCATCGCCTGCCACCTAGTTAAACTGTTCCCAGCATGAACAACCACTGGCAGCAGGACTAACGCTCCTTCTTACCATAATAGATAGTTTTCTATTATGCCACTTTTGATGGTTTTTGTGTATGCATGTATGTATGTATGTATGTATGTATTTATATATTTACCCCCCACACACACATTTGCACATTTCTTTATCTTGCACACATTTGTGTGTGAATGCAATCATGAAAAATGCATCTTTGCATATGAATTGCATATTAATCACATAATAATGTATTAGATTTCTCAAAAGTCAATACTGGCCAAATAACATGCTCCAAAAATTTTTGGATCTCCACACAGCTGACTGGGGCTTTTTTTGTTTCGTTTTGTTTAGTTTTTTTTTTTTTTTTATATAATAGATGTAAAATTAAACTAGCAAATGGATTCACGTTTCAATTATGAATCCTGCAGTGTCTCTCTTCAATCTCCCTTCCTCTCTCTCTCTCTTTCTCTCTCTCTCTCTCTCTCTCTCTCTCTCTTTGTATTTCAGTCACATTTCCACCCGCTTTAATTCTTCCGAGGCCCTTTGAGGCTGCATTGCCTCAATCAATTCCCATCATTTAGATTAATCCTCAGCTTTCTTAATTCACTATAGTCTTGGGATAAAATGGATTTAGGAGCATCATTGGTTCACTGAAATGGTTCATTTCAGCTTTATGACCCATTAATGCCTGGGCAGTGAGTGAACACAGCAAAATGCACATAGTGTGTTCAATTATAAATGAGGGTTGAAAAAAAAAATAGATTGTTCAATGAGTGTCTTCTGTTACTTCTAATATTACAGTGCTTTCTGATTCTCAAGCCTGATTGGCTAAAAGGTGTTGAAAGTTTTTCTCTAAACAGGAGCTCATACAGTGCAGTCATTGGCAAAAGTCTAGTTGCTTGTGGACATTCATGTGTAAAAGCCCATATCTCACCAACCTATTGCATGACCGAGCTCACCTATGTGTACCAAGGGTGTCTGAAATTTCTGACTACTGCTTGCAAATTATTTTCATTTGTTTTTAGGAGATCTTGAAGGTTTTTACAGTTTTTGCAAAAAGATTTTATAAATTGCCTGAAAGCTGCTTTAGTACCTGTATTTTACGTATATTTAGTTAATCAAGCAATTTTTATATATTTTTTTTACCAATTTCACTAATTATGTTTTACAAATTTTACTAATTACTTTAATCCAGAATTTGATGTTACATGATTGTGACAAGTCTTTTGTCCGGCCTACAATGGATATGTTTGTTTTATTAGCTGTAAAAAGTAAAAATACAGTTACAATGTCCTCTTGCTTTCACAAAACAATCTATATACTTGTAGGATTAATGTAAGGCATAGTCCATGAAAATCGGTTAATAGGTTGGTGAAATATGGGATTTTAAACATGAATGTCCACATGTGCGACAAGACTTTTGTCAATGACTGAGGTAGTTCCACCCACAAGGAAAAGTCATAGGTACATATACTGTTTATTACAGGTTATTGTTCTATTTACTGTACTCAGTAACATGACCAAAACCATGAACAAAACCAAACTAAAAACCAAATGAACCGAAAGAGAGGGTTTAGCTCAGATTCTGCATGGAAGAAACCAAGACAGACCAAATTGAAAATGATCCAAAGAAATCAGTTTAGCTCTAATGTACACAAAACCAAACAGCAAAGATCAAACCACAGAAATTAATGTAGCTTTGGTTTTGTCAACAAAGTAAACAAAAAAAATTACATTTTTTAAATGTATATATGATTCGGCAAAAGAACAAACCAAATTAATTGGGCTTTGATTCAGTGTAAAATGACAAGCTTTGATTCAGAGTAAAATTAATCCAAAACAAATAGCATATGAACCATACAATTTACTGTATATTGATTTAATGTGAAACCAAACTATTCCAAATTGCAAATGAACCAAAGAAGTCAATTTATGTCTGATTTCAAATAAAACTAGTTTACAAGTATAGTAAACAAATAGTAAAAAACGACTCACTTTAACTCTGATTCAGGAAACTGATTCATTTGGTTTGGCTTTTACCATTAATTCAGCATGAAAATTATTTAATTCCACCAAGCACAACAATCCCTGTATAAACCAAAATTTCAAGATTATCCACCCTCACTATGTTAAACAATCAGCTAAAAAAATAAAAAATAATAAAAAATCTTGGAAAGGCAGCATGAAGGCATAGTGATTCACAGCAAGAAGGTCCAGGGATTGAAGCCCATGCCTGGTGAGGGTGTTTCTGTGTGGAATTTGCATAAATGTAACTGCAAAAGATGACTGCAAAAATGTGCTATAGTACTTATTTGCATATAGTATTATCAGTATCCCATTCATTCATTTTCTAAACCACTTAATCCTAATTAGGGTCACGGGGAACCTGGCACCCATCTCAGCTGACTCTGGGCGAGGGCAGAGTAGAGGGCAGAGTACACCCTGGACAGCTCTCCAGGCCATTGCATCCCATTATAGCTTTATCAAATATACCCCCTAAAATATTCCCTCGATTACTTTATTATGGAATTATGGAATTTACAATTAAGCCTGTATTGGCTGGGGTGGGGAGTTGGGGGGTGTGGGGTGTCGGGGGGAGGTTTCATGAGAGCATTATCGTGATTCACTCATGATGTGATCGGTTAAATGACTTGTCAGACATTGTGCTGTAGATTTCTCATTAGCTGCGAGCACTGATGAGTGTTCAACAGGAACAAGGGGAGGGGAATTGAACAAGGGGTCATTACAGTCACACGGAGATAGAGATAGTGTACACGAAAGCTCTGAGGAAATTCACGCTTTCAGAGTTTGGAGCTGAAAATCGAAGGGGAACTGGAGTGTTAATGAGCCTCTCGGGCAGGTGGTTACTGTGTACTGGCAAAAGTCCAGCATATTCGGGAGATGAAAGGCTGATTAGTCCTAAATTCATGAGTTCTATCTGTGATGTGCTCATTATACTAAAACTGTGCATCATTTTACGGACCTCACAACTCAAGGAATATACTGCATGTGATTTACCTCAGAAAGTAGGATGTAGGAGTATAGATTTTTTAACCGCCATTTATTCATTAGCGATACAAAGTAATAATAAGCTTTAAAAGGTAAAAATGCTACTGTTAACTGTTCATGCTGAAAGTACCAATGGCACGCCCCCTTATGACTTCTGTCATCTGTGGCATTGGTACTTTCAGCATGAACAGTTAACAGTAGCATTTAGAATGGTTCATTCTAAAAAACCTTTATTACCTCCCCTTCAGAGGAATGAAAAATGCCTGCTAAAATCTAAAATACTGAAACCACACATAGCTTTTTGGTTATCTTCGGTATTCCTTATAAAAGATTGAAAACGGAGATAAATTTATCAGCACTGCATGACTGGCTATGGCATTATGAAAGTGTTAATACCCATCACCAACATTTCATGACTTTATTTTCAAGCTTCTGTTTGACAGAAATTTTTCCCCCAAGTTGGTTGAAAAAAATCTCCACGCCTAATATGTACCTTGTAAGCTTGGTAAAGAGTCATATAATTACTGATGAGACTTGCAAACTTACTTGCTATCTTTTTCCCCTGTAACCTCTAGTGCCAATAAAGTGCATTAGCCAATATTTTCCTGATGCTGCTCGGCTCGTTCATTAGCAATTAAACATGCATCAGCAAGTCATTAGAGATAGCTGCTCATACTGGGGGCTCGGGGATCATGTTCAAGCTCCACATCATCAACTTCCTCCGCAGTAATGTGTCAGATTGGAGTCTAATGAATCAGTAAATGTGCAATTTTCTTGTATCTAGTGGTCATTGTGAGTGTGTGGGAGTTGAGGGTTGGCCAGTGTGCATTTTTATTATTATAATTTTTTTTTTTCATTTAAATACCAGGCTGAGAGATTGAACCGGTGCTATTCATCCTACTGATGCCCGACTCAAACATCATTTGCATATTAATATTTATTATAATCAGTGTGACCTGTAATCATGAAAAAAATCTCTTTCATGATTTAAAAAACAAGTGTTCCTTGCTTTGTTCTTCAGTGATTTATTTTTACTTTCACCTAAAAAAGCACTTAAGTTCTTTACCTCATGTTCAAACTTCAAAGCCTCAAGGTTTGTAGTTTGTCTCTTGAGAGTATATAAGTGACTGATATTGTTTTGGACATTAGTAGCCAAGATCTTTAGCCAATTATATAGTTCATACACATTAATCTAAAATGTATTCAAAGTTGCAATGCACATTACAAGCTTAGTTTTGTACTTGCTCTCTGGGCAAATTATCAAAGCAAGCTAATTATGCTAGCTATGTGTTTCACCAAAGGCACAAATGATTACTGTGACTTTCTTCCAAGGTTTATAATGTCTTTATACACATCAAACAATAAGTGGATTATAACAGAGAAAAGATGAAACCATGGTAAAACTTTTGTTTGCTTGTTTACGTTTATATGTATCATAATGTTAGTGGAAACTAATTGCAGGTGGGAAAAAAATAATTCTATGTATAATCGCCATCACACTCAGCCACGTTCCTACCATAGCATTAAAAATAACTATATATAAACATAAATAAACTTTGTATACCATATTAAGAACAGTAAGATCAAGTAACATCAAACCAATAAAGACATGGTATGGTCCCCATGTCTGTGGAAGACAAGGTCAGACTTTGGACGTGTTAAAAGAAGTGTGGATGTGGTTGTATCAGGATGCAGTAAAAACTTAATAAGGATGTAGTGATGAAGGCACTGATGTAAAAACAACTTAACTAAAGCAGAGTAGGAAATTTATTGGCATAGTACGAGCATAGTCCCCTCCTTGAATCACCACCTTATCGTGGTGAAGGGGTTTGCATGTCCTAATGATCCTGGGAGCTATGTTGTCTGGGGCATTATGCCCCTGGTAGGGTCACCCAAGGCAAACAGGTCCTAGGTGAAGGTCCAGACTAAGCGCAGTTCAGAAGACCTCTATGAACATAATTAAAAGGACACAGGTTCCCTTGCCCGGATGCGGGTTACCGGGGTCCCCCCCAGGAGCCAGGCCTGTGGAAGGGGCTCGAAGGCGAGTGCCTGGTGGTCGGGCTTCTGCCCATGGAGCTCGGTCGGGCCCAGCCCGAAGAGGAGACATGGGTCCGCCCTCCCATGGACCCACCACCTGTGGGAGGGGCAATAGGGGTCAGGTGCTACGTGAGCTGGGTAGCAGCCGAAGGCATGGGTTCTGCTGGACCGATCCTCGGCTACTGACTCTGGCTCTTGTGACGTGGTGATGGAGTGGTGATTGGTGGTGATGGAGCCTGAGCTGGTGCGTGAGGTTGAGAGATACCGACTAGATATAGTTGGGCTCAACTTAACACATAGCTTGGACTCTGGAACCACCCTTCTCGAAAGGGTCTGGGCCTTATTTCATTCTGGAGTTGCTCATGGGAAGAGGCGGTGAGCCGGTGTGGGCATCCTTGTTGCCCCCCACCTTGGTGCCCACATGTTGGGGTTCTATACGGTGAACGAAAGGGTAGCCTTCCTCCGCCTTTAGGTGGGAGCATGGGTCCTGACTGTTGTTTGTGCTTATGTACCAAATAACAGTTCACAATACGCACCCTTTTTGGAGTCCATAGGGGGTATGCTAGAGGATGCTCCCCCTGGGGACACTCTTGTCATCCTGGGAGAGATGTGGCCAATGACAGTGTGACCTGGAAGGGTGTGATTGGTAGGTACAGACTCTCCAATCTGAACCTGAATGGTGTTTCATTGTTGGACTTCAGTGCTCATCACAGTTTGTCCATCGCGAATACTATGTTCAAACAAGGGTGTCCAAAAGTGCACATGGCACCAGGACACCCTAGGCCGCAGTTCAATGATCGACTTTGTAGTCGTGTCATCAGACTTGCGGCCACATGTTCTGGACATTTGGGTGAAGAGAGGAGCTGAGCTGTCAACCTGGTGGTGAGCTGGCTTAGATGGCAGGGGAGGCTGCTCTCCAGGCCTGGGAGACCCAAGCATGTAGTTAGGGTCTCGTGGGAACGTTTGGCAGAGTCTTCTGTCAGAAGGGCCTTCAACTCCCACCTCCAGCAGAGCTACCACCAAATCTTAATGGAGGCCGGGGACATACAGTCCGAATGGGTCATGTTCCATGTCTCCATTATTGAGGCAGCAGCCCGGGGTTGTGGCCAGAAGGTCATCGGTGCCTGTCGTGGAGGCATCCACCGAACTAGGTGGTGGACACCTGCAGTGAGGAGGGCTGTCAAGCTGAAGAAGGAGGCCTATCAGGTCCTTTTGGCCTGTGGGACTCCTGAGGCAGTGGACAGGTACCAACAGACCAAACGTGCCGCAGCCCCGGCTACTGCCGAGTTGCTACGGGCTGTTCGGTCTCTGTATTGCCGGAGCCAGAGCTTGGTCTGCATTGGTAACAACATGTCGAATTCGTTTCCAGTGGGAGTTGCACTCCGCCAAGGCTGCACTTTGTCACCGGTTCTGTTCATAATTTTTATGGATAGAATTTCTAGGTGCAGTCAAGGTGTTGAGGAGTTCTGTTTTGGTGGCCATAGGATCTTGTCCCTGCTTTTTGCAGATGATGTTGTCCTTTTGGCTTTATTGAGCAAGGACCTTCAGCTCTCGCTAGAGCGATTTGCAGCGACTGGGATGAGAATCAGCATCTCCAAGTCCGAGGCCATGGTTCTTAGTCGGAAAAGGGTGGAATGCACCCTCTGGGTCTGGAATGAGGTCTTGCCCCAAGTGGAGGAGTTCAGGTATCTCAGGGTCTTGTTCACAAGTGAGGGAAAGATGGAGTGAGAGATTGACAGGCGGATTGGTGCAGCCTCTGCTGTAAAGCAGAGCTTGTACCGGTCCGTCGTGGTGAAGAGGAAGCTTTCAATTTACCATTTTAATTTACGTTCCTACCCTCACCTGGGCACGAGCTTTGGGTAGTGACCGAAAGAACGAGATCGCGAATACAAGTGTCTGAAATAAGTTTCCTTCCAGGGTAGCAGGTCTCTCCCTTAGAGATAGGATGAGAAGTTCTGTCATCCAGGAGGAACTCAGAGTAGAACCGCTGCTCCTTCGCGTTGAGATGAGCCAGTTGAGGTGGCTCGGGCATCTGATTAGAATGCCTCCCGAATGCCTCCCTGGTGTGGTGTTTTGGGCATGTCCAACCGGAAAGAGACCCCGGGGCCGACCCAGAACACGCTGAAGGGACTACGTCTCTCGGCTGGTCTGGGAACGCCTTGGCGTCCCCCCAGAACAGCTGGAGGAAGTGGCTGGGCCTCACTGCTTAGGCTGCTGCCTCTGCGACCCAACCCCGGATCAAGCGGAAGAAGATGAATGAATGAATGAATGAGTATGAGCGTGGTATGGACTTTTTGAACGTAGAAGTGGACACAAAAAACTTCCATGACACTGTATTTAAAATGACATGAGTAGGGATTAGAAGGGGGTAAGCATGTGGTGCAATCTGACCATTTATAGTAAAAAGGTATTGAACAGGGTGTGTGCTCAAGCATGTGGTAAGAAATTTGTGGAAAGTGTTAGGCGCAGTGAGAACCTGGCATGGATGTAGTAAGGATGTAGTAAGGATATTAGTATGGTCTTGAAAACTACATATTTTTCCATTTTGATCACACCACTGTTGCATTTATTAAAATTTTCAGGTCGCCTTTGTCTTAGTGTGAGCTAAGCAGGGTAGAATTCATTCAAGGTCAATTCTTTGGCAGTCATCTGGATTCAGTGTTTTCATGAACAGAACTAATCTTTTGGCACGGTGGCATAGTGTTTAGCACATTCTCCTTATTCATAGCAGATGAATTAATTAATGAATGAAAGAATCTATATATTGAGAGAAAATCTTGATTCAAATGGTGTTTTGCCAGTGGGTTGCTTTGTTGCTTGCTGCCACTGCTAGAATCATGGTACCACGTCATGTGCATATATACATACATATATTTCTACACATACACATTATCTCTGGTTGCAATGGTCACTTGCTAAAACTAATCAGCTTTCAAAACTTCAAGTTACTATAACAGTTGTGGGCTCCTAGAACGTTGAGTCATATGCTTGCTGTTTCTTTTTTGAGATGACAGAGTTCTTTCTTATATTTGAAACTTTTTTTTTTTTTTACATCAAAGCAGTGAAAATGTTAACTTCCCACAGGAATAACGAAAAATAAAACACTGCTCCTTGTAGCTGGACCAGAATTGCTAAAAATGCATTTTAGTGTAAAGAAGAGAAGAGTGAGCAAATGCCCTTATTCAGCTTTTCATAGAAATTCACACTGCCACATCTTCATTTTCATTTCTTTAATGCAAACAGTATTCTATATATTCAAAAAATCCACCTCTACTGGGCATGTGCCCTTTGACACTCCTGCTGATTAGATGATTAACAGTCCTGAAAAAGATGCAAGAAAAGCCATATTGTATTTTATTTCATATATATTTTTAATTAAGCTATGTTAAGATATAGAACCTCCGATTAAGACATGCTAATTACTCTGTGTATATATAGTGGGGCAAAAAAGTATTTAGTCAGCCAACAATTGTGCAATTTCTCCCACTTAACAGATGAGAGAGGTCTCCAATGTTCTTTTTTTTGTGATCCTCATTTTTCTCCCTTAATTTTTTAGTCATATCCAATTTCCACCCATCAACTTCTTGCCTTCCCTATCACAAGACCACCACTGACCATGGAGGGGCATAAGCATGCACATGCCCCCTCCGTGACATGCAATGCTGCCACCTGCCTCTTTTCGAACTGTTGGGCATGCGTATTTGGGGGCGGCCTAACAAACTCGCTATCCACCCCCTCGTACGAATGAGCTCACAGACGCCCATGATTGGCTGGTGATCGCTGTGAGTGACAGGAAAGTGAGCGTATG
>JAOUQZ010000002.1:935483-952983 GCA_028564935.1 Neosilurus hyrtlii
ATATATATATATATATATTCATGTATAATATTCTACATTGCTGTTACTTTTAAAGTACACTGCAATGACCTTGTTATCCACACTACAGCAGTGTAGATATATAATCAAAAGAATATCGTGTATACGACAAATTGCCAGTGCACATCCTGATATTTCAAAATTACTATTATTATATCTAAAATATATTATATCTAAAATCACTAGTATTAGCACCCCTAAGGGATCCAAGCTTAAAATATTCTGCTGTGAAGGTCTTTCTTTCTCTCTTTCCTATCTTAAAATAAATAAACAAAGCGTTCATTAACACTTAAATGAGAAATAACAACAGGAGAAAAAAGCCCAATATTTCACATGGGGAAAAAAATAAAGTGAGAGAAGGGGTTGAAATACACAGAGCTGATCTCGAGTAAACAGAAAGCAGGTGCAGTCAGTAATCAGGTGAATAAAAGTGATGTAATGTCTGGAATGAATTCAATCAGAATCAGTAAGTTATGTATAATTAAAAATTATGAAATCTCCAGTGACTCCGAGGTAGAAAATTGCTTTAGTATATACTACAGGGAAACATAAGAAAAAACAAACTAAAACATTTTTTAAATTATTGTTTATATTTAATTGTGACGTAGGTCATTACACCTTATAACACATTCGGAAATTAAAACAATACGACACACGATTGACATTTTTCTTTTCTTTAGAACTGAAGATTTTGCTGTAATGTGACGTCAACACTTTAGGACTCATTGCAAATGGATAATGCTTGAATCTAAACCACTAACTCACAGTTTGTCACGGTCACTTGAAGCATGTAGGGCAATCATTTCATGCTTTGTTATGGAGAAAACAAACCATAAAAATCTCATTTTAGTTTGTTTTTCTTGTGTTTCCTGTACTATATACTTCTAGGGAGTGCTGTTTCTTTTCATTTCTGAATGAGTGGGGTGAACAGAACAGGTGCAGTTAGTTACAGAGATGTGAGCAAGCGCAAAGTGCAGAACCCACCTGATCTGCCACCGTGTCATGGATTTATAAAAAAAATAAAATAAATACAAAAACGGTTTAGTTTGTCTTTGTTTTGTTTCATGTAATATATATACTTAAACACCTTTACAAAATGCAGTTTACTTTCATTATGTTATTCTTATTTCACTTCTGAATAGAAGGTATTAGCAACAAAGAGATTTTAGCTGTTCAGGATGTACTCTACCTTCGAGTTGGCTGGAATTGGCTAAAGTTTTTTTGCAACCCAAAGCATAAAGCAGACCTGGGTAAAGCAGACCGGATCATGGAGTAGAATGGAATGGAGCAATTATCTGGCCTAGGGGCAGAGCTGGTCTAACCTGCCTCAGTGTAATAGTTAAAATATGTAAATATATACTATAGAAATCTTGTTTTAGATTGTTTTTATTGTGTTTCCCTTAGTATATACTAAAACACCTCTGTGAAGCAATGATTACTTTCATGTTTAAAGGAGTACACTGAATAGATGAGAACACATTTAGCAACACTGAGCTATTAGCCGACTCAAAGTACGGAACTCACCTGACCTGCCGTAGTATCCTGTTTAAAATATGTACTTTTCATTATGTTTCAATATAGTACAACCACAATTCTGTAAATGCTTAAAAGAGGTGCCGTTACATAGCTATTAAGCAGTGTCCTCACAGAAAGTGATGTGCAATATGCGCATCACTTTTCCACTGAAGTATTATCAGCTTTTTTTGCTGAAGTAACTCCCTTGCATGCTTCCCACCTAAAAATCTTTCCAAGTGAAACTGTGAGCTACAGTAGATCCCTACAGTAGATCCATGAAACCTGTTGATTATAATCCTTATATTATTTGGTTTAATTCAGCTCATATTGTCATAATAAGTAGTTTTATATGTAGTATAGAACAGAGATTCATTTGGATGAAGAGTTCAATGTATATAAATATATACTCAGGAAATGACAAACCTTTTTGGAAATGTAGACTCAAGGATCATGTTTCCAGTTATTAACCTTGTAAAATTTCTGGGTGCAGTTGTAATACACAATATATTTACACACAGTAATAATGAGCTGATCTTGCATGTAAGCAAACACGCAAAACACTTAAACTCATGATCCTTGTTTCCATATGGAAAATGCTTTGGGGAACTTAGTGTTTAGTGGCCAATCAATAGGATCTTTAAGCTATGATTGGTTTCTCTCACAGAGAGTGAGTGTAAATGGTTGTATGCGTGTTGGCCCTGTAAAAAAAAGTTTTGGTTTAGTTGTTTTTTCTTAGGTGCAGCAATACTAAAACAGTTTGTTGCCTCTGGTGGATATCATTCCACCTCAGTGACTATTTAGCAGCATCCACTTTGGCTTCTAATTGTTGATCATCCTGGAGTACTGAACTCGGATTGCACCATTTGTATGATGTTTATACTAACGGTGTGTATACTACTAAGAGCTAAAAGCTGATCGGTTGTTCACAGGGATCAAAGGACCTATCATACAGTGACCGTAGATATTTGATAGTAACAACAAATCGTTTAGGAACAGGGTATTTATATTCTGTTCATTATATGATGTGATGAAGTGTTTTGTTGGGAGAAGTTTAACATGTTTGTAAAGAGTCTTGGTTGTAAGCACTTTCAGGCTCTGTTTTTTTTCTTTTCTTTTCTTTCTTTCTCCATTTCTTTGATAAAATGACAGGTAGCACTTTGTGTGCATGTTTGCATTTGTGTATGTTTGTGTGTGTTTGTATGTGTGTTTGTGTGTGGGTGTGTGCAAGAGAGAGAGAGAGAGCGAGAGAGAGAGAGAGAGAGAGAGAGAGACTGTTAAAAAATATAGCTATAAAAATAAATAACGGTTTATTTGCAGCTGTAGCATAAGTAAGAACAAGAGCTAACTTGTCTCTCAGTCATTTCCCAAATTCTGTGTATGATAAACAACTAAAATATGCAACAAAAATAATACAACCCCCTCAACCTGTCCATACTCCCAGAATGCAGTGTCAGTCCTTGTAAAGCAAACAAACTTTGAATTTGTAAAATTACATGTACTATATATATATATATATATATATATATATATATATATATATATATATATATATATATATATATATATATACGCTTTGCAGTGATGCCTGGCCTTAAACTGAATTGCTCTTTAAGTAGCCTCAATCATGTTTTCCATTGTTGTTGAAATGTCCACACCCCCTGGCCCTGGGGTTGTCAACTAGTGGACTGTGGTCTGGACATAGACCAAGTAACGTATTTCAGCAGAATACTTAAAAACCAAGGACTTGAAAAAAACAAAAACAAAAAATCGTTCAGCCAGTTTTCTAAACAAGAAATACTGCGGCATTTCTATTCTCTAGAACATTTTTGTCACTGTTTGTCCATTTATATGCAGTACATAAAAAGGCATGCCACTGAACCAGAGTGTAGCTTGATGGATGAAATAAAAAAAAATAAATAAAAAAACTTTTATAATTTGATAGTTATGATAGTTTAAATGCCTAATTTATTATAGAGAGAGAGGCTTTTTAGAAAATATTTCAGGCAATTACAGTAACAACGTACAGAGGCATTTGAAGAGTGCAAGGTAGCTCTAGCATGGATAATGTAGCAAATATGCCCTATAGGGGAGCTGGCTATAATTACCCATGTGACTTGAGCTGTGTAGTGGCCCAGTGGTAGCGACTTTGGGCTCAAGTCCCACTCCTACCAATCTGCCACTATTGGACCCGTGAGCAAGGCCCTTTAACCCATATCTGCTCTGTTGTATAAATGAGATAAAATGTAATCTGCTCTGGATAAGGACATCTGTAAAAATGCCAAAAATGTAAGTTTTAATTTGTCCTGTATTGAATCAGAAGGTTTTCTGAGATGGCTGGGGTTTGACCTTTCCAGGTCACTCAAGGTCACTGGTAATTGATTCCTTGAAAAGTCCATATATGGTTTCCTATGATGGTAAAAGCAGGTCTGTCAGCACTATTTTTAAAGTAATTACACTCAAAATGCTGTAACCTTGACCTTCATTTTTCAAGGACACTCAAGGCCAAAAGGGATTATGCCATTTAAAAGCATGTATATGGTTTCCTATCTGTTCCTCACTGCATTTATGGGCCTATGTCACTTTGTTTCTCCGATATAAGCAATTTTAATTTTAACATTGGGAATATTCATTCAGTCATGTTCTAAGCCACCTTCATGTTCATTCTAATAAGGGTCGCGCGGATGCTGGCATCCATCTCAACCGACTCTGAGCGAGGGCAAGGTACACCCTGGTCAGCTCACCAGGCCATTGCAGGACCAACACACATGCACACAACCATTTACACTCACACCTAGGGCCGATTTGCAACAGCCAATTAGCCAACTTTGCATGTTTTTGGACTGTGGAAGGAAATCGGAGTACCCGGAGGAAACCCACACAAGCATGGGGAGAACATGCAAACACCACACAGAAACGGCCCATGCCCAGGAATCAAACACAAGCCAACTTACATAAGAAATATCTGTCTCTAAATGTTTGGACCAGGTAGGGTAGTGTTCCCTCCAAGTTTGGTGAAAACCTATGCACGGGTGTGTTTAGGATTTTGTTCAGAGTCAAACGCTGGTGATTATAATACCTCCATCAAAATGTGTAGTGGCAGAGGTAAAAAACCCAAAAACTTACAAGAGTAAGATAATGTTGCTAGACAAATAGAAAACAATATTTATAACAATATTTATAATTCAATTAGAAAACAAAACAAATCACTTCAAATTTTTTTATTTAGGCATTAAAACCTAATGTTAAAATGCCAGGGTTTCCAATCTTGTTTTATGCAAAGTAGCGGTGATATTTTTAATATGCTGACAAAACCTGATTATGAATTAGTGCTAAAGTTGGGATTTCTCCTCACACTACAGCTCCTCATTTAGAAAGTTTATGTGTCCATTTGATCTTCATGTCAATAACTGGACCTTAATAATTGGACAGTTAAGTTGTGTAGATCCAAGTTTCTTACATATGTGGCACATAAATGTTGTTAAAAAAATAGGCAAAGGTCTATTAAATAACTTAAATCTGAACAGACTCTGCAACATTAAATCAGACACAATTTGCCAGGTCCATAAATCTCAGGCCTGCAAAAGATTTCCAGTGATTTCAACAAATTTCATTTGGCTCTGCCTTATATAAAATAATAATTACATTAGTCTCAGTCAGTATTAGGTCAAGTTGATATTGGCTGTTGGTGTTTACTTACAGTCCTGTCCACCCAGTCGATACAGATGTGGGGGGTAATGACAGCAGGAAAGAATAATGAATCGCTTGTGGATGACTGTAGCAATTGGCTGGTTAGCATATGCACAATCGATCACTTATCAATTTAGGATCATTAGTCATAGAAGACAGGGACATCTCTGAGACTTTCGAGTGATGATACTTAAATATGCAAGGTATTTTTTTTTAAATGAATGGGATAGCTGCGACTTCATATCACATCTGTTGACTGTTCTGATTGCTGGTTCAACAAAATTTAAATTTAATCAGTGGAGAAATTAATGAAATGATGGCTCATAATAAGCATCTGCAGACAAGTTTATTATTCATTATTAGTTTGTTATGGGCTTGGCAACACCAGTGTGACGAGCATAACAGATAGGATTATCCTGATGGAAGCAATAAGGAAATAGCAACAGCTGCTGCTCCACAAAGAAAAAGTATCAGTAGATTGTGTTTATATATATATATATGTGTGTGTGTGTGTGTGTGTGTGTGTGTGTGTATTAGGTTTCATGTTCAACACAAGGCATCTCATTATTTCGCTCTTTCGCTCTGTAATCTTTGTTGCACAACACACAGGCAATAACATTTGAGTTTTGTTTTTTCTCTTTTTTTATGGAAACAAACAAAAAACCCACATGTATTAATTTCCATCTGATGCGGGTGGACCAGACTGTATTCCAGAGGGGCTTAAAGATGTGCTCTTTGATAACACTATCATTTGATTCATATGGCATCCTGGGCAACTAGAACTCAGGAATTCTTTATTTGGGGATAGAGGCTTAACCTAAAACCTCTGCAAAGTAATCAATAAGCCAAGACATTTTGGTGTCAATTTTGGTAAAGTGTGTCTGTCTTCAGTGGAAAATATGAATAGAGTGGTCAGTCATACAAGTGGTGGGTTTCTCAATAAATAATAATAATTATAATAATATTAATAATAATATGCCCTGTGATGGCCTGGCAAGCTGTCCAGGGTGTACTCTGCTCTCACCCAGAGTCCGCTGAGATGGGCGCCAGCCTCCCTGCGACCCTAATTAGGATTACGCGGTTCAGAAAATGAATGAATGAATGAAAAAATCTATATATATTTATTATTATTTATATTAAAATTCAGGCCCGAACAGCTAGCCAATCCAGCACACGGCAACACCCACACAACCATTCACACTCACACCCAGGGGCAATTGGAAACAGCCCATTATTCCAATATGCACAACTTTGGATTGTGAGAGGAAACTGGAGTACCCGGTAAAAACCCACATGGGGTGTGCACATACACTCCATACAGAAACACCTCACTGAGAATGGGAATTAAACCCAGAACTGTCTTAATGTGAGGCAGATGTGCTACTCATTACACCACCATGCTAATCTTTTAATCATGGAGGGTACTCTTTAAAAAAGTATAAAAGTAAACTTTAAATAGGGGGTGTGGCATAAGATGAAAATGTTATCAACATTTATGATTTTAATGATACACACATACTGTATATTTATCCTGAACAGGAGTATAATGCATTTATCACTTTTTTTAATATTAATGAAATACATTAAAATAAACAATGATTTATAAAAAAATTAATAAATAAATTTAAAAAGAGAAAAATTAACAAATGTTGACAAAATATTTAGATAAATTAATGAAATAATTTATCTTTTTTAGAGATAAAAAAATCTGAATTTTACTAGTACTCACTGTCCCTGTCTCTGCATCGATAAACTTAGCGCCGCACAGCGACTCATCAACTTCCTTAAGGGGAGAAGAACAAACATGTTTGTCAAAAGCTGGGATGTGTGTGGCATAAAGAAAAAAAGTGTTCTCCACCCGCATCCTAATTGATTTAATCAGCACTTCTCCCAGTTTGAAGTAAATTAGCAGTGTGCCAAAAAAAGAACTTGCTCAGATGTACGTCCCTTGTTATGTGTCTCCAGCTGTTCTTCCACCGGCTGGCAATAAACAGCACTTTTAGTCTTGTGAAGGCGGCAACTGGGGGTCATGGAGCGCTGAGCTGTTTTTAGTACATCCCTCTCCTTTTCCTTTCAGAAACCTCGGCAGCGGTGGTGTGCTTTGCTGAGCGGGGGCAAGGCAAACTCGGCAGGCCTTCAGATGAGATTGCTTCCATGATGCATCTATTAACATCGAAAAAAGTGGTGATAGATTACAGTAGCTAGCTTGGGGTAATAGTCTTCAGATGTGGTGTGTAAGGAATAGATGCTTAAATTAGGAATCTGGCCTACTAGCATCATATCCATGAAGAAACCAATAGATGCTGATAAATCTTCAATAATAACAGCTCTGAAAGTAGTGCTAGCTACAAGGCAAAGCTTTGGTTTGTATCGATATGCTTATATCTGATAGGTAGTAAAATTCTATGCTGAACATGCAATAATACGTGTGCTTGCAGATATGAAACACTCTTAGTTAAGAGATGTTTAGTTACCAGGATATTTTTGCCAACACCATCTAACCAAACAGATTGGTTCAACATAATAAACTTACCCATACAGTGCATCAAAAACTAAAAAGGAAGTCTTTTAGTCCATCCAGTTTTAGTATGCTGTGCATTTGTGAAATAAAGAATTTCTGATTCTGATTCAGAAAGCATGAGGAGGTGTTTGAGAAGGCTGGGAAGGCCGTTTGTCATACTGAAGGCCTTTTTTTCCACCCTTCAGCATGCCCAGTGCGGACAGGGAGCTCCAGATGGCAATGCCAGCGTCCGATCCACTTCAGTGGCTCTGAGACGGCTCCGGCTGTGCGAGGGCCTGGAGGACTCGGGTGGAGATCACTGAACTCCTTCTCATCACACCAAAGCCTGAGAGTATGGCAGCGTGATAATGTGGCACATATTCCCTACTGTACCTGTTTGGATGGATTTGAAAACAGCTTGGCCACACAGTAAACCTCAGACGCAAGAGATGTGTTTAATTGTTTTTGAAATAATTCCATAGAGGAAATGCACTTGGAGCTTCGAGGAATCTTCATTTTTACGCCTTTATAATGGAGATCATCTGTCATCATCACCTTCCTTTTGCTCAGAGGAATTCATCGGCAGTGAAGAAGCCACTTCCAGTTAATCAGCGAGGTTGCAGGGGCACAGAACTGCTTGCTTTTGTGTAACTTTTTTCCGTAAATCCATATGGCCTCAGTGAGGCAGAAAACTGACGCTAGATCTGCAGGTCCATCTGGCCATTAGATTCTCTGACCTTCTGCACCTCCTCATTGTACCACAGTTATCAGGAAAGCAAGAAAGATCTGTTATTGTTAGACATCAAGGTTTATGTGTTGCACAACTTTCATCAACAGATGTTGCCTTCTTCTCTCGACATCTCTGTGCACCATACCTCTGGCTACTGGAAGAATTGGGCCATTAATGATGCCAACGTAAGCTATATTAATGACCAGAATCACATTCTGCTCTAATTATTTACTAGTAGGTCACAGCAGAGCAGATATTTCTTTCTCAGGTGGCACAAGGCCGAACACGTCTGCCACCGAGTTCCGATTAATCAAATCATACTCTTGCTAAATGAATTCCATATGGCTAGCATCCTGCAGCACAACTTTCTGATCTTCTCTCTCAGTTGATCTGAGATATAGGCCTTAACTTTGTCCTCTTTTTCCCTGGACAAAGACAAAAGACTTGAGGTCACCGTTCTTGGGGTTTGGAATCGTTAAAGCCTGATTTAATGTGTTGTATAATTCAAGTGACGCAGGTTCCAAGTCTGCACCCGGGTTCATCACGCAACACGTTAGATTAATTACAGCGATCTGCCGAAGCGAAAGCAGGCGCACCTGTCTTGTTTCAGCCATACATCAACATTAAAGAATGGAGACCCTCTGACCGTTATTTATCTAACCTGTTAAACACTCCTGAAGCATCTTCAGTCTTGTAGGGAACCTGCTAGATACTCGCATACAGTACATGCATGAAGCATTAGCCTTAGGCATTGTGCCAGCCAGAGGGGCCAACCTTGGCTAAATCCTCTGCTCCAGCCCCTAACCCCCTCCTTTCAGATTATTTAAGCACTTACGTGATGTGTATTCCTCGTTAATCCTGGTTCATTAAGAGGCGTCAGGCCACTTCGGTTAACCTCTAGACATTGCACTCTCATTATAACAAATACAACAGAGTGGATTTAAAATAAAATACATGCTATGCCCTGCTCGGCAGTTTCTTTCCATCAATAATGACCAGTTTTGTATTGCATTGACTTTGTTGAAATATCGGATGCACCTAAACCTTGCAGCATCCGCATTTACAGTAAGCAAGTTCTTAATGAGGTCTGCTCAGTTTCATGATGCACCTATAAAATACACACAGCCTAGAGTAATACCACATTTGTTAGCAATGTCGAATTTGAGACAATTACATTGTTTGTGCAATACCAACAGCAAAATAATGTCCATCAATAAAATAACTGCTGGTTACTCAAAATAAACTGTGTTTGAATTTACCAGCCATATTTTTGAAACCACTGTCGAGCTCCTGGAGCCCCATAGGCATGGAGTATGACTTTAGTGGTTGGCCCGTGTCCGTACCCTATTGCTGACACACTGAATAATATTAATAATAATTAAAAAAAAAAAAAAAAGAAAAACAGTTCAACTCAGGTAGGCAGAAAAAACTTCATCGAGCAAAACAACACCAAACACCAACAGCAACACAGAACATTAATTAGTTAAACGGATAATTAAATTAACAAGACAGCTAACCCGAATGAGCACGGAAGTGAGAGGCAGTGAAAAAAACTCAGTATTAGCCTTTCATTCTTTCATTCTGGACCACAGCCGGGAAATGCAGGGGAGATTTACTTATTTATTTCTTCCAGTGCTGAAGTTGATTGAACCTTCAAGGAGCCATGCTACTGCATCGGACACCTACACACCAATACATTTATATATAGAGAGAAATCTATCAGAAGCTCTGCCTTTAGGCAGTGATTAAATTTGTATATTGGATTATGCTATGTCTATAATACTATAACTTCGATGTAGGCATGGCAAATCTAGACATGTACCTGAGCAGTTTGAGCTGATTTGAATTCTCAAAGTTTTAAACTTGTTTTGACAGTTTAATCTGTGTTGACAATTTGCCACAACAAGTTCTAGCAGGTGAGTAGCATACAAACTTATAGTCAAAGTTTTCACGTTGACTGTAATTGAATTAGACAATTAGGTAGTTAGAATTGTAATTTTGACTAACATCAAAGCTGATTTAAAAAAAGGTGAAAATTTTAAATGCAATTAATTATTGATAATAGCTAGCTACAGTCAGTACCTCTAGAGTCAGTACCTCTAGAGGGGAACAAGGGTCAGACCCAGTACCCATAGGAGTGATCAGTTCTTACAGTTGACTAGGAAAGTCTGACCTTCTCAGCTTGTTACCTCCATAGCAGGAAAAGCAGGAGGAAACTAGATGAAAGTGATTGCATTATAATAAATAATATAGTAAATTAAAGTAAAATAAAGTAAATATTGTAAACTAAATTATTTTAGCCAAACTATATATGGGTTGCGCAATGACTTACATCACTTTTACAAAAACAGGTTTGCAAAACATTATGAGAGCAGATGAGCACTGCACTGGGATTCAGTTCAGGTGATACCCAGACTTACATTTTCAAGCCGACCAGGTTCTTTAGCTCAAAAGCAGCATTTAAACGTTTACTGTTATAGTAAGTTGGACAGTCAGCTATCTTAATTCCAATATACCTTGACTAACATTTCATTATACACAAGGCTGTAAAAGAAAAGCTTTTAAAATAAACAAACAAATAAATGAATAAATTGTTGTTGTACTCACCTTAAAATGTGACCAGGGATCAGCCCCATGTTCCCCAGTCCCTTTGTTCCCAGGTCCTTATTAAATTAATGTATCTTCAATATAACAAATTATGGAATATTTGTAATTTCACGTTTTCAATGTTAATAGGGTCAGGGTTGGGGTTAAGGAACATTGGTACTGGGAAACATTAGGGAATATAGGCACTGGGGAATACAGACATGGACCCGCTCCAGCATAATATGGATTAAGTATGAAATTTGACATACTGAGATACTGCTTTATTTGGGAAGAGAATTTAATATGCTTTAAATTTAGATATAATACATGGTTATAGCACAAAAACTGAGTTACATCACTTTGTATGCTGCTAATAAGGAAGAGGTACTTTTAAGAAAGTAGCAGTTACAGTTACTGAACCAGTTTCTGAATATCCACATTTGAAACTTACTGCTAACATCATAAACTAAATGAATCTAGCTCTCGACCAATCAGCGTGATCATACTAGCATCTTCCTAGCAACAGATGAGTTCTGTTTACACTGAATCATGTCTGCTTTGAGGCTTCTCATTGGTTTACCATTTGAAAATCGGCAAAATAAGTGGATTTTTCCTTTGTTTTTCAACAACTTGTGGATATTTGAACTTGGTCATGTCGAAGATTATGCTTTGAATGATGTATTTTTTGTGATATTGCATTTTCGTCCAGGTAAGCCATTTTCAACATACTTTTTACTCAAAACAATACCTTGCAACTTAATTCGTATTATGCCGGAGTGGGAGGCTGGAGCCTATCTCAGCTGACTCTGGGTAAAGGCAGTGTACACCCTGAACAGCTGGTCTGTCAATTGCATACAACACAGACACAACCTTTCACACTCACATTCACACCAGGAGGCAGTTTGGAACAGTCAGTTAGCTTAATATGTATGGTTTTGGACTTGGAAGGAAACCAGAACACCCAGATGAAACCCACACAAGCACATGAAGAACATGCAAACTACACACAGAGGAGTGGAGGTGTTAACTCATACTCCATAGTGCTACCCCAAAGCCAGTTTTCCTTTCTGCCAAGTGTATCAAGTAATGGTGGGCAGTGGTAGCTCAGATATTCAGGCTCTGCTTAACTTGTATAGTCGTATAAACAAGGACAAGGGCACCTGCCAATGTCTGTGGAAAATCCTTGGTGAAAACAAATAGTTAACCTTCTGGTCCTTAGGACAGAACCGCTACCGTGCTTCTAATTGTATTTTCCTTGACTAAGATATACCCTCTGTAAACCCATGGCTGATTTTAGCATAAGAAGGGTCCTGAGAATTGATCCTTGGTCCTAAGCCTCCAGTTCCAGTGAGACACCCTAAACTCTTAAACTAAGTGGCTCCTGGTCTGGAAAGAACCTTACGTGAAGACAACTGTGCAACCCTCTGACCTAAGAACAATAACCAGTTTTGCTTAGCTCAGACAACCCCAACCATGAAGGAGTCTCTGAAGTAAGCACGTCAACACAAAACACCAGGATATTACTGATTGAACCTCCTACATTAAGTGTCTTGTATTTCTGCGTGTCAAATCCTAGAACACTTTCCCTCATTTATGAAGTAAGGAAATATAAAAGAGAGTTCAGTGGATTGTCTTTAAGCATAGCTTTTTGTTTGTGTTCTCAGCTTCTGTATGACCTCTGGGCTTGGTATTTGGCTGGTGTCCATTTGAACTGGCTAATCCATAACAACTCAGTCTAAATGAATGCTTTCTTTTTTATCACTGTACACTCAGAGCTGCAACACGATGTTCATATTCATGTCTCAGATGTCCTTTTTCCATCACCCAGAGAATCCCTGCCATGCATACATTGTTATTATTAGTCTTCAGCTGAAGGAATTTGAGCCCATAAAGCAAGCACAGATGTTGCGATGGGGAAAATGAAAGAAGTGCATGGCAATGCGCTTGCCACGAAGATCACGCTTGGCAGGAGAACAGGATAAGATCTGCATTCACAACGTTAATCTTTCAACAGTGTCCATTAATGACTCTAATGGAAGTCTTTACTAACAAGAGCATGTAATAAAACCTCTAGTACTCTCTTTGTTCACTTTAAGATTTCCCTTATTAAGAAAGTTTTCACAACAAGGTCATTTTCTTTCTCATGAAAGCCTTTTCAAAGCCACCTTCATGGTCACATTCAGTTTGGAAAGGCAATTATCCTGCCAGATCCACATTACTTGTATTAAAAATGGCTCCCCTTACTGTGTTGTAACAGTGATTGTTGATATGTCTGCTCACTATAAAGAATCCAGTAAACACACACCCACATGTGCATAACTTTACCCTCAGTACCAGTTGTTGCTGTGGAATGTTCTGTAATTCCCAAACCGCAGAATGTGTGATAATACGAACCACTAGAAAATTTGTACTGTGAATTTCCAAGCCTGCTAGCGGATCCCACTCATCTGCTCATTTGCTGCGGGGAAACATGGACAACCCGGGTTTGTGTATGCGTGTATTTGTAGATCCTAATCTCTAACATGTCTGTGAAGTGTTAAACACATTTAACTGAAAAGTTACATTATCCTGGCAATTTGGAGCCTGACTTGTATTTTTTTGTTATTTACCTTTTTCCCCCCTTGCTGTCTTATTTGCAATCCAATTAAATTGTCACTAATTAAGCAAGCAGTGGCCCTTGTTTATCAAGCTGGGTACAAACACATTTATTTGTAAATCATTTGGGGGATATTTACACAATACATGTTGTGCTCATGAATAGCCAGTTCATTAAAAAAATATTATATTAAAAATAAATAAATAAAAAATAAAAGTTAGTGTAAAATTACATAAAACAAAACTCACTTTTGTTAACCTCAATTTACCTGCTTCAAAACAAGTGATTGTTTATATTTTTATTAGTTATTTATTAAAATAATTTTAAATGATGGTAATTTAAACTTAAGGGGCGGCCTGGTAGTGTAGTGGTTGGCATGTTCGTCTCACAGCAAGAAGGTCCTGAGTTCGATTCCCGGGCTTGGGTGTTTCTGTGTGGAGTTTCTGCCCACAGTCCAAAATCCTGCCAACAGTATATATTATAATAGACTTTGATTTTTTAAATAAATGGGTAAACAAATAAAATAATCTCTCTCTTTCTCTCTCTCTCTCTCTCTCTCTCCCTTTATATATATATATATATATGTTTAAGGAATGTAGTAAGTGATTTTATTCAATTCCAAATCGGTACGTATAAGGTATAGGAAATTACACAGATGTGTAAATAAACATAATATAAATAAATGTAAATAAACACTGTCAAGCTTTTGTCACAAATGAGGAAGGCTTGGTGGTGGATAGCCTACATGAACAGTATCTTTTTGATAAAACAGAAAAATACAGAAAGTGCATGGGTGTGCATGAGGCATCAGACCATGTTTTGTGGTTGGTTTTGCAAAGTATATTTTTACCTGAGGTGGTTGCAAACCCTCTGCAGAACCTGCTCTCTCAGACAAATATCCTTTTACATCTAAAGGCACTTTGAAATGTCTTTGGACTGTGGGAGGGACCCGAAGCACCCGGAGGAAACCCACACAAGCATGGAAAGGAAGAACATATAAAGTTCTACCTGAAATGACTTTGCTGACTCAGGACCTACTTGCTGTGACGTGAGAGTGCTTTACACCACAATACCATCAGCAACCAATGTAAGGAGGATACATTCATGTGTCTAGGTTTTAGCCAACATGCAGCCCTGGCTAAGCTGCATTACTGGAAGGCATTGAGGAGGCACTCTTTCATCACAGTCACCATTTTTCCCCAGCTCTCCATTAGCTTTGCCTTTTATGAATTTTTGTGGGCATGGCTAAATGCAAACTATTCACTCTGCTGTGAACTCAATGGGTAACTCATCAGTGACAACTTGGGAATTAACCAGTATTAAGTAAATTGGAAGTGTTTAATTTTAGCTTAACAACAAAGATTGAATCTCAAGATACTTTCTCTCCACAGTTTCATTTTCTTGCATGCCAATTTATCTTACCTTTATATACTATCTTTTTTGTATTTCAATTAAAGGATCTGAACGTTTTAACTTTCCATTTTTGAAGGCTTTTAATTTTTTTATTCGGTTTGGGATTTGCATGGGGCAAGCTTATTTATGTGAGTGTGCATTACCTGTTGGTAAATTGAAAGTGCTTAACCCCTGTGTCATAATTTATGACGCGCTCTGTAAAGTCTAGCTAATGGGTTTGCTCTCTGAAAAAAAGCAGGCCTTAAAGGCAGGCCATATATCATGTCACACGGACTCTGCCTTGTCCACTCATTCCATCAAATAAAAAGGCAGTGCCAAAAACGCAAATGTCATTAACAAGATTACTTCCCTTTTGTTTGTATAAAAGCTTCCCATTTTTTCCAACGTCCAACCTCAACTTACAGTAAGTCCCATTCGCTAATCTTATGAGATTAAGTCTATAAATCCATAGATTTCTGCATGAGTTTTGCTTACTCATGATTTGTTCTCAAGCTGTAAAGGAGAATAAAAACGTTGAGGTTATGCAGCACTGTAAAAAGAAAAGGACTAAGAAAACAGCCGAATAAAAATAAACACAGTGTCGGATGCTGGTCCACAAGCCAAAGTCAATGGTAGGATTCTGGCACTAAAGCAGTGATGTGCGCCAAAGTCTGTGTAGATTTATTAACCCTCCAAGCTCACAGCATTCCACTACGATAATAACTACTCCACCACATGTACTGTGGCTGTTTATTTCCGTAGTTATCATGTCCACTTTGGCAGCTCAGAGTAGGCAGAAAAGAGGCCGCTCCAGGAGTTTAACGTTTCCTAAGGCACCTCTACAAAACGTCCTCATTAATTAGTCATATTTTAAAGTTGGTCTCATTCCGAGTGCTTACTTTAAAGGAGACCTGAAAGCCATCCAGGGTCTCACTGTGCTCGCTGGAACGTGAGCTGCACTTCAGCTTTGCCAATGCAAACGGAAACTGGAATCTTTCGACTTGCAAGTATAAACTGTATATTAATGCAATGGAAATCCAAATCAGTCCCATATGGATAGCCTTGGTTGGAAATCCACCCATATACGGTAAGGGGTAGGGCCTCATGTGTCATCTTACACCCTGTTACCAACATAAAGTTGAATTTTATACCATGACATGGCATCCTGAAGTGTTTTATTTGTCTTTTACTTAAACAATCTGCCACAGCTAAGAATGTTATTCTTAAATAATTACAGTACATGTTTTATTCAATTATAGTTATTTAGTACATTTGCAAAATCTTATTAGAGCTGTGAATTTAATTTGCAGCAATAGCTAAAGTGAGTATTAATGCAGTAGCACCCTAAATCAGGTTTTGTAAACTGTACTCATATAAAGGCCGAGGCCTCGATTCTTAGCTTAATTTGGATCAACTGATCAATTAGAGATGCAATTTTGTCGTTCCCATTCATCTTATTTTCAAGAAACAATATAAAACTCGGAGGTAACAGATGTACAGTATAATAAATAAAATATTATTTCCATATGGTACCTCTTAAAACTATAGAGCATGTAATAAACATTAACACCTCATGCCAAATTGTTTTGTTTCACATCACAGCGAGTTGCAAAAGCGAACATGCTTATTTTTATTTTTTTTTATTTTTTTTTTTTTTAGTTTTACAATTTATAGTTACATTTAATTGATGGGACATCCACAGAGCAAACGAGTTCCTGCTAGCACTTAAATTATATCTGCTACAGATTCAAATTGCACCTATACAGTGAATATAAATGGACACAGATGGGAAATACATTCATATATGTGGGAGAGGGGCATATAGTCCAAAGCCATACCCACTTCATTGACAAGCTGAACAAATGTAGGAGATGAAATTGTGTCCCCCAGTTTGGTCATATCTTGCCAGAGAGGGGATAATACCTTAAGACGACAGATTCTATCATGTGCATGTCACAAGATATACGAGGTAAGTATTATATATCAGAATGAGCTTAACTGCATGATTAGAAAGTACAGCACACGTACACACAATGACACACACCCACTCTCTCTCTCTCTCTCTTGCTCTTTCACACACACACTCTCTCTCACACACACACACACACACACACACACACACACACACACACACACACACACACACACAAATTGAAGAGATGTATAAAAAGCAAAGACCTGTGTGTGTGTGTTTTTTTTGTAGGGATGGGGGTAAGGGGTGGTGTTAAATGTCCTGCTGCTGTTTTAATGTTGAATATTAGCCCTTTAATGGTTTGTTAAAATGCAGTGGACTGTGCAGCGCTGGCATGATGTCCAGCTTTTGCGAAGTGACCCAACCACATTACGACTCAACGGGGAGCCATTACTCAAACTTTTATTGACTGTATGTATCGATGAAGGACAAAGTCTTTGCTGTTCAAACAATAAAAACTGGAACTGTTTAGATGGATCGGCGTCTTTGCGTGGTGACGGGTAT
>JAOUQZ010000002.1:966934-981453 GCA_028564935.1 Neosilurus hyrtlii
GGCCGAGCTCTCACGGGAGGGAGGGATGGCATACGCTCACTTCCCTGTCACTCACAGCAATCACCAGCCAATCATGGACGTCTGTGAGCTCATTCGTACGAGGGAGCGGATAGCGCTTTCCCTCCGAGTGTGTTAGACCGCCCCCAAATACGCATGCGCAGCAGTTCGAAAAGAGGCGGGTGGTAGCATCGCATGTCACGGAGTGTGCTTGCTCGCGCCCCTCCCTAGTTGGTGGTGGTCTTGTGAAGGCAAAAAGTTGATGGGTGGGAATTGGAAACGACTAAATTAGGGAGAAAATGGAGGGAAAAAAAGGTAATTTATTTGACCTGAAAGGTAAACTGCTGCCTAAAACATGAGAAACTCCATACATCCGTTATCTATACTGCTTTATTCGTCAGAGTCAAGAGGGCAAAAAGCAGGGAACACCTTAAACAGGTCACCAGACCAGAGCTCTAGGGGTAAAACATAAGTGGGTACACAATGGAAATGAGTCAGAGTCAAGAGGGCAAGAAGCACTCAGCGCGTAGCTACGTTGCCTAACTACATTACAACATTTTAATACATGCATGGGTCATTCTCATGAAAGTGTATGATTTCTAATTGCACCTTCCCGAGAAATAATGTTCACAGAAATACTTGCAAAATATATTCAAATAAACACTTTGGTACACAGTATATTTCTGGAAAGTTGTGAAGCTCCCGCTTTTTTTTAAACCTAAATTACAACAGAATTAATACAGGATTTTAACTGAGTTGACAAAGTTCTTGGGAACATAACTTCATATGCTCAAAATGCCAAAATTGATTAATCTTCTGTCTTTGTACATATACATCTTAAATTGTTAACACATGAAGGTTCTTTTATATCAGAACAGATCTCAGCAAATCCAATTTAATTACTGGAGAACTGATGCTGAACTAGTGACGGTATTGGGGACAAACTGAATATTACGTCTTTTATGAATAATAAACTTAGATAAGATAAATATGTAAGATAAATTACCTGGTTCAGTAAGAAAAGATCCAGAATTTACTTGCCATATCTGTTTCAGGCAGTAAGCAAATAAGCAATGTTAACCTGCGGTTGGTTGAATTGTTTCTAAAAAATGACTGTTAGTTAGCGACAAAAGACGTTGTTCCAGGATAAAAGGGAAGTCTCTGATTTGACTACAACCTTGTTGACCCATGGGACATGTAGGGTTTTTGCAGGCAGACTTCAAAATCTGTGGGACACATGCCAGTTCACTTTCTGTGTCCTGATTCTCTTGCCAAACCGCTTAATCCCTATTAGGGTCATAGGGGTGTTGAAGCCTGTCTCAGCCAATAGTGGGCATTTACTATGCATTGATCTACTATGATGGAAATGTTTGAACAATGTTTTAGCAGTAAAACAAAAGTGTACACACAGGGTACATGTATGTACCCACCACTACACCACTACACCATTACAGGACAATAGCAGGTCTAACACAGTCTCATTCAGACTCTCACCCACACTCTCATTCACAGCTATGAATGATTAGTTGGCCTAATGTGCATGTTTTTGGACTGTGGGAGGAATCCTGAGCAAACCTAAGGAAACCCATGCAAGCATGGGGAAAAAAGTCCACACAGAAATGGCCAAGGTTTGAATGCTAACCACTTAACTGCTATGATGCCCCATAAGAAACTTGATCTGAAAATAATCTTCATTTTGACTTCATTTCAAGGTTCATCTCTCCCACAACACACACATCCACACCACACCTCCAAATATAGGTGTTTAACACAACCATGATGGCACAGTGATTAGCACGTTCGCCTCACAGCAAGAAGGCATGTGATCGATTCCCGGGTGTCTTTGTTTGGAGCTTGCATGTTCTGCCCATGCTTGTGTGGGTTTCTTCTGGGAACTCCAGTTTCCTCCCACAGTCCAAAACCATGCACAGTCAGCTAATCGTCACAAACGTAATTCAGATTAACTGGTGCAGAAAATAAATAAATGAATGAACCAAAAGTTTTTGGGAAATGTATTATTACAGAACATTTCCAAAAATGCTAAACAGCCATGAAGCCATGGTTAAAAATTATATATTCAATATTTCATTAAAATTTGTAGGGTTTTATTCATGAAAAAAATTAACTTTTATATGAACACATGTAGGCTATTCAGTTTCAATGACACACAAGTAAATTGTAAAATATTAAAGTATTACTTCAGCATAAAAGTTAAAAAAACAAACAGTTAATGAAGTATTTTTCATTCAACAACATATTATTCAAGTTAAAGTGGGTATTGACTTTTTTTGTTTGCTTATAAAAATAAATAATTCCTTGTTATTTGTATATGTAAGAGTTCCTAATAAAGTATAATTTTAAGAACCCTTGCTTTCTTCAAGTTCCATTGAAAAAAAAAAAATAAAAAAAAAAAAATAATAATAATAATAATAATAATAATAATAATAATAATAACAACAATAAAAAAAACCTTTTATGTCTACTAGATGACCCCCCCCCTCCCCTTGGAGTGGTTATTTTATATAACATTCAGTTTGATCCTTGAGGTTTTTTTTAAAAAGTTTAATGTTAAGGTTATATATAAACCATAATGGTGCTAATGGAACTCTTCCCCCCATGTATAAATTGCATATTAATTAAACAAATTATTCAATCTATGCTTACATCAGAGTCAGACGTAATTTCAGGCACAGGGCTAAGTGTATGGTTTGAAAAAGAAAGAAAGAAAGAAAGAACAAAAGAAGGAAATCTAATAGAAAATAGGAAACAGAAATAAAGAAATTAAGAAAGAAAAAAGAAAGAAAAAAGGAAGAAGCCTCGTCAGTGAATGTTTGGATGTTATACAGCAAAAAAAAAAAAATAAATGAAAAAAAAAAAAAAAAAATATATATATATATATATATATATATATATCTTACTAAAATTTCACAAATCATGTTACAACTATTCCAATCATCTGAATATCTGCATGAATCTTTACATTTTGAGATTAAAGCCAGTTAAACCAGAAGTGCTTCTGTCATGTTAATAAATATGTTGTCAGATTCGTTCTAAGCTATTAATGAGTCTTCATTGTTGGAATTTATCCTGTCGTGATTTACAAAACATGATCTTGAAAAAGCTGACGTTGCCCTATTAAAACATTTTTATTCATAAATGTAATGCATAATAGCCCCCTTAAAAGCCTTGATCTGAATCCTGTTCATTTTGTCACAGATCATTTGTCATTAAATGAGTGGGCAAGTATCTGAAATATCCTTGCACTTATTGTGACATTGCCCAACTGAATAATGAACAATTAAACCTTTATTATTTCTGAGAGCACTAAATACTATTTAGCATTTGCTTTGCTGTGTAATTACGAGTTTCATTTTCAACAAATCAGACCTTGATATTAAAATAACATTAATAACAACTGCTAATGCCACTCTTTTGTTATTAAGGTCTACACTGACTAGCAAAACAGTTTGAATGTTAAAGGTTCTAGCTTATATCCTAGAATCTTTTTGGAAAAGGAATGATACTAACAATATGTTGTAGGGTTCATTACATAGTAATACCTCTACTTGATCCTCAACATGGCCAAACCAACAAAGCCTTTTCATTTTTAGAGATTAAATGGTTCCAGAAAAATGATTTTGATACTTAAGCACATTTAAAAAATTTCTATATGGATCTATCTTTACAGCTAAAATTCATATGTTAATTAATGGCTCTAAACAGAACCTTTGATTGTCCTGATCCTTGTATTTATTTATTTATTTTTAAATTAATAGTCCATTTCTAGCACAAAATTGATGGTAGACTTCATGAACTTGGTTCCTCAAGAGGTCCTAGAATGTAAATGGTTTGAATTGTCAAAAGAGAACCTTGGTCTCTGAAAGGGAACCAATTTGTTGCAGCTTTGAACCAGTGAAGGAGAACAACTTTAAGTGTGGCAGATGTGCCATTTTCGTAGTGGTTTTTGTAGCACGTCCATCTAACAGCAAGAAGGTTCTAAGCTCAAGACCTGGACTTGGAGTTTGCATGTTCTCCCATGCTTGTGTGGGTTTCCTCCAGGTACTCTGGTTTCCTTCCGGGTCCAGTCCAAAGCCATTCATATTGGACTAATTAGCCTTAGGTGTTCAGGGAGTAGTCCACCTTGAAGTGTCAACTGAGACTGGCTCCAGCCCCCTGTGTCCAAAGTAGGATTGAGACTCAGCAAGTGAGTGAAAGTTTTACATGGAACCAATTTAAAAAGTTGAATCCATCTGTTGTTATGTTACTTTCTAATATGACATCTGTACAACCACACCAGAATTTCTGTTTTGTAAGTCACAAGAATGTTTAACTTTCTACATGAATCTTTCCCTAAAATAGAAAATACATTTCTTGTCGTTGTTTCACACAGTTTATCAAAATATTGTATAATATTATGCACAATTAAGGGTATTAAATAGCACATAAGTTAAACAGATGTGTACAATACAAAAACAGTCCTATGTGTTCTATATGTATCACTTTTTAAAAGTATTTATGTTGGAAAAGTTCCTTAAAATGAAAGCTAATTACAATTTAAGTATGAATTTGCTTAGAAAAATTCTTTACCTAAAACACGCAAGGTCCCCTGTCTCGTCTGAGGTCCTATGTGGACTGTAAAGAGATGATTTGTTTTCTCTCAGAATTCACTAAACATGGAAGAACGCATTCATTTGATTTAAAGCCAAAGTATTCAAGTCACAAGCACAAATCCATCGTACATATTTATTTGTTTGTTTGTTTGTTTGTTTTTAATGGCATTAGTTACATCTTAATATTTGCTTTGGTTATCTTGCATCACTTGATCTTTAAAAAAACAAGGATTCATCTGCTTTTGAATTTTTGGCATACATAGGGGTCATTATGTTTACTGTAAACAGATATCTCTCATCTCTTGATCTCTGTTTCATGTTTTCTCTTACTCTAAATTATACTTCTTTTGGATTTTGATTGCAGTGATGTTTGTTCCTCTTTTATAGGACTTTGTTGTAGGCTCCAGGCCACTTAGCACACTGTTTTTAAATAAATGCTTGTATTGATCTATTTTGGTGAAGGTGTGTAATGACATCATTCGATTGTGATAAAATGCTTTTTACAAGCACACAACTTTATTGTGGAAATGTGGCACCTGGAGCGAGGAGCCCCGTAAAACACAGACTTGCTCCCTTTGCCAAAATAAAATACAAGCTAAAGTGGGAGGCTAAACAATTCCCAAATGGGTTTGATGCATAACATCCTGTCATAGCCTTGGATGTTAACAGCTGTTATTGTGTATTCGTTTTATTGGGTGAGTGAGTCGTTAAGGAAAGGGTAAGATTTCAGCAAATGCTTAAAGACAGCATTATATCACTACCATCTCAACTGATGCTGATACACTTAATGATGTTCAATCCACACACACACACACACACACACACACACACACACACACACACACACACACTCACTCACACACACAATATTGGATTGTGTCGTGTGTCCATTGCCATATGGACACATATGGTAAATTACAACAAATGTTTTATTCATCTCTTTCTCGTCAGGTGGCATTTTGTTGTTTCTTCTACATTTATTATTCAGCGGCTTATCAAAATAGCACTTGATTAGGCACATGCTATTATTTTTTATTTTATTCTTTTTTTATATCATTTTCCAATTTTTTACTGTCTCTGTTACTAAAGCCCCAGAACACTAGATCATAATGTGTTTGCAGGATGAAGATTATTTTCCATTTCAGTTTCTGAAGGATACAATGTGCATGTCATGGTTGCCGCATCTCACTGGACATGGTAGCTGAAGCCAATCTCAGAAGATTTCAGGCAAGAAGTGGGGTACACCCTGAACAGATCACCAGCCGATTTCAGGACTAACACAAAAAGAAACAACCATACAAGCAGTTTTATTATCAATTACTATTTTTTGTGATCACCGGCATTTGTTTGTCTGTCTATCCATTCCTCTGTTTGAATAGTTTGCCACTGTTTGCTTGTGAGCAAAATCCTGACAACACCCATGCATAACTTGGTGGGGTCACTAACCTTCTTGCGTCCCAGAGATTATTTGATTATGGAATGTAAAGGTTAAAAGTGAAGGTCAGCAAAAGGCCACAACATTTTGGAAATAGTGTATTTATAAAATGAGTGTTGGAAGACTTTTGACCATGAGTTGCTTTTGACCATGAGTGACCTTGAAAGGTCATCGACAGTACTTCAAATTTGGGTTTGTTTGTTTGTTTGTTTGTTTGTTTTTAGTTTTTTTTGCTACTCTGGTCACGTTTATGTGATTTACAGCATATAGTAAGATGAGCACATGGATAATTAAAAACAGCACCCGCATAGCATTTTTCATGCTGAGAGGTGGAGGCACTTTATACTCAATAAGTGTCGCCCCAAGTTGTTGTTGTTGTTGTTGCTGTTGTTGTTGTTGTTGTTATTATTATTATTATTATTATTATAATCTTCAATCATCATCATAATCATGATATTTTTTGTAATATCTGACAAAATTTGTAATTTATTTTAATTATGATTTAAGGAAGACTTTGTAATTTTATCATTAAAATGAAGGAAGATTACTCAGTAAAAGAAAACCAAGCTGTAGTGATCCTGATCCGTGCCTTTTTCACAGACTAGAAACTTTGACCCAATTCCTGGAGCGAACACAGAAGTAGAAATCACAAAATGAAAGCGTTCCATATGAATGCTGATATCTTGCTCTCGGACCTGTCTCTTATCTCCCAGTTGCTAATCCGTCAGTTTGGATATTTCCATCTGCCGGGGCAATAAATGCTCCTGCTGAGCCCTTATCACCTGCACTAGTTCCTCTGAAATGGGCCAGACATCCTGTGCTGATGCTTCTTTTTATTCCATTACTCCATGTATGCTGGTATGTGCTTGTCAGGAGCAGAGAGGTTAAAAGGTTCCAAGTATGTTTTTATCATGGTGAATTAAAATAAACATCTTAAAATTTTAGAGTTGTTTACATGGCTCAGTAAATGAAATAAAAATTGCCTAAAAATCTGTTAATTGCCTTAAAAGCGGAGCTCATGATGTCTCCTTAATAGGAGGAGAACGTTCACAACCTTTCACAAACTCCATGAGTATTTGCCCTACTGAATCCATAGTCCACTCAAAACATTCTTGCAATTCACGAATGTTCTTAGGATATTATATAGGACATTGTGATCAGGCATCATGCTGGACAGGTATCTGATTGGTTCCCCTTTTTTTTTCTGCAAAGAGCACATCTATGATATACATAAACAGCACAGAGTTGACTTTGCAATTCATTTTACACAAGAAGACATTGACAATATGTATATACACATATTATACTCATGCAACAGAGTTACACAACATTTGGTCTATTTTAGCTGCAATTTTGAAAATGGTATTTGTTAATGGTCCTTTTGATACAACCTAATTCCAGCCTAAAACACTACTTGTGAAAAATGCTCGTAGCCCAAAGCAGGCTACTAGGCATGGGGCTTCGCGGGACCTTCGCTGTTATGCTGCACATATTTGATAAAAATCTGAACATTTTAAATGACTGATAATCCTTGGTATCAGATCGCTCTCTGGGTAAAATGACCTTGTAGCCCATGCATACTTCAATATTTATGTAAGCAGTTATGACAAAAAAAAACAAAAAAACCTTTTGCAAAAAGTTGTTAACAGATATTTACTGTATTAAAACAACTTTTTAATGAAACTTTTTTTAATGAAACTTTTTTTTTACACTTCAAGAGCTGTTATAATTGACTTTTACCGCACTGAATCCGTGACTGAAATCCAGCATACAAATGAACTTATCTTACCCTCTGGTTTCAAAAATCCCTTTGTGTGAGCAGGTCAACTTTCCCTATTAACCATCTTCACCTTTCCCAAGGTGCTGTGTTTGATAACAGTATCAATAGGAAAAGCTGAAAGAATTGTGCATTTACACAGCCTTGACCCCTGACCTACATCATATGACCGCTCCATTTTGGGGCACAGGGTACTGGTAAGAGAAAGACGTGCAATCTTAAGATCTGCAAACCACAGGACTATTTTGCACAGGAAATGGAAATGGAACTCTGTCTGACTGAGTCCCGCAGGTCCAATCAATCATTGCTTGACCTGGGGAGAGGCAGAAAGGAAGAGGGAAAAAAAGAAAAAAAAACAAGTTTGGGCAGTGAGAGATGTGTATGAATGGGCATTTGGGAATGCTATGTACCCCTTCGCTTCAGAAATATCAAGTGTTCACTGCTGCCATCAAAATCGGTGTGGACGTAATAAATAGAATGATTTTCAGAGCATGAAGGAGGGATATCTGTGCTTCCTGAGGAGTGGTAAGATTAAAATCAGTGGTGATACTGACACAGATAATGTGTTTATAGATGTTTTAGAAATAAAATATCTTTTTTGTATATTTTTGCACAGCCATTTTCAATCATTGGAAAAAAAAACACACACCTTTCATAATAATCCTGTAGAATAGAGACAAAAAAAATATACACCATTTCATTCCAGACCTAAAGGGAAAAATATGTTTTAAAAATACATCACAGTACCAACCTGCATGTACACAATCCCTGGCACACTTAGCCATGTTCCCCCTACATCTTCAAAGATTGGGTGAACGCAGTAAGAACTTGGAAACCAATAGAAACAAATGATAAGGACGTGGTATGGTCTTCATGGACATGGTCAAACTTTGGACTTGAAAAAAAAAAATCATATAGTAAGAAGTTAATAAGGACGTAGTAACGATGTAACTAAAACATAGTCTGGACTGGTAATGTGCCATTGATTAATAATTAAACACAAGAAAACTGTACGTAAACCGTAAAAACTGTTCGTAGTAGGAATATAGCATGTGTATATTGGAAATTGTGCACACATGAGCAATGCACATGATAAAATATTAGTGGGAACACTAATATGATATTGAACATAAGTTATGAAAAGTAAGTATGAGCTTGAAAATTGTACATTTTACAATTTTGATCAATTCCCCTCTACATACATTGAAATTTTTTGGAAACAGTATGCTCTTCGCATAAGTGTGATAGAGCTCACATAGTGAGCTGAAATGTCCATGAACACCATGAACAGGCACAGACCATTGCAGACCAACACACAAACAATCAGACCTACTGACAATTAAGAATGCCATATTAGCTAGTGTGTCATTGGACTGTAGGAGGAAACTGGAATACCCAGAGAAAGCTGAGTCTATGCGGAGTTTACACATTCTCCAATGCTTGTGGGGGTTTCCTCCGCGTACTAATTTTTTTCCAAAGACATACATTAGGCTAATTGGCTGCCCAAATTCCCCCTTGGTTTGAGTGTGAATGGTTGTGTGTGTGTAGGCCCTATGATAGTCTGTCAAATTGTTCAGGATGTGTCCCGCCTTCACCCAGTGTTGGTTGAGATGGACTTCAGCTCCCCGCGGCCCTAGTAGGATTAAGCAGTTTGGCGAATGAGTGCTCATCCTTACTAATGATGTCTAACATAACATTTGTGTTTCTTGTGTTTATTATTGTTTTTGTTTGGATCATTTGGCATGTCTATCATCCTGTTTGTCATGTCCGTGTGTTTTATTTTGCTCTTTTAGGTCATGCTTATTAATGTTTGTCTTGGTCACTGTCAGTTGTAGTTTGTAGTTGGTTTCTCCTTAACCAGATACTGTTACCATGTAGCATACATACACATGTAGCATGTTTCACTTTAATTTCTAGCAGCTGTCACATCTAGCTAAAAACTAATCCAGCAAGACACCAAAATAACTATTAATCCGGATTCAACAGTTCTTTAAATATCATCTGAACGTTCTTTACTTTCCACCATACATACATATTGTAAACTCATTGACGCAGTTTAAATCAAATAAGCACGTCTGTCCAATTCCAGTCCTATTTTCTGTTCAATTAAACCTTTCTAACAATGTCAGACTATGAATTATGAGCACATGAATTCGTCACTTGGCACAAAAGACCACAGCTTTTTTTGTGATCGGTTAGGAGGCGACTCATTAAGCAGTTATTGAAGAAAGTTCTATGTGTTTAATGATCTATATGTGAATGTGTGCAAATGGGGTTTGTTTTTGAAAAGTCAATGAAAAAAAAAAAAACAAAAGAAAAAACACTAAAGCTAATGAAGAAATAAAATGAAAAATTATCACAATTCAGCAAAGATGGAGCAAGAAAAACACTTAGTGACCTTTAAATAGCACAGTTTCATTTCACTTTTAAAGAAAAAAACACAGTAAAAAAGTAAATACACTTAAGTACTGCACTCAAGTACATTTCTGAGTATTTATAGTACTGTTGTACTTGTATATTAATTTTTGTGTTAAATTGTTACTTTTATTGCATGTATTTTACCACAACTATTTGTACTTTTACTTGAATAAAAATGTGTGTACTTTGAACACCTCTGTCAATAAACTGTCATTGATACCATTGTATTTTTTTTATTTATTATTTTATATATTATTATTCACCTTGGCTCTTTTTTATGCAATTTGACCTAAAATAATATCTTGGTAAAAGCATTCCCACCAATATGAGTTAGACTGAACAAAATCCTGACCACACCCATCCAAGGAATTTGTCCAAACTTGTCCAACCCTACCTGAGTCTCAGAGACGATTTCATTTTGGAATGTCAAAGGTCAAGGTGAAGGTCAGAGCAGGTCTCCAACTTTTTGAGATAGACATTTCCCATGTTAAAATTTAAATCGCTCATACCTGAGAAACTCAGTGGCATAGACCCACAGAAGCAATGAGGGAAAGACAAAAATCATAAACATACTTTCAAACAGCAAGGTCAAAACCAATTCACATGATTTTGAGCACAAATAACACAAAAAACATTATTAAAATATCATCATGGTTGGTCTATTAACTGTAGAGCATACAGTATCATAAGATGAGAACATGGTTAAATAAATCCAGTACCAATTCAGGGCTGATGTGCAATAATACCCATGCTGCATGGTGGAGACACCTTGTTTTAATTATATTAATTAAAATTTTATTTGTATAGTGCTTTCTTATAACTCACATTGTCGCAATGCAGCTTTACATAATCAAAACAAATTTGATTAAAAAATGTTTTTTTTTTTTTTATATCTCTATAAACCCTACACATCCCCAGTGAGCGAGCCCATGGCAATGGTGGTTGGAAAACGTTCCTCGGATGACACAAGGAAGAAACCAGACTCAAAGGGGAAATCCATCATTTGGGTGAAACCAGATACAAATTCAAACCATGTAGCAGAAACTTCGCTATAGTTTAACTTGAAGTCTAGTTGGTTATCTTATAGCTGTTATGGTAATTGTAATCCTAAATCATTTTGGTAAAAGAGGTCATATCATCAGCAGTGAAAAGTCATCTTCACAGTTTCTGAGTGTACATTTAGGTCCATGTGGATCATTATCAGCAAGAGCAGACTTCTAAGATGAGAACTCCAACCAGTAGTAGCACATCAGGATGGATCACAGGATTTAGAAAGCAGAATTATCAGGATCACTGTTCTCTCAAAAGTAGCATGTGTACCTAAGCAAAAACAGAGAGAGAGAGAGAGAGAGAGAGAGAGAGAGAGAGAGAGGTTGTTAGGTATGCTCATAACAGTATAATGGTTTAAAAAGAGAGTTTATTAGTGCTAAAAAGATAGAACTAGAAGGAAGACAGACACGAGGACACCCTGTAACCCCTGTAACCCCTCTAATGAGGCAATCAGGCACTTCACTCTTTTTCCTCTATGAAATTGGTATTATATGATTTCATGCATAATTCAAAAGGTCGCCAAATGTTTAATTACATTTTAGACAAAAATACAACCACTTAAAAGGTGTCTTTACAAATCTATTTTAGGAAATATAACAGATGAAATGTAAAATGTTACTGTTTTGATTCCGTAATAAATCACTTTTTTCACCAAACAACAGTAATCCTTTTTCTGGATGATTCACAGTCATCGCCTCCCATTAAATTGGTTCACTTCAGACTTTAGAGAGTTTAATATTGCCTGAAGATAAAGAAGTATGTGATTTCCTTTCTAAAGCCTTCACTGCCCTTGGAGGAAAAGAGAAAAGCAGTTGTTTCTTATTGTATTTAATAATTCAAAAGCACCAGACACTCCCACTGCAGTGACTGCGCTGGGAGTGAAGAAAGAATAATTAACCATTTCTCATTGTATCTGTGACCTTAAAACCTTGTCTGAGAAGATGTTCTGTTTTTTAAAGATCAGCTCCTAATGTCAAACACCCATTTGTTCATAAATCCTATAAGGCAACTTCTTTCTTTCCTATTTTTACATGAATTCCCTTTTCATTTATATTTTTTCTTGAAGTAAGACTCAAATAGGAGTCCAGCTTTAATCAGACAGCTCATTCAGATGCATCAAGGTTGAAATTATTAAAAATAAATAAATATAAATACAGATCACTGGAATGCTGAATTAGTGCAGGTTGCATACCCCCACATATTTAGCATAGATAATTTAATCTCTGAGAAAAATCCACAAAAACTCTTCATTATCATGATGAAGCATGGTGGAAAATATAGCACTGATTTTTGAGCACATACAAAATATCACCATTTATTTAAAACAATGTTGGTTTAAAGTGTAATGTTGCAGTAATAAAATATACTTTATATCAATATTGATTCGATTTCATTTTCCGAATTGTTTTATCCTTTATAAGGCTTGTAGGGAGGCTGGAGCCCATCCCAGCCACCTATGGGTGAAGGTGGGTGTACCCTGTGCAAGTCACCAAACCATTGTAAGGCCAACAGTCACGCAACCATTCACACTCACTAGCAATATTAGAAGCTTAGTTGAATACCTGATAGTATATTAAGCAATTATCAAATGGGGTGAAGTATGATATTATTCAGTCGTCATCTGCTGTGGCCAAAGGCTGAAACCAGATAATTCTCCATTTCATATGAACGTCAAATGATATTGTTTTATTATTCATTCAAAATCTATTTAAAGTGCAGTAAAGTTACTATGTTGAGCGTGCTATTCATGCAATAATAATTGAAGTTATATATATATATATATATATATATATATATATGTGTGTGTGTGTGTACATATTTTTTTAATAAAAAAAATATAGAGATAGTGGACGAACGAGATTGTGCCATGTTTGTGTAGTATATACTAAGTAATATATACAGTTTGCATTGTTACTGTGCCATATTTTTTCTTGTGTTCATTCTCAACATACACGTTTAAATTTATGTTTATAGGATCTTCTACAGTGTGTGTGCCACATGGTATTAAGTAAACTGAAAAACGGGTTAATAAAGAAAGAGATGCTTGTTTTATGCGATGCTTTCTGTAAAAAAAAAAAAATTCCCCCTTTCAAGCTTTACAGCTCTAAATACAAGCTGGAATTGGGATATCTTAATACATGTATTGATTAGCTTTTGCAGTGGCTTAGTGTTTAAATCTTCCAAGTGTGCAGCAAAGATCACATGTTACTTACTGAAGAGGACTTGAAATCAATGCTGTTGTAGTAAGATCAGACACCTCACCCTGAACCACTCACCTCACTTAGGTTTCTGTCCTTTCAAACTCATGGCATTGACTACACACTTCACAACTCCTGACTCTATCTTTCCTTCTATCTATCTTTCTATTCACCTCTTATCCAGGGCAAGGTTTCAGAAATTACAATGAAATAAGTATTTAATGCCATACTTAATTGCAATAACATCAATAGGTACACCACTACAACGTAGTCCTTCTTGTTATTTATTTGTGGGCCAGAACAATGCTTAAAATACACTTTAAACACGATGGGACCTATGGAAAAAGTCCTATTTTAGACATTTGGTATTGCTTAGACCTTAAACCTGTATGGAACACGTCCAAAATGAAGTTTTGGAACTTGGGACATACAGTTAGCCTAAGGTGCATGCCTCTGAACTGTGGGAGGAAACCGGAATCCTACAAAATCTTACAAAAGTAAAACACGTGGAAATTCCGTAGTAATGCACTGGCGCAAGCGTATTGTCAAAGAAAAGCTTGGGTGCAGATAAGTGACATGCAATAGTTCTGGGTCCCATTTATTGAGGTCTGAACAGTGCTCATTCCCATAAACTAATAAGCTCTTCCCTACCAACAGAGAAGATCTAGCACACTTCATCATGGACACCTGATACCAGCTGAGGTGTCTTTTTAAACTACTGCTTTATGTTGCAATGCACTTGAAAGAAATCCACTTTTCTGTTTTCTCATAATGGAGCATTGCCATTCAACCCACCCAGAAAGCATGGCTAATTATGATGGCTTGGTGTTCTGACAAAAATGGCTGTGGCACCATCAGGGTACTAACTCGTGATCACTCAGTGATGCGTCAAATAATTTTCAGTTTTATCAAATGGGTTGCAATGCTTTAATTAAAAAATAAATAAACACACACACTTTATATATATATATAAATATATATATATATATATATATATATATATATATATATATATATATATATATATATATATA
>JAOUQZ010000002.1:1045544-1076800 GCA_028564935.1 Neosilurus hyrtlii
AGAACTTTTGGGCCCTTCTTAAGCAGGAAATGTACAGTAAAGGTAAACAGTGCACCTCTCTGAACAGTGTCTGGGAGTCTGTGGTTGCAGCAGCACAAAAAGTCGATTCTGACCAGATCAAGAAACTGACCGACTCCGTGAATGGAAGGCTTGTGACTGTTATCGAAAAGAAGGGGGACTATATTGGTCACTGAGGATTTGTCTTTTTTTTTTTAATTTCAGAAATGCTTATTTGTAAATTTTGAGTTTGTTTATTATTCTCACTTTAACAGGTGAAAATGAACAAGTGAGATGGAAAATCTTTGTTTTTCATTTAGTTGCTTAATAATTTTGCACACTAATAGCTGCCTAATCATGGTGTACATATAGATATTCTCTTACGAAAGCTTAAAATTGTGGATTGGCCAAGAGCACTGTATAGTACAATAACAATTAATCCTCAAAAATACAACTTGCCTAGTAATTGTGCACATAGTATATATATAATATAAATTACTGCCTCTGCATTTAGCCCATCCAAAGTGATCACATACACACACACACACACACACACACACACACACACACACACACACACACATAAACAGTGAGCACACACACTAGGAGCACTGAGCTGCCATGCATTGGGAGTACCCAGAAAGCAGTTGGGGGTTAGGTGAGGGCACTTAAGTAAGTAAGTAAGTAGGTCTGTATTGCCGTTTCAGCAATAAACATAGTACATAGTGAGACGAAACAAGGTTTCACCAGGAACAATTGGTGATACATGCACTGTTAAGACATAGTGGAGACAAGACAGATGAAGTAAAGTAAAATAAACACACACACTGACACACTTCAGCCATGAATGTGAAGGAAGGGAAAGTGCAGCTTACTCCCCACAGCCACATATTTTTCCTGCTGGTTCAGGAACAGAACCAGAGACCTTTAGGGCCAAAACCCACTTTTTCAACCATCAGGCCATGGCTGCTCCCTAATATGCCTTTGGACTGTAAAAGGAAATCAAAACCATGCAAGCACAGGGAAGACATACATACTCTACACAGAAAAGCTCTGGCTGAGCAGAGGGACTCTAACCCAGGACCTTCTTGCTGTGAGGCTACCATGCTGTGCAAAATTATGTTTCATTCTTTAAAAAAATAAAAATAGGTACAGTGGATAAATCGCTGAAAAAGACAAATAAAACACATGCATCTTATAGGACAATAGTCTTTGCCATGGTAACATCAATTCTGCACTGAAATCGTGATAATTTTAATTTTCCTTTTTTTCTTTTAGTTTTACAGCATGTATGTTAAGTTTGTCTGAAACATCTGCTTCATCTTTTGCTTTGAAACTAAATCCACTCATTCATGGTCTCCCAAATTTGGGTCATCAAAAGCCTTGGTCCAACATACCATCCTCTAATTCCCTTTAATAAAGAAATAACTTTTGTGCATTTTGCTCTCCATTTTCATGCCGGATGAATAATTAATTGTGGAGCACATCAACTCGAAACTGCAAGAGTGTGCAGCGGGATATAGTGCACATACAGCAATCCATAGTTATTCCACTAGTCGCTGAGTAATAGATACATTCTGATGAAATGTAATTAAAATACTGGTTATTTTAATTAAAATAATTAGTGTAATGTGAGAGTAGCGGAGCGTGCAGAATCATTAAAACCTCTCATGTTAGCAGATTTTAATTGGAGAACTGTAGATATTGCCGATTCTTACTGCACAGTTGAACACTTCTCTCTCTCTCTCTCTCTCTCTCTTTCTCACACTCTCTCTCTTTCTCTCTTTCTCTCTCTCTCTCTCTCTTCCATTTCACATTCATTCTCTGTCCTGTTTATTGTGTGCGCCGAAAAAGCAGCTGCAAGTGTTTGAATGGTGCCCTGGCGTGAAACAGACGGTGAGGTCCAGACCCTGAACACCGGCGCTGTAGCAGGAGATTTTGGCTGGAATTTGTTGTAAATTGCTTTGGGGTCTTGGATAAGACAAAGCACAGCAGACTAGCACTTTTTATTTATTTATATATTTTTGGCCCTGTGACACCAGAATTTGAGTGCAACCTTGAAACCCGAACATTTGAATCAAACCCTGGGGTGTTTTTCACCTCATGGTGTTTCTTTAGGGAGGTGAGAATACAGCATTCACAACCAGGGTGTGAACCAAAACAACAGACGTGGTCATGGGTCACTTCCAAGCGGACTGCGGTTGCAGTGAGAAGGTGAGTCGACTCTGAATCAACTCATGCTGGGAATTAAACACGCTACCTACTTTGGTTTTATGAACTACAGTGCGTTCTTGTGCAAGAGTTAAATCAGTGACTCTTTAATCAATGTATCTGACCAATAAATAAAGAAATCTTACGAGTGTGTTTTCTACCCTACACAACCCACAGACAAGATTTGTTCCCCAAACATCCAAAGCAAACACCAAATGAATCAAAAGATTTGTTTTGATTTAGATTAATGTGTGAACATGAATCATTTTTTAAACCATTTGGTGTAAACTCAAACCCCTTTTCCCAATATCCACACTTGTTCCCTTGTGACCCTTAGCTGCATGTTCTTGTTCTAGAATGCAAGTGCATAGGGTGTCCAAATTCTGTAATGTTGTTCTCTAAGGACACATCTCGCACCTGATTGGTAAAAGTGGACACACACTTATTATTTTTTTTTATTTCTGTAAACCAAGGAGTACATAGAAATCAGAGACTGTGCCTGCATAGGGTAAATTAATTGTAACTAGACAAGCCTCTGTTGTAACTAGACACACCTCTTCTGTAGACTACACTAACTATCCTATCTGTGCGAACTGTGAGGTGAGGTAATGTCTGTGTGGGAAGGATTGGGGGGTGGGGGGGGTGGGGGGGGTTGCAGGTATCTAAAAGAGAGCATGTGGGAATTCCTTTGTCTGCACTGCAGTGCAGTCGCATCTTTTCCTCTTAATATTCAGTGTATGCAAAATCAAAAGGTAAAACCAAACACACCCTTAATGTACCCCTGCCACAAGTGCACATCTGACCTCACTTAACTATTACCCAAAATCCCTGTAGTGCTGTGACATTTCGAACAGCTAACTAATGGGGAAGCAAAATTATTATTATTTAATTAGAAGCTGATACTGATACATCAAATATGACCTGACGTGAAACTGTGGCTCACCCATATGACATAATACAAGAGGAAGTGATGTAGATAGTGATGTGTACGAAAGTGTTCCAGTTCTGCTTTTGACAACTTCTCCTCACGCAATCTATGCTGCTAAGTGCACTTTTATCAAGTGTGCACTTTGATGAGGTCCTTAGGAGTTAGTGTGAATATTGGGAAAGGGCTAAAAAGCTGCTGGGTGTCCAAGTAGCCATTCTGGTATATGCTGGAACAGGAAAATAATTAAGGAGTACCGCTACTGGTCATCTTTACAACATAATATGCACATATTTAATACGTTTATCCAATGCAGAGCTTGTTTTAACATGAATTATTATAAAAAGCACAAACTGTAATTTTATCTCATGGATTAGGAGATATGGGGGCTCAAGTGCGAGGGTTAGCAGTTGTCTTTCCCCATAAGTGACATCAACACGGTCAGGGTTGATGTCGCTTGTGGAGACAGTGAGACATCACGCTCCAGTGAATCTGAGGACGAGAATGCTGCCAGACATGAGTGTGACAGTAGGTCCAAAATGGCTTATGCAGCTAATGTTTTCCCAACTCGGACTTTCTTTCGTCAGTTGGTTTGGGAACCAAAATAAATGTTTTGTTCCCTGCGTTTGTTGTTTGTGCAGCTCAGCACTGGCTAATAATGTCTCATGTTATACAGGTCAGTGGCATAGCTTAGCCACTCTAACGAGTTCCTGTCACTACCAGGGTGAAACAGCCAATCAGAAAGGCTACATGCCTCTGAGCATGCATAGAGTTGTAACACTCCCACACACATTGAAAACAGGCATGGACCGATGTTGATGGAAGGAACCACTGATGTTATACGTGATTGTTTTAAAGAGTTAGTAACACTACTTCACCACAGGTATGCTTTAATGATGGGCTGGTGAGATGTGGTGCAACAAGACACCGAGTTACTAATAATACTGAAATCATGTATAAACTAATCTGTTCTGGAGTTTTTCAGCTTCAAATAAGCACACAGAAAGCACCCAGCTGACAATATCTCCTCTCTCTTTCTCTCTCTTATTCCTACTTTTCTACAGTGTTTTTTTTTTCTGTCTGTAGTTACATATGTATGGACTGTAGAGTGTTTACTAACTCGAGGGTTTGACAGGAACTTGTGCCTCTTTTTTATGCAGAAGTGTGTGCTGTGTTATTAAGATGCTGTTATTCTGAGGTCAAGCAGAGGAGATTTGAATGGAGAAAAGCAGCAGTGCAAGTGTTCCCCATGCCTCCCTTTTTTAATTTGAATGAAGTAACAAACTTACCTTTGCAGAAGGTGAACACTGAATCTTAATTAAATCTCTCGGCCATGGCTAAGCTTTAATTTATCATAATATAAGGAGATCAGCATCATCTGTCGCACAAACCCACTGCCAATGACACTGTGCAGCATCTAGGAAAATGGCAATGTTTAAAAATGTGATTATTCATTTATGTGTTGGGGCAGTGGTGGCCTGGTGGAAGGGTGCTGGCTTACTGATCCAAAGGTTGGGGGTTCAAGCCCCACTATCACCAAGTTGTCACTGCTGTTCCCCCAGTGCAGCTATCTTGGTTATTAAAGGCAAGCCATGTCTTTCTGTGGTAAAAGGCATGTAAAAGAACCATTGCTGTTGTTTGTAAAGAGTAGGCCACTGAGTTGCCGTCAGCATGTTTCTGCCCTGCGATGGCCTGACAAGCTGTCCAGGGTGTATTCTGCCCTCGCCCGGAGTCTGCTGGGATGGGCGTCAGCCTCCCTGTGACCCTCATTAGGATTAGGCGATTCAGAAAATTAATGAATAAATGAATTCATGTATTTATTTTGCCATTAGGGGAAGTGGAAGAACCAGATGATTTTTCAGGAGTATGTGGGAGTTCAGCTGGTCAAGATTAAACATGTTCAAGCACATGAAGCTGACCCTTTGTATGCAGTTTACACGTGACTATGAGACTAATGAAGACTCTTGTCATGTGGATTAAACATGTTATGACCTGGAACTGCACATGGGCTAGCTAGCCAGCTAAATAAATAAATAAACAAACAAACAAACAAACGGATAAACTAATAGATAGATAGATAGATATATAGATAGATAGATAGATAGATAGATAGATAGATAGATAGATAAATAGATAAATAAATAAATAAATAGATGGATGGATGGATAAATAAATAAATAAATACGTAAATAAATAAATAGTGTGGAAATGAATGAATCACTCATAAAAGGAAATTAGTCTCAGGGGGAAATCATATTTTAAAAAATGGTACATGTGAACAACAAGCGATGAAAAATTAATACAATCAGAAAAGCAATTATTTTGTAAAGTGATTTATGTTTTGTCATGTATTTTTCTTAGTGGCCTTGTCCTTTACTGATGTCCCAGGAAGGCCGGCGCACATCCCGGCTGACTCTGGGTGAAGGCGCTTTTGAGTCTCCACCTATCATTAATGTATACATGGACTTTTTGATGAAAGTGGCCAGATATGAGATATTGAAATCTAACCCAGGGGCTGGCTTTAGCGTGACATATATAGCATTATAGCATGCCTAATGAGGTACCTCCCAGGGAATATCGCAAGAAAGCACCAGTGTCTGTTTGCAGGCAAATCACCGAACTTCTCTATGGCCATGCTCAAGTTCATTCATTCATTCATTTTCTGAACCCCTTAATTTTAATTAGGGTCACGTGGAGGCTGACGCCCATCTCAGCCGTCTCTGGGCGAGGGTAGAGTACACCCTGGACAGCTCACTAGGCCATTGCCGGGCAGAAACACACTGAAGGGTATGCAGCTCTCGATGAAAATCAGCAATGGATCTTTTACATGCCTTTCACCACAGACAGTGAGACACATGGCCTGCATTTGATAACCCAGTTAGCTGCACTGGGGACGATGATCAAGTTATCTTTGCTAATTTAGTAGAAGAGCCACAAAGGATGCTGACAGTCTATGACAGCACCACAGATGATTCAGTATACAGATATTTTGTGACAAAACTGAAATGATGGTGTTTAATGTAGCTGAAACATTGATGGAGAAGGAAAGCCTGGTCAAAACACGTCACGAACTTCAAGTATCTTGGATATTTACGATAACTAACTCTCTGAACACCACACAATCCCTCTATGCAAAAATAGGAGCTGAATTCCACAAATGGGAAGAACCAAAAGATGTTCTTTCTGACAGGTGTGTACAGTTTTCCGTAGTTCTATTAACTGCATGTTAATCGAACTAATAGAGAGTTATTAGAACAAGAACTTAGAAACATAGAGGTTGCTGGGCATGGCTTCCTTAGGAAGATGGTGTGAGGAGGGAACGAATGCAGAAAAGCCCCAGATCAGACAAAACCACCCAGGGCAGGCTACGGGGCAAGGTAGGAGCCATACTCGATATTGATCGGCAGCAAGCCCAGAGAATGATGATGAATAAAATTGACTTATTGCAACATCTGGATATGAAATTTCATAAGAAGCATCCCAAGGTTGCGAAGCAGCCAAGTAGGAATTAGGGATGATGATAATGCGAAGGCAGGGAACACCCTGAACAGAAAAAAACAAGACAAATAGGGAAACAATCACTTGAAAACTGAACTGTTGTAAAAATAAATTAATCATGTGAAAGAATTATGTGAAACAAATTAATTGTCAAAAAAAACAACCTCAAATGTAAGGGAATTATGTGTAGTCCATGTGTAAATGTCATGAAACGTCACTCCCTCATATAATTGTTGGAATTAAAATATTCTGGAGATTTCCCAGGGCAGTAAACAACTTTGTAGTCTCCACTTCTTTTAAAAGCACTTTTTCTGCTGTGTTATTTGTGGCACTGGAACATCCATCTGTAGTTGGATGGCTCGGCTTTCCCACTGAGCCCGGTTCTCTTGTTCTGCAAGTATAACTGCATCCTGCTCCCTTGACAAGAGTGCCAGCTCTCCTGACAAGCATCAGTGATTCACACATGGCCCTGCTGTTACACAGGGACACCCGTTCCTCTCAAGATCTTTTTTAGTTCATTTAGGGACTTTGGCACGTTTGCCTGTAGTGGTCTTCATATAACTCCAGAGCTCCATGATACCCATTAGGAGAAACATGCCGACAGATACTCAGGCTGTGAAACATCGCTTAAAAAAAAAAAAAGTCTGCTGCCTCTCTCTGGTGAGTGACCACGCTGTTAGGGTCAAGTCACATTAAAATCCGACTGAAGGGAGAAAAAAAAGGTTCTGCTTTGCTGCTGGAGAATGAGCGCACTGCAGAGCACAAGTATCCTCTGGAACTAAATTACTTTTAATACATTTGAGAGCCTGGTGTCTGCGATGTCCAATTATATAATGAAGATCCTCAAAAGTTAGATATATGGTTAATAAAAACAACTATGTCCTGCATTGATTATCACTTTGACCATTTGATTTGGGTCTAAAACTAAATAGAAATATATCTCAAATGTAGATAATGCTATTTTTTTCCTGCCCATTAGCATGTTTTGCGTCTACTGTATTTGTAAATGTCCCAGTTGTTTAGCATCATCATCCTCTAAGCTGTACTCTTTTATGTTTTTTTTTCTTTCTTTTTATATTTTATTAAAATTTTTTTTATTATTTATTTATTTATTTTTTTTTTTTTTTGTGTGTGTGTGTGTGTGTGTGTGTGTGTGTGTGTGTGTGCCTGCGTGCTGGGGCAGCACTCACATCCTGAAATGATAATTCAAAATTTATGACATTGCTACAAAAATTATTATGCAACCCAAGAACATGAGAATTCTTCTGTGATTTTTCTCTGTACCAGCATATTGGATATTGGTGCAATGGGTTCCAGTAAGGTCCCCAACGGTGACGTTTATATGTTCTGTCTGTGCTTGTGAAAGTTTGCTCTGGGTGCTTTGGTTCTCTCCAATAGTCCAAACCCCTGAAGGTGAAGTCAACTGGCTACTCAAAATTGCTCATAGGTGTGAATGTGATTGTGGTTGTTTAAGTCTATGTTAGCCCCGTGATAAACTGGTGACCTGTTCAGGTGATCTGTTGTGACCTGTTGAGGGTCTCTCAGCAGAAGTCAGCTGGGATTGAGACTAGCTATCACGATGTCCCTTATGTATAAGCATTAAAGATATGGATGAGTGGTTGGATGGATAGACGGATGTATAAATAGTTGGATGAATAAAAAATCTTGTTAGAACTTGGTAGCTTTGTAATTCAATGAGGAACCAACCAGTGAATTAATACTTACTCATGACACATGACACACTAATTACACATGGGACTACATTCAACTAATTCTGCAATTTTGATGGTATTAATTGCCTCTGCATAAATTCAGGGGTTTAACACCAACCCTGTGGAATACATATGCAAGTTGCTCTAACAGTCTGGGGATGCATACCTTTTATTTTGGCAAATCAATCAATGTATCTGTTAATGACTTTAGACAGCAGTTGTCCCACACTAATTGATATGTTTGGAACCATAAAAGCATATTGCAGGTACAGGTGGAACACAACCAAGTCTCTTATCTGACATATTGATGTATCCAGCCCCCAAACGCAGGTCATTTTCCCTGCTGCTCTTGCAGGCCTGGTTAACTGGCAGCCTCAGCTTATCATTTACTCGCCTGTCAATTACGCAGTCTGATGCCACTCTCGTCTCTCCTGTCCAACAGACCTCTTTAATTTCTGGAACCAGCACATATTTCGAACATCTGTCCCCTCTCACACATTTTATCATTCACTCTCTCTCTTTCTCTCTCTCTCTCTCTCTCTCTCTCTCTCTCTCCCTCTCTCTCAAGATAAAAATAAATGGGAACACCTTTACTATTCATTTATGTCAAAGGTGTCTGGATACATTGACTGTGTGTGAATAATATTGCAGCCATGTTTATAATTTTTTGTATTTTACAAAGATGAAAAGTAACACACATGTAAAAATGTAAATACGACAAACCATAACTCAAAATAAGCTAAATATAGTAGTCTAGATTTAAACAGCAATCTACTATAGTATGTTAAAGCACCCCACTCCTTAGAACGAATATGGTAAATCACTTCCCTCTGTATAGTAAACATGGAAAAATGCACTTTTATTCCATCTTCTGGATTGTGAGAGATTTAGTATGTAATTAGATTGTAAAAAATTCAAAGAATATATAATTGTTCTAATCATGGAATACTTTACAGTAGAGCCTCTTAGCACAAAGCTGGCTGGTTAGCATGGAGCTAGTTAGATAGCTGAAGGTTAATTTCAGTAATCCAATAAAACCTCATGTAGTGGAAAAACAAAAAAGTTCTTAAAAAAAAATTTTAATAAATAAATACATAAAAATAAACTAACTTCTTACTATCAAATGCTTTAATTTCACATGTTGTTGCTTTTGTAGCAAAAAGTGTCCAGTTCACAATGCAAGAGATTCAAATTCCTTTTTCAGGTGTTTATTTAGCCTTTAAGAAAAGAAATGCATACAATCAATCACACAGAAGAAATTGTTCCAAGAGGACAAACCTCTATCCTGTTCTACCAGCTCGAAATGGCTCATATACTCTATAACATACTCTAGACTCTGATTGGTCCATCATGACCTCATATCTCAACCAATTCCAAAGGTATTGCAGTTTCTGTATTTATATTCACATTGATGCTGTGTTGATGTTGGTGCTGTTAATGATCAATAATTAATCCAAGTACATTATAGGAAAGTCCAGCAATTTACATAAGATTTATGGAGGACCAAATATATGACATTATAACATCTCAGACCGGCAGGCCATAGGCCTTCCTCAGTTCATGGGTCAAAAACACACAGTGCCCCCAGTGGTGCCTGATACCAAGATTTCCTCCACTACACTGCTTTTAATGGAATAGATCTAGAGTAAGAAAGTGGCTTACTAGAAGAAGTAGCTAGGGGAAGTATCTAGCAGTACTAAGTAGTGGCACTTGCAAAGACCAGTTACAACATGTTATCCTTCATATACCGGCATTTGGCTGTACTGAACACTAAATGCCTTTGGATCGTAAAACGCCAAAAAAAAAAAAAAAAGGGTTGCATTTGGTGGGGATAAAATGAATGTTTTTACCTTTATTTACTTTATTTCCAAATGTGGTTTCTTTTTCCTGAACCAGTATTGAGTAAACGGTAAAAAAAATAGCCAGTGCAGCAGAGATGAGGACAGATGTAAATATACACAACTTTATTTTTTTAGGCAGAGGTATCCAAAACACAGTTCAATAACTGAGTCAGGCAGGCAAAGGTCAAGAGATTTTGTGCAAACAGAAGAACAAAGGCAAGACTATACTAATAGTCAGGAATCAGGCAGGCAGAGATCATACACCAAACAGACAATAACACAAGCTAGACTGAGATCAGGAAAAGGCAGGTGAAAAAAACGGGTCATAAACACACAGGCAATATCGCAGCCTTGGCTGGAATCAGGGACAGGCAGGCAAAAACATGCCCTACCTGAAAATGCAAGATACACAGAATATCAGCCTTAGTACATACTGTTAGCATTACACAGCACCAATGCTTTGCACTGCGTTATAGTTTGTGCACAAATATATAGTCCTTCTCATCACTCTTTGGATTGTTTGCACATCTGGTGCAACCATCTGGCCATACACGCTGCTCAGTGATCATCCTCTGGCGCTATAGTGCTTCCACAGTGAAGATCAGGAAGTAGCTGCTGCCCTGTCAACAGAGATGGCAGGGAGAAACCATGACATAACTTATAACGAGTCATGACCACTTCCATGTGTAATGTTTCAGGTCACAGTATATGAGCTGATATCCTTGCAGTAGATTACACGATTTGTGCATGCAGTTGCCGAGTGACCTAGGATAGAACAATATTCACTATGTGGTAAATATCTTGAATTCACATCAGGGTAAATATGATTAGGAACTATTATTTGCAGATAAAAGAAGGTAAACATTTTTAAAAAGATTTATTAATTTATTTATTTTTGGTCTTTCGGTTGAATACAGTACCCTTAATCTTTGTATACAGTAAATATGGTAACTATCACTCTATCACTATCAAATCTATCACTCCAGACTGCATGGTGGGTATGATAAACTGCTTATAGGTTGAATATGATGAGAATGCCCTGCAATGGCCTGGTGAGCTGTCCAGGGTGTTCTCTGCCCTTGGCCAGAGTTGGCTGAGATGGGTGCCTGCCTCCCCGCGTAATCAAGATTAAGCGGTTCAGAAAATGAATGGATGAATGATTATATTAGGATAAACATGGTAAAACTACAACTCACTTTAGATCAAATTGGTAAGATATTGCTCACTATTAGCTTTTTGGTTTTGTTAGCAATTAGCTACTTACTATAGTCATAAATGCCATAAACTTCTACCTGCATATGTGTAAGCTACTATGCTCGATCAAGAGAATATACTCAAGTATCCTTCAGTGTAATGTATATAAATAAACTTTACACTGTAATTTTCAAGTAATTTTAAAAACCTTTATGACAGATTTCTATGAAAATCTAAATTTTTGATGGCATCCTTATATTATTCTCTTGATAAAGGTCAAAAGGCTTTAGTAATGAGTTTCGGCTCTTGGCAGGTTATATAGTGCTTGTAATTTTTTATAGCTCTGATTTGTTAATAAAATATATCTGAGACTTCTGTGTTTGATTAATGAAAAGGTTCTTTTATGTCATTAATCATAATGTATGGATTAATCAGAGTGCACCTTTAGTTGATTAAATCACGCTGGTGCTTTAGGGAGTGTTTAATCATTTGTTTTGTGGCTTTTGTTTTTTGTCATTTGGCTTTTGCACTGTATGAAACCATTGCTCAGTAATACAAAAATAAATAAATAAATACATAAAAATCAGACACTTGCAGCGCTTCTTTGACATAAAAATTAATTTAAAATGAAAAATATTTATCTCTGTAAACCTTCTGAAAGGTATTGACCTAATATAGTTTTTTATACTAAAATCAATGATACAGTCATGCATTTAGTGCATTATTATCCACACTGACTCCAGCACTGTGTAGGGTACAGGCATATAATATGTACATTAGGTCTATAGGGTTATCAAACATGCAGAACAGCTGAATTTAACGGACTGTGAATGTGTAGAGCATCACACAATGGTGGAGGAATGTGGGTTAATGTAAGCTCTGGGGCTGGCAGTCACCTGCCATTTGTGGGTGCGACACGGACCATGCCTCCTCAACATTTGTTACAAATCAATTTCAGCCTTCAGAGCAGAACATCTTTCTTCAACAGAGTGCCACACTCGGCCAAGTCTGGACTGCCTCTCGCAGCTGGCTTTGGCCTGAACCCCAAAGGCAATAAACACATCATCCTGTACAAAATGTCCTTCTTTAAAAACACACAGCAACACTCACTGCAGAGGAAATATAGTGAAACTGCAACCTAATGTAGTGTAAACACTGTAAGCTACTCTTTAATGTAGGAAAACATGATATATATTGAAAATTGCAAGTTGATGGAGAATTATTAATTAACTGTTACATTCTATAGAGTAGTATAGTAAATTAATAATAAAGTAAACTCATAATAATGGGAATATGATAAATCCTCACTCACTCATTAATTCACCGAACAGCTAGATCCTAATATCAGGGTGGTGGGAGGGCTGGAGAGTATCTCATCTAACACTGGGTGAAAACAGGGTACAAATTGAACAGCTGGCCAGGCAGCACACACAACCACTCACATTCACATTCATATCTATGGCCAATTTGAATCCGTCATTCGCCTAATGTGCATGTCTTTGGATCGGGAGAGGAAACCGGAGTATCAATAGGAAACATAAGAATATACAAGCTCCATACAGAAATGCCTAAGAATTGAACCCAGGACTTCCCTGATGTTTGTTGTTTTGTTTGTTTGTTTGTTTGTTTGTTATTACCAAATGTGACTTTTTTAGAAAACAGAACTGATAAAACATTAACTTCTATATTCTGCTAGCATTCCAGAATTGTTTCTAAAGCCATTTTTTGAGTTTTAACTAATTCCACAAAAATAAATTAAGTATTTAATAGCAAGAATGTTCTTCCTTTTTTAAATTATTAGTTTTTTGTTGTCCTACCAAACATGACTTTTATTGGACTGCAAAGGAATAGGACTTCAGCTAACCAGCTAACCTCAGACTAACCAGATCACCACAAAAAGCAACAAAATATGAAATTAAAGTATTTTATACCTCAGTGCAGCTAACTGGGTTATCAAAGGCCAGCCATGTCTCTCACTGTGTGTGGTGAGAGGCATGTAAAAGAACCATTGCTGATTTTCGTCAAGAGTAAAAATAGCCGTCAGCGTGTTTCTGCCCTGCGATGGCCTGGCGAGCTGTCCAGGGTGTACTCTGCCCTCGCCCAGAGTCGGCTGAGATGGGCCCCAGCCTCCCCGCAACACTAATTAGGATAAAGAGGTTGTGAAAATAAATGAATGAATATTTTATAGTACAAACATATTGTTAGCATTAGAACGTTTTTAAAAGCTTGCTTTTATGAAACACCCAAACCGCAAAGCCAGATTTGGTTTTATAAAGGTTTATTTAGCCAGTTGGTGTATTCTGTTTGGTCTTTTTTTTTAAGATTTTTTTGTGCAAAGTTCCAAGCTTCTGAAGAGACATCTTTCCCTATTGCCCCACAGAGTGGATTATAAGACATATGAAAATCCTGTGCATATTATTCTGATTATTTCATCTCATGCCCACTGTGCATACATTCAAAGCATTCTCAGAACAGAGCCATGATTAATTTCTGTGATATTTCCCCTGATTAAAATGCTCTCACTGATCTTCTCATGATAAAGTGAAGACAGAAGCGAGCTATATGAGCTTTAAAGGTTATGCACAGTCACTCCAGCGTGGAGCGGCATGTCAGAGTCAAGGCTGCGTGTCACTTCTTGAATGAGCTTCTCACCCATCTGCAAGGTGGGTTATGATATATTGGGGCTTGGAGTTGTCAAGGTGGGGCTGGTCTTTTTCATTGATTCTCCGGCTGCTGAATTAAGTGTCCCATAAATCTCTGTGCCGCAGCACTGCAGAGTCAACACGCAGCAAGAGAGGTAGAAAGAGCTTGCTCCTTGGTATAAGTCAGCCCAAAGTCTTTCTATCTTGTTCTGAATGTGTATTCATTCTGTAATTATGAGCGCAAGGGGCCGGAAGGCATCCAGGTGGTCTGGGAGGAAATGTGTCTTTGATTTTATCAAGTTGAGAGCAGGAACATTAAAGGATTTTTCTCCTATCTCCCAAAATAAAATTTTCAACTCAAGGTAATAAGTAGGAGGTAATATGTCCTGCTCTTATGGAACTTTCTTTTTATATTTTTTCTGCATGCATAGCCTTTGGACAATATAAGGCCTGATTATGGATATATATACATAACATGGATCCATATAAAATGAAATATCATCAATATTTATGGCAAGAGTCAAGACACAGGATGAATGCAGGGAAATCAATGATCATAAACCAAAGAGCAGCATGGAATCAAAAGCGGTACATCGAACATGGAATAAAATAATAAAACAAGAATCTGTTCTTAGGAAAAAATACCTAAAATTACAGCTTAAAATCCCACAGAACATATAAAGGCTTCTCTGTTTAAAGAGAAATGAGGATGAAAATTGTTAAAAAGTAATACATTTTTCCATATTTTGTGTGTGGGTTTGTTGTTACATAAGTAGCATTATCAGAGATGTATGATAAACCATAAAAGATCCTTTGAAACCACTCAGCAAAAACATCCAACAAACTAATCAATTAACCAAAATATTGAACTATTGATCAACTAAATATTGATCAACTAAAGAGCTAATCAATCAAATAAACAAACAAACAGCCATTCATCAACTAACCAAACTAAACGGATATACGGCACACTTAAATGTATCTTTGAGGTGTATATTTAGCTAGATTATTGTACTGTTATGAAGCACATAAAATTATTTGTATAAAAAATCTATATTTTATTTTATGCAATCAAATCACACTGTACCATGAAAGACAATATTGATGTAGAGTCAACTGTTTGGGACTTATCTACATCATGAAATGAATGTATAGAAATGTATATAAATAAGCCGTATGCTGATGAGACTCATTTTTCGAGACATTTATTTATTTAATTATGAAAAAACAATTATTAATTAAAGTACTGCACTGATAAGAAAGCTGTAGTGGAAGGATTACGCAATTATAGCTGCTGTTCCTTCTTGGCGACTTCAATGCCCGAGTTGGATCCGACCGTCAGTCATGGCCATCCTGCATCGGTCATCACGGCATTGGGAAGATGAACAATAATGGACAGAGGCTGCTGAAACTGTGTTCATACCACAGTCTTTGCATTACCAACACCTTCTTCCTGTCCAAGCCCCAACACCAAGTGTCATGGAAACACCCAAGGTCCCACCGCTGGCAACATCTGGACCTCGGGATCACAAGACATGCAGCTGTGAACACCATCCTGGCAACAAGAGGCTACCACAGCGCCGACTGTGACACAGATCACACCCTTGTGTGCAGCAATGTGAGGATACAGCCATGCAAGTTGCACCGCTCCAAGGTCAAAGGTCGTGCCCGCATTAATGTTGCGAAAACAAGAGACCCCGATAGCAGGCAGGAATTTGTAGCTGCTGTCGAGGAGACACTCCAAGACTTGCCAGAGCAGGGTGCCAAAACTAGGTGGAACAGCATCAGAGACACAGTCTATGAAGCAGCCATCTCAGCCTTTGGCAAGACAGAAAGGAAGAACCAGGACTGGTGTGATGACTGCAGTGACTGCAACAATTATACAGCAATCTCCCTCCTGAGCATCGTCGGAAAAGTGTTTGCCCGCATCCTCCTCACCAGGCTCCAGACACCGACTGCTCGAGTTTATCGAGAGTCCCAGTGTGGTTTCAGAGCAGGCCGGTCAACCACCGACATGATCTTCTCAGTGTGTCAGCTCCAGGAGAAGTGCAGAGAGCAGGGCAAGCCACTGTATCTGGCTTTCATCGATATAATGAAGGGCTTCGACCTTGTTAGCAGGAAAGGACTCTTCCGTCTCCTGGAGAAGATCGGCTGTCCTCCCCAACTGCATAGCATGGTGGTCTCCTTCCACAAGGACATGAAAGGCACTGTAATGTATAATGGATGCTGTTCTGAACCCTTCTCCATCACCAGCAGAGTAAAACAGGGTTGTGTACTCACGCCGACCCTCTGGCAGCGAGACATGGACCACCTACTCGGGACAAGAGTGCCCGCTGAACACTTTCCACTTGCGCTGTCTCAAGCGTATTTTGGGCATCACCTGGCAGGACAGAGTACCGCACAGCGACATCCTGGCCAGGTCTGGAATCCTAAGCATGTTTGCCCTGCTGACGAAGAGACGCTTACGCTGGCTCGGCCATGTAAGGCGCATGGAAGATGGGTGTATTCCCAAAGACTTATTGTACGGCCAACTCACCACTGGTTTCAGACGTACAGACTGGCCGATTCTCAGATTCAAGGACGTCTGCAAGCGCGACATGAAAGCGTGCAACATTGATCGTGATTCAACCATATGGTGCAAAATAGAGTTCATCATGCAGAGGAGGAGAGATACCGTCAAGCATCTGAGAAGCGAGCTCGTCACAAGCAGCGAGCAGCGTCTGCCTCTTCCCAGCTAACTTATTTTGTCTACATACATGTACACACACACACACACACACACACATTGTTGAGAATGTTGGCATTATGTCATGAATTACATGCAGTACATAAACCGACGCAATATTGTTTAGGGTGCAAACAAAAGGTTTAGTCATTTCAGCCAGCTTTGAAATTTTGCACTCGTATATCTCAACTGAGAATCCGAGATGTCCTACTAGTACCTTGACAGTTTATCAGAGCCATAATGTCTATATCGTTAAGTCAACCTGGCCATCACCTTAAAAGTTGATGCGTTTCCAAGGAAGTCACTTGACCAATCCAATGTCCTCCATATACAGTGCCTTGCAAAAGTAGTCGCGCCATTTCCCATTTTTCATGTTTTGTTGCCTCACAACCTGGAATTAAAATGGATTGATTGTAGGTTTGCATGATTTCATTTCCAGAATATGCCTACAACTTTGAAGATGTGAAGCAAACAACAAATAGGACAAAATAATAGAAAAATTCAGCGTGCATAACTCTTCACCCCCTAAAGTCAGTACTTTGTAGAATTGCAATTACAGCTGCAAGTCGCATTGGATAAGTCTCTACGAGCTTGACACATCTTCCCACTGGGATTTTTGCCCATTCCTCAAGGCAAAACTGCTCCAGCTCCTTCATGTTGGATGGCTTCCGCTTGTGAACAGATGAACAGATTGGATTGAGGTCTGGACTTTGACTAGGCCATTCCAACACATTTAAATTTTCCCCTTAAACCACTCGAGTGTTACTTTAGCAGTATGCTACAGGTAATTGTCCTGCCGGAAGGTGAACCTCTATCTCAGTCTCAAATCACAGGCAGACTGAAATAGGTTTTGCTCAAGAATATCCCTGTATTTAGCAACATCCATCTTTCCCCCTGACTAGGATCAGTTTCCCAGTCCCTGCTGCTGAAAAACATCCCTACATCATGATGCTGCCACCACCATGTTTCACTGTGGTGATCATATTCTTGGGGTTATGGGATGTGTTGGGTTTGCACCAGACATAGCGTTTTCCTTAGTGGCAGAAATGTTAAATTTTAGTCTCATCTGACCAGAGCACCTACCTCCATACATTTGGGGAGTCACCCACATGCCTTTTGGCAAACTCAAATTGTGCCTTCTTATTTTTAACACTAAGTAATAGCTTTTTTCTGGCCACTCTTCCATAAAACCCAGCTCTGTGGAGTGTACAGCTTATTGTGGTCCCATGCACAGATGTACCAGGCTCTGCTGTAGAACTCTGCAGCTCCTTCAGGGTTACCTTTGGTCTCTGTGCTGCCTCTCTGATTAATGCCCCCCTTGCCCGGTCTGTGAGTTTTTGGGGGGCGGCCCTCTCTTGGCAGGTTTGTTGTGGCACCATGTTCTTTCCATTTGAAGATGATGCATTTAATGGTGCTCCGGGGATCATCAAAGATTTGTACTTCTCAACAACTTTGTCCCTGAAGGTAATTGGTTGTACCAGAACTTTTCAGGGGCTTCATAGCAAAGGGAGTGAATACATATGCACATGCCAATTTTCAGATTTATAATTTTTAAAAATTCTTTATTATATTTATTTTTCTCATTTCACTTCATCAACTATTCCGTGCAGATTCATCACATATAGGTTGTAATATAACAAAATAGGTAAAAAGCCAGGGGGGTGAATACTTTTGCAAGGCACTGTATATATATATATATATATATATATATATATATATATATATATGCACATACATGGTTGACGTCAAATGTTCACTTCAATAAATAATCACTCATGGGCATGACAGATTCTGAGTACACTGTGTGGGAATTTATACCACAATTTACGATTGGTAATTTATTATAAATTTAAAATAAATTCCATTGCGTCAGCGTTGGGTCACAGAGAAGGACTGAGTGCTTTGCTATCAGGCATAACAGTCATGTCCCAGCAGGGATCTGAATACAAAATGAACGGACCACTGATTGCCAGTCCAATGAAAGCACACACCCTTGAGCTATCTGTCACTTGTAAATCCGTTTAAAATTTCATGCCTGACTCTAGCTAAAGAGCAGTTGTTTTTGCTCTTTACTCCTAGCATTACTTCTGATTTTCTCAAACAAAAAAGAGAAAGAGAAAGAACAGTAACCCATCCACCATGAAGTCATGTATCACAACTGATGGTAAATGTCACATTTAGCTCCACTTATTTCCCATCCCTAGCCTCATTTCAGTCTAACTTAAGCAAAGACGAGCAGGAAGACTAAGCTGCTGCTTATTTTCAGTTCAGTTCTATCTGTTCAGCTCAGTATCCACTGTGGCGCTGGCAGTTAATCTGCCCCTTTAAATCAATAGACCATAAAGAGCAACGTAAATGAGCTCCGTTCCCCGAACGTGATCTGGAAAAACATCCTCCCAGATGAGGGGGGCAATGTAAACCAAGCTAAGGTTTGAAAACATTGACAGAGGAGTCATAAGTGTCGAGGTTACTGGGCTTGTCCTAAAATCTTGATATAATCACCTTTATAACATGTAAACTATGAAAGATTATGATTTTTTTTTTCTCAATGCAGATGACAATGTACAGTTAGCTAGAAAACATAACAATAATCTTGACAGAGTAATACCATGAACACTTAAAAAAACAAAACACAGAAAAGCTTCCTCTAAACAACCACACTTCGCGGATGATTTCAGTGAGATTGTAATTTAGAAACAGGTGTATGTGTGACGGTGATTGATTAGCAATCAGGGACAAATGACTGGCTTTTTGTGGTCACATGACTGGTCAGGTGAAACAAATTTCATGTAACCCAATTAAACTCATTAAAGTGCAATTAGAGATTCATTAATTTATTCACCGAACCAATGAACCATGATAACTCAAAAACTAATAGATGGGTTTCCACGAATGGGTCTTTGGCCAAAGAAGAGCTAAGTTACTGGTGGCTGTGATCCAGATTCGATCCAGGATGGTTTTGAAGAGGTTTGTGTGATAGGGCAAGGAGGTGGAAACCACACAGAATGCACCATGAGAAAAGCACTGCTCAAAAATAATTGCATTAAAGACCCAAGGGGGCACAATGATTCAACATTACCAGTCATTATAAACCATGTAAAGATAAAATTGCACTACCTTGGTGAAGGTACACACACACACACACACACATGTGGTTTGTTACATTTTAGTTGTCAAACAGTCTCTTTGAAAACCTGATGCCCAATTTTGTTTTTATTTTTGCATCCTCTTCTGAATAATGACCTCATGTAATATAGATTTTTGAATATAATTTGGGGGACATACTGTACTCCATGCATTTAATAGATTTAGCATGTTTAGTTAGTGATGTAGCTCTTTAATAAAAAAAAAGTAACCTATCAGTTTGTGCTGTTTATTTATTTATTTGTTTGTTTGTTTGTGTGTGTGTTTGTTTGTTTGTTTGTTTGTTTGTTTTCTGTATGTGCCTGTGACTCACAGCTCTAACAGCTTTGAATCAACATGGAATATATTCACCTCAGCTGTTTGCATCTGTGTTTAATTTTAGCCTTTACTCATGCAGGCATATATGTTCGTTTATGTATGTATTCCTATTTTCTATATCCATCCGCCTGACTTTATTTTTCCTTTTAAATCTGTTTACAGGTACTCTACAGTGCCGGCCATAATATTGACCAATTTCCTGCATATAATTAAAGGATATTCATCAGACAGAGAACAATAAGTATGTGCTAAATGAAAACAAATTGTGTTACGGATAAGCCATTTACAGGACTCGCGATTAGTTTTGGTTATTCAGACATGTGTGCTGAAACAGCGATTGCATGTTTGAGTGGGAAAAAAAAATAATTCCTGTTTATGTACTGTAAGTGGCCCTCAATAAAAATGTTATTTCACTCCTGCCAATTTTCCCAGCGAGCATCATTTGCTTTCCATGCTGTGTGGTTTCACAATAGCTGAAAACCAAGAGCCTTTAGAGAGCACTTCACCCAGGCCACAGCATTTGCATAAGGCATCACAGCAGAAAATGGAGTAATGTTACACTAAGGAGCTCAGAGGAAGAGGTCACCATTTTCCACACTATGCTCTCTGTGAGAAGTGGTGTTCATTGCTTCTCCCCTGCTGTATGACAAACTATGAGTAGATTTAACACTTTGTGTTTTCATGTTGCTGGTCGAAACTTACTTTACCACAAGAATTAAGAATTTTCAAATCAAAAAAACCTGTAGGCCTGCAACTCCATCACTTTTAGTTCAACATTTGAATTATTTATATCTGAAAAATTTAATTTTCTGTTTTGCTACTTTTATAACTTTTAAACATTAAAGATTCTCAATTTGAGTCTGGTGCTACAAAGCTATATTATCCTTTAAGTTTATTCTGGATTTGTTGTAGTTAAGAATTTTTCAAAGTTTTTACCATGATATATAATACCCCTTTTCCAGTGGTTCATAATACCTCTCACTGTGTGACTTCAGAAAACTGCTCAATACAACACCAGTGTTTTTTCTGCAATATGAGACATATTGGATTTATGAATGTTTTACTGAATTTTTAATGGAGTTTTGATTTTTTGGCAAATCAGATGAAAGAAGGCTTGAAGCACTTGCTGTTATGATGACCTTTTATAATTTTATTTGACTGGGTTTTTAATTTTATTTTATTTATTTTTTTTTTTTTTGTGGAAAACACACTTTAGCTCATAGAATTCCTCTTGGATATGCAAGGAAGGCACATGGCACCGAAAACAAGAAGCTGATTAACCAAGTGAAACATGTGAAAAAAGCAGTGGCACATGGGTTGTAAGGCACCAACAGACTTACCAGAATCATAATGGTTCAATTTTACCCCATTCTTCCCTACTCATTATTTTTTTCTAAACAATAACTTTATTTTTTTCTAACCAATAACACCAAGACTTGAATGATTGCCATATGGTGAAGTTTTTCATTGGCAGGTGTTTAGTCGGCATTAATGGAAGAAAGCTACAATGTTATATGACTTCAAATCAATCAGAGGTAAAGCTATTACATTTTACAGGCTTGTACCCTTGCCCTTTACACACCTAAATTCCTTTAGATTCCTTAAAATATTTAATATTATGCACTACATTTAGAAAAGCACTGCTTCCTTTTTTACCTCGGCACCGAATGGGAGTTTTGAAAGAGATATTGTAATCACTGATGTCTGTCTGTCTGCTTGTTTAGCAGTTCAGCGGTGAACAAAATAATGACCACTCCTGTTTCGCACCAAACTTGGTGGAGACATTACCCAACCTGAGTCTCAGAGATTCTTTTATTTTGGAATGTCAAGGTCAAAGGTAAAGGTCAAAGTCAGGTTATAAAGTTATAAAAAAGAGCACAGACTTTGAAATGAATGCCAATAGACAGGCTCTTATTAAGGCACACTAATAGAAAATCATGTATGAACTTTCAAACCATGACAAATCCAGTGAAGGTATGTGTTTTCTTTCTTTTTTAAATTATCATACCAAGATTATTCTGTGCGAAGAACTTTACCAGCTGTTAGGAGCAAGAAAATGGTGCACAGTAGGTGAGTGAGCGTGGTTTAAACAGTGTCTAATATCCATTCTGTGCCAGATTAAATCACAGTAATGAATGAGCTTTTCATGTTCAATTTAGTAATGTGATAGAAAACTTCAAAGGATTCGATTCCACACCTCCGAGTGAACCACCTGTGACTGGCCTCTTCTTCTGCTGAGGATGTTCATTCACTTCAGAGGTGTTCCATTGCCCATGCATATCAATGTCATCAAAAGCTCCATTTATTGTACTTACCCAATTAAACTGAGTTGTGATTCATGTCCTTGGGCAAAGAAAGGAATTCATCAGCTGGGATAAATTTCCCATGCTAGACTTCCCTTCAAAGAGGCGTTTCTCCCCGTGAGTCTGGATACGACCGAGTTCCTTTATATTGATGATTAAAACCAATGATGTGCTCCCAACCATCTCATTCTTTTAATGGATAATAATAGCTTATCGTGAATCACTTCGTATTTCTTCCTTCCAGCGACTTTCTTTCTTACATACAGTAGATTTAGTTTTCTTTTTTCTGTATTTACTTTGTTTTGGCCACCAACTCTTTCCGTTGCTTATTCTAATGCTACATTATGGCTAGTTAAAACAGTCTACCATCATCTGTATGCTGAAACTCTGTCATGGCATTTTAATAGAAAGACATGCTTGTGCGCTCTGACATTATGACTGTGCTGACATTTTAGATATTAATGTTGTGCATGCTGTTTTGCATCATAATATTACACATGGAAATGTTTCATTTTGATCAGTGTGGCTGTTGAATGACATGCTGTCTTTTGCAAGGACAACTAAAAAATAAAAAGAGTTTGCATACAGGCTTTAAGTTGCTTTACAAAAATGTAATAGCAGCATTAGTGTTATGACATTTAATGATAGATAGATAGATAGATAGATAGATAGATAGATAGATAGATACCCTCATAGACCCCTCATAATAGATAGATACCCTCATAGACCCCTCATGTTCATTCTCTAGCACACCCTACATGTGTCCCTATTATTTTCTTTTTGATTTGGTCATATGAAAGATACTGGTATTACATGGATTCCATGACACCATGTGCCCTAACAGCTTTTCCATGGCCTTAGGAGAAAAAAAATGAGAAGGGGTACACCTTAAACAGCTTACCAGACCATTGCAGGGCCAACACATACACACAACCATTCACCCTCACATCCACACCTAGGGGCCATTTGGAACAGCCAGTTAGCCTAATATGCATGCCTTTGGACTGTGGGAAGAACACTGAGTACCAGGAGGAAACCCACGCAAGCTCAGTGAGAACATGCACACAGAGATGCCTGCGCCGAGCCTGGGACTCGAACCCACGACTCCATGATATTTGGAGAAAAACAGCCCCATGACATCACAAAACCTCCAGCATAATTTACTTATAAAATACTCTTTTCATTGTAGCCACCCTTTCTATTTTTCCACCAAACCAACTTTGGTGAAACAAAGCTCTATTTTTGGTGAAACAAAGCTCTATTTTTGTTTGAACACACCAGAGAACATGATTCCTAAGTTGTAGTATCATTTTGCATACTTGAGGCAGTTGCATTTGTTGTTAACCGAAAGGAAAAGCTTTTTTTCTGGCACACCTTCCATTACTGGATTGCAACCATGTGACCTGTGTTCACTTCCTGTCAGCAAACTGGGGGTCAAATAAGCAACAGTGGCCACTGTTGGGCAAGGTTCAACTGTAATCATTTCAGAACATTTTAACTTTTAGACAGTGTTGTTAAACAGAGCTTATCCCCAGTTTCCATAGTGTGAAGCGACTAGGAGCTCAACACCTCCTGGATGCGACGCTAGTCCATCACAGGTTACCTTCCCATTATTATTTTTTTTACTGGTACCCATTTATACTGCTGGGTGGACAGAGGCACACTTGTAGTTAAGACGTTGCCCAGGGGTCTTACCACGACGGGTGGCTAACAGGGATTAAAACCCATGACCTCTCAATCATGAGCCCAGCACCCTAACCCCTACACCACTGGCCCCCATATCTTTAGACACTAACATATGGTTATTATACCAGCAAAATACCGCTCTCTGTAATGGTATGGCTCCAGATACGTTTTTTACTTTTTAGATATGATTTTTGATTGCATTTGGATTAATATTCAGCGATTGCACACCCTGATTATCTGGCGCTGCAGCGTTCCTACATGGCCAAACTAATGAAAGCTTTGAAGAGTAGAGACCTACAACTTCTTTGCATGTGGGTGGATGAAGGATTCTGTAATCAAGACCCTGGGATTTTTGAAGTGTAAACAAAGATTTCACTGCTTGTGAATTCAGTCACACTTCACGCACTCTATCTTTTCCATGTTTTTTTTTCTTTTTAATAGTAACCTACATACCTTTTCTGTATGAGCACAGACAATATCATTGTATTTATAAAGATTACTAGGTTTCTCTATAAGAAAAGAAACATTCACATTTAACATGGAACCCATGATCAAAGAGCCAAACAAAGCTTCTAGGCCACAATAAACCCTCAAACATCATACAGAATCACAGAAAATATCTTTGCCTTACCCAATTAAAATAGATCAAAGTGATTTGCAAACCTTTCATGAAGTGATAGCTGCAAACACACATATTTGGGTTCATTCCTTCTGACCAAAACAAAATGTTGAAGAGTCACTTTTCGTGCTTATCTTTTTGTAATCCCTGCATCATGCCTATTTTTTACTCTTTTTACAAGGGAATTATTCATTCATTTTCTAAGCCCCTTTATACTAATTAGGGTTGTGGGGAGGCTGGCACCCATATCAGCCGACCCTAGACAGCTCGCCAGGCCATCACAGGGCAACATACGTACAACCATTCACACACTCACACCAAGGGGCGATTTGGAACAGCCAGTTACCCAGAGGAAACCCATGCAACACAAGGAAAACATGCAAACTCCACACAGAAATGGCCGAGAACGGGAATCAAACCCAGGCCTTCTTGCTGTGAGGGACACATGCCCACAAGGAAATTATTATAAATAAATAAAAAGTTTTACTGCTTTCATGATACAAATGACTTGAAGAGCCCAAAATAGCAAGCGTGGACTTTTTTTTTTTTCGGTTTCCTTTGAGAGAAGTTAATGAACATATTCAAACATGCTTTTGTAAACAGTGAGCCTGGTTGACCCCCAGTTTGTGTCTTGTATATTTAATGAGGCGGATGTGACATCAGGTGCAACCTACTAATATAACAAATGTTATCATCAGATTCAGAATACTTCATTGATTTCAGAGGAAGACACTGTAGAGTCTAAAATAGAAGTTAAAAATATCGATACAAACAGATAGAGAATGAATCCTGTCAGTGAGTAATATGTACAATATTATCAATATGATAAACAGTAGAATGTAAATGTAGTGCAAAATGTAAATGTATAATAGTGGATATTGTTGCTATATGGAGGAATTTAACAGTTTAATGGCCACAGGTAGGAATGTTTTCCTGTGTCGTTCAGTGGAGCATTTAGGTGGCATCAGTCTCTCACTGAGCGTGCTCCTGTGACTGATCAGCAGGTTGTGAAGCGGGTGTGAGGTATCGTTCAGTATTGTCCTTATTTTGGACAACATTTGCCTTTCCAACACTACCGTCAGATGGTCTAGCTTCATCCCCACAACGTTACTGGCCTTGCGGATCAGTTTTTTCAGTCTGTTGGCATCAGCATGCAACAACATAGCCACAACAGACTCATAGAACATCGTGAGCATTGTTCGAAGCATTATTCAGGAGTTATGGAGGAGCTGTCTGCTGGTGGTTTTGTAGACATGGTCATTTTTACCTTTTAACTCGCTTACAGTGAATGATGGGGATCATTTACCATTCTCTTCACTGTACTGTATATGAGGGGCAAAATAAATGTGGATACTCGTACATGTTCAAGTTGATGTTGCCTTATTTTTGTTATTGCTTATGAATAGGCATTTTCATGAAAGTAGTATTTTCAAGTTATTTTACAAGCATTCCCTGTTTCATATATTTGTACCCCGGTTAATCAGGAAGTCATGATTACAGTTTGAAAATTCCTACACCCTCCAATCAACCCAAATCTGTACAATTTAAATGGGAATCATGCTTCAGTTACACTGTGTCCTTTATAATTTCCAGGGGTGCCAGTAATCGTGGCACATGTATTTTAAGTGAAAACAATTGCTTCTTGATGATGGTGGGTTTTTTTTTCTTTCTGAATAAATTTATTTAAAAAGAACGGATTGGATTGTTCAGTTGAACCTGCTTCACCAAAAGGTGGATTTTTTTTTTTTTTGCAATTCTTTTTTAATTAATTATGTATTTATTTTTTACCAGATTGCCAAAAATTATGGAGGGAACTGTGGATAGTGGAATCTTCTGTATCCAACAAAATAAATCATAAAAACACAGTGCCTTCCTCTGGTAAAGAAAATATGTTTTCCCCCCAAATTTAATCTAGAAATCAGTTACAGTAAATCTGGATTGATTTTTCTTAATCCTCCAGTTTCCTCCAGGATGAAAACCCCTTCAACACTCCCAACTCCCACTCCAATTTAAACAATATGTGACTGGTATTCTATAAGAAAGTGAAATTGATCGGATGCTTTGAGCAGCTGTTCTCTAATCCATTCCATGTTGATGGGAATGAACTCCAGGGTTAATTGATGAATTAAATCAAGATCCAGGCCCATTCTGAGACCTTCATGCCAGGGCTATTAGCTGTCCATCATGACGGAGAACATCACAGCCAGACAGTACATGGGCAATGCCGAAGCCTGGTGGGACCATTAGACCCCAGATTGCAGTGATCAGTAAGTGATGAGGAATTGGACGGAGGCTTGGAATGGGCTGCGGGGAACCACTGGCTTCATTACGCCTGTTCATCTTGTGTTGTGCGCCCATGTCAGCTCTTCCCCCGAAAGTCCACTTGGCTACAGCCCTCCTAATTACCTCACACTATGGAATGGGCTATTCCACTTCTCACTGCGGACAACTCTTTCGAGCTCTGACCATGTATCTCTTGACAGCAAATGCTCCAAAACTGGTTGTGAACTGTTTGAATAATTTTGAGAATGACAGCATTTCTGGCCAGGGGATACTGAACTGTTGTTAATGGACTGTTCCATTTTGTTGTCTCATATTTATTTATTTATTTATTTATAAGCATGCACTGACTACTCCACATTATTTAGCGTTAAATCCTTTAGCTGAAATGGCCTTTATTGAAATTAGCTCATGAATCTACACAAAATATTGAAGTAAGTAAGAGGAACTTTTGTAAGTTAAGTATTTACAAATTAAAACTGACTCGGTTAGGTTGATGTAAGAAGAAGCAACCAGAAAGCGGAGGATAACTCAAAACATGATGTTTCCATCACCATGCTTCACTGTGGAGAAGGTGGCCTTAAGGTGTCATATTCTGTCCATGATTCCATGATGACTTTAATGATCATTCATTCATTATTTCATTTAAGGCGCAAAGGATCCCTGGAGGTGTGGTACCTTTCTGGTTGGCCTATACCACCTCGGCATCCCAGACTGGTCTCTCCATATCCAGTGGCATGTGATTTGCAACATACGGCCATTTCATACCAGCAAGCGGCTGCACCACCTAGCCGCTCACATGTAGAAGATCGCATGCTGTGGCTCTCAGCACTGCCCGTACTACTGCCGAATGCATCGGATCCCGAAAATAAATCAAGACCAGTCCCTGCTTGAGTCTTTTCAAGTTAGACTCCTTGGCCTAGATTAGGTGATTTGTGTTTCGTATGATTCCACTCCCAAGTCTACCCACTGAGAAAGAGGGCAGCCTGCCCTAGACTTGAATTTGAATTTCAGCAGGTGTGATTATTATATTTATTTATTTATTTACTTACTTACTTACTTACTTACTTACTTACTTACTTACTTACTTACTTAGTTTTTTTTTTTTTCTTTTTTTACAGGTTTTTTACTCTAATAAACTCTGAGGCCTTTAAGGAACAGGTGTATTTCTATAGACATCACCCTGTTTTAATATTATAGGCTATTCCAATTCCATATATTCCACGTTAGGTCCATTTCATTTCCAGGATGCAGCATGGCAAATTGTGCAAAAGTCCAAGGTGTGTTAACACTTCTGCAATATAGTATACCAGACCAGTGCATTATTTCAGTTTATCAGACTAAGCATGCCAAAGTTGTAAATGTTCCAAGTTGTAAGTTATAATTAACTGTAAATCTCTATTCAAAGGTGATCAAGTCAAATTCGTTTAAGTCTCTTGTGTAGGATTAGTGGCTCAATAGCTGTCTGTCAGCCGCCAGCACTTGAATTGGATGCAAACAGTTCAATATCCAGTCATGATTTTCAGTGTGTCAGTCACGTCCTGCTAAAAGAATGGGATTTTGAGAATTTAAGACATGACATCAAAAGGGTTACCAGAATCATGGGGTCAATTTTTACTTAAAATTATACAATATATATATATATATAATCCTGCGTCAATTTTCCATAGAACAGTGCTCAATACGTTAAAGTAGAGCTAAATATATTGTATGTGGGAAAAATAATAGTACTACAATTGTACTATTATTTTTTCTACACACACACATATATAAATATTTATATATATATATATATATATATATATATATATATATATATATATATATAGGAAACATAATTAGGGTTTGGGAAGATGTTGGTGACCACTGATGTAATATATTCTTACTGTGCCTGGTTCTCCAGTCTCCTCCAACCCCCAAATCCTAAAAACAAGGTAGCAAGTATATTACCTACCATAGTGTTTAAATGTGTGTGATGCCCTGTGATGGACTGCTATCCTAATTATGGTATATTTTCCTTCAGAAGTTTTGGCTCTCTCTGCCACTAGCTATTAGTTCAAACAAAAACAAATTAGCATTGCTGTAAATTGAATGCAGGATATGGGATAAAACCTAAAAAAGAATAAATAAATAAATGAATAAATAAATAAATGCGCATGGAAATAAGTAAATAAGTAAATAAGTAAATAAATATATAAATAGATGTTGTCATCTGTGATGAGAGGCTTCTCACCCATAATCCGGTAATGTGGATTTCCCAATAGATTCCGGATTATTGGATTCTTGCAGGAAAATCCTCGTCTGATGTCATTTTGCAACATCTGGTCTAAAGGCTTTGTATTTCTAATGCTTTCCAATCCTCCAGTTCGTTTGGCATCTAAAGGTATAAAATATAATTCTGCACTTCAAACCTGCATAAAGTTCAAAAGATGTCCACAAGGACAGAGATCTGACCTCTTGGTCTATGACACAGTATGAAAGTGAGGCATTGTGGTAGTTATTAGGCTCTGTGCTTATGTCCCAGTCCACATTGAGGATGGATGAGAACCTCGGCTCCGCCCCATCCATTCACCCATGGGGGCCTGCAGAGTTGGGAAATGGCAGCCTATGACAATATCTCTATTAGAAGTGATGGAAAGCATGTCAGGGCTATAGCTTTATTAACAGCTCTGCAGCAGCACACTGGCGGGTGAGTAATGCCACTCAGCCAGGCTCCCCACACCTTTAAAGTACACCTACACCCCCGCTGCTTTAATTTCCAGGAAAGGCAGAAGCTCATTCGTTTTGATTCATATCAAACTATAGTAACAAATGATTATTTGAATTACCAGTGATGTATGGTAACAGTATACGCCCAAAAAATCTCAGAGTGCTTCCTGCTGAAAGATTGCTAAACAGTGCAAATGTAAATGCCTCACTGAGTGCAGATCCTGCACAACTCCTGATACAATCACATCATGTCTTAAATACATTCACACAGTAGGTTAACTAATAGATTTCCCTGAGAAAATAATACCTGATGAAAGGACTAGGATAACTTTTGATGATAACTGTATTCATATTTCACACAGTGACCAACCGTGCAGGCGACCTGTCAATCAAGAGAGCTCCGGAACTCTCCGCTGACATTCAGTGCCCTTTTCACATTTTCTCAAGGGATGGAAAAGAATAAATCTCTCTCTCTCTTTCTCTCTCTCTCTCTTTCACACACACACTCTTACTCACACACACACACACACACACACACACACTCCACTGATCCAGCACTCATAGCCAAAGATGGCGGACAGACTAGTACAGATTCATCACCTTGCTTCTATGCAAATCAATTATGGCACCCTCCCTTTGTCAAAAGCAGCCTTGACATTTGAAATTAGGGATGAATAGAGCCATGAAAACATTGTAAACAGCAATTAAAAGCGCAAAGGCAAACTGATGAGCTGCACCTTCCCTTCATGGCTGAAGTGGCTTTGAGCATAGCACCTAACCCCCAACTGCTCTTCAGGCACTGCAATGTGAGGCAGCTCACTGCTCCGAGTATGTGTGTGTTCACTGTTTACGTGTGTGTGAACTTACTTTGCATGGTTTAAATGCAGTAGTCAAAATTTTCCTTACGGAATTATTAGAGTATAAAATAAAATAAATCAATTAAAATAAAATAAAATAAATAATAATAATAATAATGCTTAAATTAAAAGAGAAGACACAGTTTGTCATGGGCACTTGAGCAGGCAGCGTCATCATTATCACACTTTGAAATAAAAAAAGAAATTTAAAAAATCCTATTTTAGTTTGTTTTACTTGTATTTCTGTGTAGTTAATGCTAACTTAATTTTAAACTTAAGGGTTTCTAGCTAGCACATCCGCCTCAAACAAGAACGTCCTTTGTTCAAGTCCTAGGCTTGGCAAGCACGTTTGCATGTTCTCGCCGTGCTTGTGTGGGTTTCTTTTGGGTACTCCAGTTTCTTCCCACAATCCAAAGGCTAATTTAGGCTAATTTGCTGTTCCACATTGCCCCTAGGAGTAAAGTAAATAAAGTAGTTCAGCAAATGAATGAACGGATGTAGGAATGAATGAAACATGGATAAGTTAGGGAGCTGGTTTTATATATATATATATATATATATATATATATATATATATATATATATATATATATAT
>JAOUQZ010000002.1:1089288-1110809 GCA_028564935.1 Neosilurus hyrtlii
CCCGAGCCCGGGAATCGAACCCAGGACCTTCTTGCTGTGAGGCGGACGTGCTAACCACTACGCCACCGTGCCGCCCCACTAATTTTTTTATTTTATTTTATTTTTTTAGTTAGAAGATATTCGATGACAGAAGACTTTATGTACATTTACATTTATGGCATTCGGCAGATGCCTTTATCCATTGCGACTTACATTTTTTATCTCATTTATACAATTCAGCACTTGAGGATTAAGGGCCTTGCTTATGGGACCAGCAGTGCCTTGGTATTTAATGGTATTGGGGCTTGAACAACCAAGCTTCTGATCAGTAACCCAGACTAAACAGTCTAAAACAGTAACTAAAACACTGACTTTATGTCTCAGTTGTGAGATCCTGTCAGAGGTATAAGAGTCATGCCTGTCTCATGTTCGTTTCTGGTTCTTTCCTTTTTCAGGTCACCCAACTTCCTCCAGCACGGGCGGTGATTGCCAGCTCCGCCCTGATCATCCCCACCTGTTCCCCATCACAGCCCCAGGATAAAGCTCCGCGATTTCCTCCGGTCCCGCCGCCAGATCGTATTGTGCCATCATAGAGATTGCGCCTCTTCCCGTTCATATCACAATACAGCCTACCGTTCTCATACGGTGCCAGTACCTAGTTTCCCTGAGTCCTTAAAATAAAGGATCCTTGTTACAGTCTATCAAGTTGTTCTGTCCTGCTTGTGGGTCTGTTATTCTTGTGCCATCATAACATTACAATCTGGCTAGACATGGACCCAGCAGGCAGAGATCAGATCAGCCAGGCTCTTAGATCTCAGAAACAACTCATCAAGTCCCACAACACTCAACTAGCCACCGGAGTGCAGGAACTCGCTGACCACCAGGACCGTTTTCTACAGGACGTGTGGGCAGAGGTGAACCAGTTGTGCTGTGCCAGATCACCGCCAACCGCCTATCACGCCGGCATCTCCACCGCCAGCCTCTGACCTGCCTTCAGTAACCCCCCCGCCGGAAAAGTATTCGGGAGAATCCGGGAAGTGCCGCTCCTTCTTAGTCCAGTGTGAGCTCTACTTCCAGAATGACCCAGCCGCCTTCATCTCTGAACAAGCCTAGGTGGCATTTATGATTTCCCATCTCTCGGGAAGAACGGCAGCGTGGGCTACAGCGGAATGGGCTCGAGGCGCAGTGGTATGCCAGAGTTGCCAGTTATTCAAAGAAACACTCACCCGCATGTTCGATCACTCCTCCCCGACTCACGATGCGTCCAGAGCCCTGCTCGGGTTGCACCAAGGCTCCCGGAGGGTCATCGACTACGCCATCGAGTTCCGCATGCTGGCCGCTGACAGGGGATGGAATTCCCCAGCCATCATGGACGTGTTCATCAGCGGGATGAGCGGAGAAATCAAGTATCACCTAGACCCGCACGAGACTCCTGCAGAATTCAAGGACTTGGTTGACCTTGCGATTCGAGTCAACAATCGGCTTCGGGAGAAAGAAGCGGAATGCCACCAAGCCGCCAGAGGGACCTCCGTGTGCTCCTTTCCATTCTGGTGGAGCCAATGCAGTTGGGTCGAGCCAAGTTAGACCCGGAAGAACACCAACGCCACCAGAGGGAGGGAGTGTGTTGCACATCTCCCTGGACTTCGTCACAGGCCTGACCCCCTTGAGGGGCAACACGGTGGTGCTGATGGTGACTGATCGATTCTCAAAGATGGCTCACTTCATCCCTTTGCCCAAGCTACCCTCAGCCAAGAATACTGCCCGCACCCTCATTTCCCGGGTGTTCCGGATCCATGGTCTCCCCAAAGATTACGTCTGTGGTCCACAATTTATATCCAGTTTCTGGAAGGAGTTCTGTTGCTGTCTTCCGGCTACCATCCTGAGTCCAATGACCATATGAAGCGGCTGAATCAGGAACTGGAGACCTGTCATAGATTCCTGGTGGCGCAGAACCAGTCCAGGTGGAGTGAGCACCTCAGTTGGGTGGAGTACACCCACAATTCACTCCCCTCTGCAGCCACCGGGCTCTCCCCCTTCCAGGTCACCCACGGGTACCAACCAGCACTCTTCCCGGCCAACGAGGAGGAGGTAATGGTTCCTTCGGCCCAAGCCTTGGTTAGGAAATGCTGTAGGATCTGGGTGCTCCTCAGGGGACAAGCACGCATGAAGACTGCAGCAGATCGCCATCGCTGACCGGCACCGACCTACACACCCGGCCAGCAAGTTTGGCTATCCACCAAGGACCTTCACCTACATGTCCACACCAGGAAATTGGCTCCCAAATTTCTTGGTCTGTTCCCAGTCTCTAAGGTAATTAACCCAGTCTCTGTGCATCTGAAACTCCCCATGTCTCTCCGTGTGCACCCGACCTTCCACGTCAGCAAGCTCAAGCCAGTCCGAGAGAGTCGTCTGGTGCCCCCCACCAAGCCCCCACCACCGCCCAATATGGTAGACGGCGGACCGGTCTATGCGGTCAGGAGGCTTCTGGTGGTATGCAAGAGGGGTTGAGGGAGACTAGGAGAGCTATGGACCTGAGAAGCGCTCCTGGATACCCGCGGGCTTCATCATCGACCACATCATTGACGACTTACCAGGCCTGTGAGGAGCAGGGGGGTCACTGTGAGATCCCATCAGAGGTATTGGAGTCATACCTGTCTTATGTTCATTTCTGACTCTTTCCCCTTTCAGGTCACCTAACTTCCTCCGGCATGGGCGTTGAATACAGGATTGTGAAGTTTGCAGGAAAAATTGCAGTTGCCTCCTGCAGAACACAGACTCCTCCATGATCTGTAGACACCACTGATGATGCAGATCTCTGCTCATAGGGAACTAGAGTTTAGATCCAGATTTTTTGTGAAACTCTTCTGTTAAAAAAGCACCAAAGATATAACTTGAAATGGAAAATCTGAAAATTCCTCAATCCAGCCTAATTTCAGTGGTTGTTCTAGGGTACTCAGTGCAACTTCACAAACAAGTTAAGTCCTCCTTTTGGGTTGTGAAATGAGGAATCTAAAATACATAATCACTTTTCTGAATTGGCCAACATTATGGCCAATCTAGTGCTTCTAGATTTAACTCAAGGCTTTTCAAAACACAGGAGCCAAGTGTTAGATAGTACTACCAACAAAACGTCAATACATTGAATATATTGTATTTTTTTCTTTTTTTTTTCTTTTATCCTTTAGTCCAGTTCCAGAAACTTTTAAAACAATGGTAGTTTTTGTACCACTGTTTTAAATCAGTATAAACGTTTCCTCTAACAGAGCATCAGGTCTCAGCTTATTCCTCCAGAAAGAATGATTAAGTACTCAACATCATCTTGCATCTTTGATCGTGTGTTGCTGCCATTTGTGTCTCTCTGCATATGAAGTTGTTGCCCCTGTAATTACAGCCCTATACACGATTGATGAGTGCTCTGAGATGCCTCTTGCCAATACTCCTTCAGAAGTGCTCCCTATCCATCACCTGAAGAGGTTAAGTAATGCACATTTGAATGAAATCAATTAAGGTTGGCTTTTACCTTCCACATCGTAATTCCTGCATCACACTCACTCATGATGATGACATATGGCATGATGTGGAGAGCTTGTGGTCACCACTCTGTATTACATTCAATCCAACACAACACAAACTCGGTATACAAGAATGATTTCTGATCAGAGTTTCGCTATGTGTAATGCTAATGTCCTGCCCTTGGGTTTTTACTTCATAAGTTATATTATTATTATTATTATTATTATTATTATTATTATTATTATTATTATTGTTGTTGTTGTTGTTTTTAATATAACTATTATTATTATTATTATTATTATTTTATAGCAGGCAGGTTATACACCTTGCCAATCCATAGCAGGGCCAGCACACAAGCTTCTGACAGACATCTCCATGGTATCACTATCGTGATGAGAGCATCAATTGCAAAAATTCTGCCATTGCTCCCTCAAGCTATAAACAGACACCTCATCACTGTCAGGAAATTTCTTGGAAAAGAACATCATGTGGTTTCAGAAGCAAATGGGGAACAATTGATATGATTTTCCTGCTAGATAGATACAAGAAAAGCATGCAGAGAAAAGCATTGGCCTTTTTGTGCTCTTCATAAATCTAACCAAGGCATTTGACTCTGTTAAACTTGCTGGCCACTGGCCACTGGAAGATCTTGGGGAAGAAGTGTGTCCCAGATAAGTTCATTAGAATACTTGTGAAGCCTCTTGATGGTATGCATGCCTGTGTGTGCTGATGGTCAGCTCTCCGACCCCTTCCCAATAAAAGCTGTTGTTAAACAAGGCTGTGTAATTGCCACTATACTGTTTATCATCTTCTTCGTTATCATGCTTGACAAAGCACTGTCTATTTGCATGGACAAAGGTGTTTACATCAGGTTTGGAGCTGATGGCAACATATTTAATATCTCAAGGCTGCACACTTAATCTTAGGTAAACTATCAACTGAGCCAGGAGTTTCTCTTCACTGATGACTGTGCTTTATTCTCTCACAGTGAAAATGGATTGCAGTTGCTGGTGAGCAGCTTCTCTGCTGCCTTGAAGCGGTTCCACCTATGTGTAAGCTTCAAGAAAACAGAAGTTCTCTTTCAACCCCCACCTAAGACTCACTATGCCTGCAAAAGAGATAGCCATACCATATGACCATCTACAAACATCGCCGTATATCAAGCTATTGTGTTAAGTATCTGTGCTGGACAACTTACTGCCGCCACATTAAGGAGTTTGAGGCATTTCAGTGGTGTTGTCTCAGGAACATTTAGAAAATTTTATGGGAAAAGAAAGTGTCCAATCTTGAGGTGCTAGGTAAATCAAACTAATCACCTGCTCAAAGCATCATTATGAAGCGACATCTCCAGTGGACAGGACACCTTATCCATATGGATGTTCACAGAATTCAGCTAGAATCAGCTAGTCTATACCAGTGGTGAGTCTGGAGTCAGAAGGCCCAGGAAGTGCTACAAGAACTCTGTGAAAGACTCTCTGAAAAAGTGTGGCATTGCTGCAATTGATCTCAAGCTGAAAGCAGAAAACTGATCACTGTGGTCAGCCACTGTCCAGAACAGAATGTCGACTCTCGAGGAAAATCAATCTTACTTGATATGTCAGAAACCCCTAAGGAAGAAGCCACCTCAATCTGCCCATGCTCCACTTAGTTGCAACACTTGCTCAAAAGCAGGTGCATCAGCTACTGGCCCTGCCACCCATATCCACCCACCAGTAATCATAAAAAAATAAAAAAATAAACATGACATCTACGATTAGTGTTATTATTAAAGAAGGAAGATGAGCACAAAGATATAAATATCAAAATTAAAAAAAAGGAAATAACACTTAAATTAAATCAAAACTACACACTTTTAAATACTAAAACATACCATACTTGAATGTTGATACAGGTACATTAAGCATGAAAACAAGCCCCAGTGTAAGAAAATCCACCCATTGATCAATGTTTTGTTCTTTGATAACCTTTGCAAATAAAATTAAGTACACATCTGCCATTATGAAGAAAAGGAAAAATGACAGACTGACAGATGAAGTCACATTGTCAGTAATGGCGTGAAAGCTGTGCTTATCATGCCCTTTTATATCGTGGATTCCCACTGTGAGGGTTTGAAGTGAACTGAAAGGCCGTGCAAAAGGAATATATGTGCTTCTCGGCACTGTCAGTCTTGTAGGATTATCGTGGTTGCAGTTGAAGTTTGTGTTTGCTTACTGCAGAGTACTCTGTCATGGATTTTCTGTCTTTATCTCAAGGCTGACTGATAAACCAAGTCGTTTTCTCGCACCCCAAGATGCATGGGTGCGTTGGTACACAGTGTGCTTTTGAGTGTGCAGAAAATAGTGACAGATAAAGTCAAAAAGAAAGCTAATACCACTCAAGCAGACATGCTGCCACCCTGCCCACACACTTAATAAAGCGTACATACATATGAAATGTGATGTGAAGTGATGTGTCTCTGTGTGGGTACGTGTATTACCTTGGAAAGCATGAAGGCAATATATTATTAACTGTCAATATTCATTGCAAATCTACACCCTAAAAAAAGCTGCTGTTTGTAATTAAATACACAAATACTTTAGCGACTTTGGCTGAATAATTTCTGCAGTGATTAATGTTTCAGAGTTCTTTTAACTCTGGGGCAGGGAGTAGCTTCTACTTTCTTAAACAATCATAACGGATGATTGCGGTCATGGAAAAGATGTTACTTTGTTTCAGAAGTCAAATTGTCAAAAATTTATAGTGGAACTCACGACTATCCCAGAAAGTTTGATTCTGTCCATCTGGACATGAATTTTTCAGCAGGTGAAGCATTTCATAACCCATTTTAGTGAACTTGGATGAGTGATCAAACATTTCTTTATCTGAAAACTTTAAGTCCAGATGAACGGAATCAAACTTTCTGGGATTTTCCTTCCTGTATTAAGACAACTCGAACTATGTTTAATTATCAAATTAAGAACATTTCTATAGACAAAAAGTGATGAAAACTCACAGGATTGGGAATAAACAGTTGTGTGGCCATGAGAAAAACTAACTGTTTGTTAGAATAATCAAAATAAAAGGCTTCAATTTACTACTTAGGACAAAAACTGAAATCTGGAAGAATAGAAAAAGATGACATGATCAATATAGGGTGGCTCTGCGTTATTGATCAGGGGTTCAAGCTAACACTGCTAAGACCTTGAACAAAGCTTCTTTACGCTCAACTGCTCAGTTATATAAATGAAAAGAAAAATGTATGTTTAGATTAGAGCATCTGCAAAATGTCATAAATGTAAAAATATTCCCCTATTTCAGAGTGATGGGCATAAAAGGGTAGGAAAGGCAACCACAGAGTCTTGATCTCAACCCCAAAGTCTTCTTTTTACAGAGTACAAACTTTCCCCTTGTCACGAAAAATGATCTTGACTCTGGATGGAAATAATGTGATATATCAAAAGTTAATAGACACAATTATTTTGTTAAGATTATGCTTCAACTTACGTGGCATTTCTCTGCAAAATCAGCAGAGAGCAAAAGGGATTATTTACAACAGTCCAAGTACACCGGTCAGAGGGCCCAGGATGACCTGAGCAGGATTTTGTTGATTCCTTGCCTTCACTTGTGAATTCTACAATCACTCTGTTGATTGTTGCAAGAGGAATCCCAAGATTTTGTTTTCAGTATTTTGTTTATTAGCCATTCTTTTACCTCAATATACTTGTCAGAATTGTTTCTTTGCTTCTTATTGCCTGCAATAGCATTATTCAATACGTTTTCACATATAGAAAACTAGGCTTTTTTTTTTTTTTTTTTTTTTACTTTTTATTACGAACTCCTTTAGACAAAAGTGGTGGTGTATAATTTTCACTGCACACTACTATATATTTGGAAAGAGAATTTAATATGCTTTAAAATTTGGTATAATATCTGAATGCATACACATGATTATAGCATGAAAATGGGGTTACATCACTTTGTGAGTCACTATTCCGTAAATGCTTTTGAAAAAATATCAATTACAGTTACAGAACCAGTTTCTGAATGTCCGCATTTGAAACTCCCTAACATTTATACATTAAATTAATCCAACTCTCGACCAATCAGAGTGACCGGTCTAGCATCTTCCAAGCAACAGATGAGTTTTATTTACACGAGTCATGTCTGTTTTGAGGCTCCTCATTGGTTTACCATTATATGATTGGGGAAATCTTTCTGGGATTCTGTATAGGTAGAGTATTCTGGTAGTGAGTATGGATAATAAGGAAAAACCTGTTATGACGTTTAGATGAAAAAGAAAGGTCTCATTGGTGTGACTGATAATAGGGGATAATTGCATTTTAATGACAACCCAGTGCAGCAGTTTGTTTCAGCCTCTGAACAAGGCACTATAGTATCATTAATTTATTTTTCAAGAAAATGGCTTATTGCGTTTTGGAAAAGAGCTCTTCATACGTTAATGGGATTAGTTCAAGATGACCTGCCGCTATGGTTACTCAAATAACCACTTTATACATCAGTGATGTGATCAAACGCATTCTAGAATGCAGTTGAAGATGAAAAAAAGGTTAATTGGTTAATCTTGTCTTTATAGCTAATGTAATGAAATAACTTGTTTCACCAACATTCTATTTTTTTTTTTAATAAATAGAAAAATGTTAGATGTAAATTTAAATAAAACTTATATTAAAAAAAACATGCTGTTGAAAACTGATCAACTTTGCAACTCCTTTTCTGCTTCATATCACCATATTATTGATTATTTCCCTATAACATCAAGGTTCTGAAGTGTTTTTATTCCTTACATTTTAAATTTTAAATTGCCATTCAATCCTGCTCTTTTTAAATCATTGCACTTTTCATCACAAAGCCAGCTCTTTTCATTGTCCTTTTCCTTTATGGATAGTGCATTGTCATGTCAATTAATTCTAACACGCAGCATAATTAATCTTCTTCCTTTTTGTGAAGCAGTTCTCATTGCTTTTGCTATTATTGTAGAGGTTATAATAAATGCTGAACTGCACACAGATTAAGTCTGTTTTTGAGTCATGTGGAATTGGCAGTGATTTTTATTTTCCCTTTTTAAATCATTGGGCTCGGATTAATTTGTTTGGGAAAGATGCCCAAAGAATATTCATTCACTGTTGTATTTTTTAACCAAGGAAACCACACCATCATTAATTATTTTCTCATGACAAAAGGAACCATTGGTTTATTCCTTACAGTACGTTCAACAGATGCATGCATGGATCTTAGATATTATCCTGGATTTATGACTTAGAGCAATCTTTCTTTCTTTTTTTCTTTCTTTCTTTCTTTCTTTCTTTCTTTCTTTCTTTCTTTATTTGTTTGTTTGTATGTTTATTTTCATAATAATACAAGTAATACGTTAACAAATTTTAAAGAATGGTATTTCTCCCGCCACCCAGTAACTAGTGAGGAATTTGGGAAGAGTTATTTAGTAGTACTTTTCAAATGTAAAATTAAAGACAGCCATGTTATTAGCTATTGGGGACAGAGTTCCGGAGCGTCCGTTTACTGACCACAGTGCTCTTAAAGCCTGGCAAATAGAATTTCTGTGCTTTTTTAAAAAGAGTTGCATAAGTTTTCCTGCAGTTGCCACGGCAACTGCATTGTGATAGTCCTTTGAAAGCATGCAAGGTCCTAAAAACATGTGGACTGGGATATATTAACCATTTCCCACATACTATATATATACCGATGTAGTGAGCACTGTTCTACGGAAAATGTTTATATACAGTGAAATATATATATATATACTGTATATATCCAATGGTGTGTGCACATGTGTGTGTGTGTGTGTGTGTGTGTGTGTGTGTGTGTGTGTGTGTGTGTAAGACATCAAGTAAAAGAATTCAGAAAAAAAATTAATTATAGCGACACAGTCACTTGAGGTCAAGCGTTTAATTACTCTGCCTTATTTGCTGTTCCCATGTTGTTGATTTGATGAAACTATTTCTTCCTCACGGGCGCTGTTTTTTGTTCTGCAGGTCAAACGGCATCTAGAGAAATGAGCCATTACGAGAGAATTTTGTTTTGTTTTTTAATTTGTATGCAACACAAAATCTGAGTACTTCACCAGCAATTCTTTTCACACTAATGGGTTTCAGCCAGTAACCAATGCCCAGTAATTACACATTAGCAGCTCTGCCATTTTCGACCAATGCTTAATTGTTTTTTTTTCCCTGTGTAATTGTGTCATGTCACATTAGCATTGTTTTTCTTCGTCCTCTAAACCCCACCAATTAAAGTGCTGTCCAAGTCAGGGGTAATTAGTTAATGGGTTGAAACCCTGATAAAACGTATATGCTTTGACCCCTCATGTCAATATTTTTTAGAACAGACTACCCTCTCTGTCGCTAGTGTCATCTTACGTCCTGTTTAACAGCATTGATTTCAGTATAAACAATACAGCAGAGTGTGTATTGGACTATCTCCAAACGTCCATTCACAAGCCATTCTCAGGAGAAGACGAGAGAACCTGGAGCTCAGAAACACTACATCATTGTTCCAACGTCTCAGCTCTTCGGAACAATCAGGTCATGTAAAAACTTGATTGACACCAAATTCAAGGAAAATTCAGCTGGGGGCCAGGCTTGTCAGGTTGATTAGCATCTCCTGGCAAGACCAAGCCAGCAGGAAACCAAGGCAGAAACCTGGCTAGGTTCTACAATCCAGAGTTCAGTGTGAGTTTAGACATTGCATTAACTTCTATATTTCCTTCAGAAGGTATACAAGTTGACATACAGGCTATTAATACATATAGAATGTTCTAAATAATAAGCATAAAAAATATTTTATACATAAGGAAAAAAAACAACTCCATTCTCTCACACTTCATATGTAATTATACTTCATTAATTCTATTCATTTTATCAATCTGACCTTCGTGACATGCAATGATAGCCACCCACCTTTATTGGAACTGCTGTGCTTGCATATTTGGGGGCGGTTTAACACACTTGGAGGGAAATCTATATCCGCCCCTCTTATGAATGAGCACACAGACGCCCATGATTGGCTGGTGACCACTGTGAGTGACAGGCAAGTGAGCATATGCCATCCCTCCCTCTTGTGAGAGTTGGCCAATTAGCTCCCATAGTCTCCTGGTCACGGATGGCTGTGGCATCAACCCGGATTCGAACTTATGATCTTCATGTTGATAGTCGATGCGCCACTCAAGATCCTTTATCAATCAATCAATTGATCAATTAATCAATCTATTTCTCTGTCTATCTATGTATCTATCTTAGTTAAATGTTAATGGAATGCAAGTTAATGGAAATAGGAAAGGTATAGAGTATTAAGCTAAAAAATCAGATACAAACTAGTGAACTTATTAATAAAATAAAGGTAGGCACATCTACCTACACATAATATATATATATATATATATATATATATATATATATATATATATATATATATACTGTATGTCAATCACTCCCCATTTCCTGAGGCAGTGAAGCAAACCCAAAAACCATACAATTTACACCACCATGTTTTAAAGTCAGTGGATCTTGTCTTCATTTGCTGGGGCGGCAAGTGCTATACATTTGGCACTTCTTTGAAATGAATATGATATGTAGATTTTTTTCTTACAGTCAAATAAATTATTTAAAATGATTTACAGATCTTTTTAAATCCTGTGCTAGATTCCTAAACATCTACAGCCTTTTTTTCCTGAAGGCCTTAGGGAGCTGTTTCGATCATAGAAGAATGTTGACACCACACACTTCTATAATTTAAAGAACATTAGACCCTTGATGTCAGGTTTAAATAAGACAGATTCCACCTGCAGGAGGTTCTGATCAATGCTAATGGAACGTCTAATGTTAATGTTATGTTATTAAAGCTGTTATATATAAAATCAAGGTTCTGCTTACCCATTACTTGCTCAAATATACTAAGTAAAACACTGGGATTTCCATTGGGATATATGCATTTTTTAACTTATGACTTTTATAAGAGGAGCCTTTTGTAAAATGTTTTGTTTCACATAATTAAAATGTGAATTTAAATTAAATAAAAAGTTTCAAATGTAAAACGTGTGCTATAAGAAAATAATTTAAAACTTTTTATGATTGATTATTTCCCTATAGCAGCACAACCCTAAGGGTTTTAAACATTACCCACAAAATTTTAAATTGCAGTACAAAACGGTTGTTGTTCATACTGTGTTTAGATGTTTAGTAGGCCCTGATGTTTGACGTTCACCAAGGAGCTTATGTTTTACCCTTGGTGTGTGTTTGTTTGTTAACAGGATTATGCAAAAATGTATGTGTGTATTTTCATAAAATTTCTATCAGCCATAGGGACAAAGAAGACTCTGCTAGATTTTGGAGATGGATCCAGGAATATTTTTAATGCATCTCTAACACTGAGAGATTTTTTTTACATTTTGGTTCATATGGGGATTTCTGAGCTTAATGAAGGTTTGCGCTCTCCAAGTACTTTTGTTTTTAACCTTGGACTATATCATTTGAGTTTATCAAGGATAAACATCTCTGGAAAATGTTATTCAGATATTTCCAAACAGGTGATATCTGAATAAACAATGTCTCATTCTTACACTTTGTAATACAAGGAACAATAGAATAATAAGGTGAAACTTGTAATATGATATATGAATCTTCAGTGTAAATGAAAAAAGACTTATTTGCATTCTATTATTTGAGCATGCAGAATTCTCACTTCTTGTATTTAGAAGGACAGTTTTTAATAGCTATTTGTCTGCACTCAATTTCTTTTCCCAGTCGCTTTCATTGTGTCCATCACCCTGTGTTCACTGTGTCATTTTCCTTGGCCTTGCTTACAAGCATTTTTTTCACTGCCTTTATCATTTGTATAATCTGAAAAGCAGGCCTTGTTTTTATATTATTATAAGACAGAAAAATAGAGAGAAAATAACATTTCCCCATCTCATAAGTTCGGACCTTGCTGTACTGTCCTTTACATTTGAGTCTCAAAGTACAATTAGACAATTCATGAATTCATTTGTATATCCTATTCTACAAATTAGGGTTGTTAGCTTACTCTTGGAGAGGACAGAGTACACCCTGGACAGCTCGCCAGGCCATCGCAGGGCAGAAGCACGCCGATGATGAAAAATCAGCAATGGTTCTTTTACATGCCACTCATCATAAACAGTGATTAGCTGCACTGGGTGGACAGCAGTGACATCCCATTTGTTGTATTTTTAATTAAATTATAAACATAAATATATGTCAATTTTACATGTTGGCTTCTTCAAATATGTTAAAAAAAAAAAAGTCAACAATTTTAATTGGATTTTTTTAGATGATTCCCTAAGTTCACAAAGGCAATAACAAAATGTAATTACTATAAAACAATTTCAGGAATAATGACTGGTTAGATTTAATATAATTAATTTTTTAAGATCCCATGAGTTCTTACCTTCAATTGTATGTTCTCATTAAATAATTCGGTAGCTTACTAATGCACTCCAAGTGCACTGAAAGACTTTTTCAGTCTCATATTTAATTATGTATTTATTTATTTATGTATTTGTTTGGACAGTTTGATATATGTTGTTAGTTAGCCAGTTACTTACTTACTTACTTACTTACTTATTTATTTACCTATTACTTACTTACTTAGTTACTTATTTACATATTTATTAATTATTTTTAATAAATATTTTAATTATTAATAATAATTATTATTATTTTCTGAACCGCTTAATCCTAATTAGGGTCGCGGGGAAACCTGGCGCCCATCTCAGTTGACTTTGGGTAAGGGCAGAGCACACCCTGGACAGCTTGCCAGGCCATATTATTTTTATATATTAAAGAAGTACTGGTATATCTCTTAGTGCACTTGAGAGGAAAAATAGCAGAACGACGCTTCACGCCTGAACCTAAATCAAGACGCCTTTATCGATTCCAGTTTAAACACCTCTCCTAAGAATGATTACAATTCTGCCCAGCTCATTCTTTTTTTATTTTTTTCTATTTAGAGGACTCAATCCAAACTGAATTATGCTGTATCGTACAAAGTCGATCTGCACCACATTCAAATCAGCACCACACTCCCCGCCTGAATCCTAACACCACTCTTCCCTGAAGCTGTCACTGTGCCGCAGCATTAGTAAGCAAGGCCTATGGTTTATGATTGATTTCTCCTATCTAGTGTGTTGGAGTGACTTTAAATTGATCTTGTCATTTAGCAGTAAATATCATAAGGGGGTGGGGGTAGTGATGGTTTGTGGTGGTGGTGGGGTGGCTGGGGAGGACTTGTAGTGCCAGAGCATGTTCATCGATCTGACCCCCTTGGATCAAATCATTTTTTCCTCCATGCTCCGTGGTTAAATTACATCCCACTAAGAGGAAACGGACAATCTACACTCAGCACACTTCCCTTCATTTTTTTTCAGTATTGGCTCAGCAAGAATGAATGCCTTGTCAAAAAACTGGCAACACAGCTTCTTATGGAATAGATTTGCAAAAATTATCCTTCTGGTGAATGTATGGTCTAAAAGGTCTGTCTTATCACTATTTGTAGGTTTGGACGATGGTTAATTGTTTTTCAAATTAATGTAATTTAAGTGTCAACAACCAGGCCAATATTTGTATTTGTTCATCCAGCCATCCATTCATCCATTTTTTTTACCTGTTCTCTTTAGTAACCAAATCCTCCTGGTCAGGGATCCAGAATTTTAGAAATATAGGTTTAGTAATTTTGCGAGTCTATTCCTGGATACCGTTCACAAACAGTAGCACACTCATTGCACAGGCACTATGTAAGCACACTCATGCACAGGTACTACCTAATTCACCTCTGTAAAAAGTGCATCAAAAAAGTTGGTAGATCATCTGTACCACACCTGCAAGGAGTTCGGGCTGACCATCAGGCTGAAAAAGACCACCGTCATGGCCCAGGATGCAGGCTCTCCCCCATATGTCTCCATCTTGATGTAGTGGACAACATCACCTACCTGGGGTCAACCATATCCAGCTTTCAGTCCCTGGATGCAGAAGTGAGCAGCAGGGTTGCAATAGCTGCAGCTGCCATGTCTCGTGTCAGAAAGAGGGTGTCGAACAACAGCCTTCTGACAGAGAACACCAGGATGCACATGTACCAGGCCTGCATGCTTAGCACTCTCCTCTAAGGCAGTGAGTCCTGGACTACATATGCCAAGCAAGAAAAGAGGCTCAACAGCTTCCACATCTGCTGCCTCCATCACATTCTGCACATTCCCTGACAAGACCGAGTCACCAACACGGAGGTCCTCCAGCGTGCTGGCATAACGCCTTAGCATTAGCATGTTCGCCTTACTCTTCCATAGGCGCCTGAGGTGGCTAGGCCATGCCCTCCAAATGGAGCCTGGCTGCATCCCCATGGAAATTTGGTATTTGGGAACTGAGTGAGGGCACCTGCCCCGCTGGATGTCCACACCTCCGCTTCAAAGATCTAATTCAAAGATTCAAAGACACCTGGGAAAGAAAAGCTGACAATCACACTCTGTGGAGAACCACAGTCAGAAGCAGAGTCCATCCAGAGGAATCCAGAACTGCCCTGCTTGCTGACAAAGGAGCCAGGAGGAAGGAGAGAGCTCATCTACCAGTGAGCTATCCCCCTTTACATGCACCTAATAAATAAGAAAAAAATGAGAAAAAAGTAATTCCACAGCAGGACTGTTGTGCCACTCTAGGAAATGCCTCCAGCACTGATCCTTCCATTTGCTATCTCCCGAGTCGGACGGATACTGATGACTGGTTGGATGTTTGATCTTTAAATACATACTAAAGCAGCTTTTGTTTGGGAAAACTGAAGGTATTTTTTTTGTTTGTTTTATTTTTTCTTTGTTTGTTTGTTTTTTTTTTTTTTAATTTATTATTATTATTATTATTTTTTTAACTAAACTCTATCCAAACAACATCAAAGTAACATGCTTTAAACTTTATTTCTTCCAGAAAACAATGATGGGCTCTTTGATTTGCCAGAAAAGAAACACATGGTTAATTCTGCTTACAGAGATAATATTCCTGACCATAGAATCCTTATATCAGTAGGACATACTATTTTTGGCAAACAAGGAGTTTTTCCAATTTTTCCAAACTTTTAAAGAAAACAACAGTGTAATAATTCAGAAAAAACCTTACCATGTGGGGAGATCCACTTTTATCCACTTTTCCTCAAATCAATAGAAAAATAATCAACGACCATTACAATGATGTGATGTGGTAAATCATGAAACAAAGTTACAGTTATTACCAAGAAGTAGTTTATTTTCTAGTAACCGACTGTTTCAAGGTATTTTTGTACTCCTCTGCATACTTACATAGCAATTTGTCTGTGATTATTATTTTTCATATATTAAAAAACACATGGTATATTATATCCATTTATAGTCACTTCCTTTATATATCTCCTTTAAACAGTCATCATGACACAGCAGCGCCTCACCAAAAGGAACCAGGAAGACTAAAGAGCCTTTAGTATGCGAAGGGTTTTATCACCTAAAATGTTGCTTGCTGCTTGTTTACTTGTGCTGGATAACCCGGCCCAACGAGTTCACATCACTTCCAGGACTAAATGGTTGTTCCACATCGCTTCAGCTCCCACTAGTAATCCACGGGAAAAATTTGCCCAATACAGTGCTTTTTATGGTCATTTATGTTAAAATAAGCTCTGTATCACTTAAAGGGTGTCAGTGGTGAATTAGTGTTACTAGCTCTTTAAAACGATCACATATAACCTCAGCGATTCCTTCAGACAACATCAGTTCCTGCCTGTTCTCAAAGTCTGTGCGAGTGTTATGACTCAAGCCACACCCAGAGACGTTGCCTTTTTGATTGGCTGTTCCAGCCTGGTAGTGACGTCAACGCATTGCATTGGCTGCACTACATTACTGACCCGTGCTGAGCTGCACAAACAACAAGTGCAGACATTGCGGAAAACATTTCTTTTTGTTTCTAAACCAACTGATGACAGGAAAGCCGAGGTGGCAAAACGTTATCTGCATAAGCATCCTGAACCGACCATCATGCACATCTCTGGCAGCATTCTCGTGCTCAGAGTCACTAGAATGTAAGTTTCACTGTCTGCACAAGAGGTGTCAATGCCAGTAACGCGACAATGTCACTTTCTTGGAAAAACAACTGCAAAGCTGCTAACGCCCATAGTTTAGCACACTGCTAGTAATCCACAGAGCAAAATCACCCGGTTTTGCTATTACTATGCACAAATTATGCTGTAAAATGACCAACATCGGTACACTTTAAACATATTACATTATGCCCAAATTATGCTGTAAGATGACCAATACCGGTACTCTTTATATAAACATCTTATGTTCATTTAGCATGCTACTAACCAGTAAACTTGAACCTGTCTGACACTGGGAAATGTTATTCATAAAATGAAGTTTAACCCACTGAGATAGCCTATCAGAATATTTGTCAGACACACCTGCTTTAATGTCTCCATTATGGGTCATGGAGAAAGCTGGAGGCATTAACAGCTAACTTTGTGTGAGTGGTGGTGACCAGGTCAGGCAAAAGGTAAAAATATCATGAAAACCACCAATCCTCTGTCTATTCCCTAAATGATAAGATTTCAGGGATACGATTTGTAGGCAGCAGGTTAAACAAATAAGGGATTTACGTTTTTCCTTATAACGTCATATTCTATACACAAAAGAATGCAAACGATTTCAAAATTTAAAAAAGGGAGGGGCATGAAGTCTATACACAGTCCAAAGATATGCACATTAGGATAACTGCCTATTCCAAATTGCCTCTAGATATGAGTGTGATGGTTGTGTATGTGTGTTTGCCTTGCTCAGGGTGTACCTTGCCTTCACCTCAAGTCAGGTGAGATTCAGCCTCTCTTTGACCATAATAGGATTAGGCAGTTTGGCAAATAAATGAAAAAATGCATTGCTTTCATTCATGACAGGTGGTCTTAAATCATGTGTCATAAATCAATTAATAAGGCGTCAATTAATAAGGCATTGATTAGTTTTAGTTCTTGAAACGGGTCACGGCCAAACCAATAATTAGATTTTACTATATATACAATCAGGGAAAAAAGATTAAAATATTTCAGAAACTTTCTTTTTCAGTTTGCTAATGATGTGACTGGATAGTACATATGTTTTTTTTTAAACACAAACTTGCATATAAAATTAGAACTTATGATTACAAATAAGAATAGCTATATGAAGAAAAAAAATATTTTGCAAAATTATAGTAGATTACACTAATGTTGTGTTTTGTCTTTAATCTTTTTCCTTTTTTACAGATGTCATAAATATCTTGAAGGCACTTAAATGCATTCTACGCACTGATTTATTCTGGAAATTTCCAGTCTTGATGGTTCTGGATTACAAAACTTTTTTACAAAGTTTAATGCTTTTTGTGAGCCTGGAAGCTGCTACATAGCTTCTGATATTTGTCTGCATTGTAGACTTTGGTCTTCTGTAAGAGACGAATCTACAAGTTTTGAGTGGTTAGTCTCTTTTCTGTGGTAGAATAATAAATGTCAAAAAGTTTACAGAGATCTAGAAGGTTCCAGATAGTCATAGTTCTTTAATACTTATATACAGTTTTAGAAATTTTGTGTCAGGGTGGGATGTTTTTTTTTAAATAAACCCTTCATAATTTTTGAAAAATGTTCATCAAATGATTTTACAGGAAATCAGTTATTTTGCAAAAACTCACAACCCAGGTATATATATACCTTATTGTTTTAGAAACATGGCTGTTGCGCTGTGAGCAAACATGGTGACTGCCAGCATGATTGTCAGCATCATCTTAACTTAAGCTCATGCCTGACAACAAGAAAATAAGCAAGTAGGTACTTGATGAAACCAATTTTAAGTAAGCAACAAATGATTTGAAGTGAGACGAGTCTTCTTCACCTTGTCCATGGGTGGAGAGATTGTGATAGGACTGCCTGGGAGGTAATATTTACTTCTCGCTGAAGAACTTCTCTTCATTTGGATGGATATGACGCCAACTGACAGCTTAGCACAAAATGCTGGGTATGGAGGCACTGTGGCGGGGTGGTTAGCACATTTACCTCACAGCAAGAAGGTCCCGGGCTCTGGCCTTTTTTTTTTTTTTTTGAGTAGTTTGCATGTTCTTCCAGTGCTTGCGTGGGTTTAATCCAAGTATTTTCTTTTCCCTCCACAGTCTAAAACTATGCACAGCAGGCTGATTGGTGGTTTCAAATTGCCTCTAGGTGTGAGTGTGAATGGTTGTATGTGTTCTGGTCCTGCAATGACCTGGCAAGCTGTTCAGGGTGTACCCTGCCTTCGCTGAGAGTCAGCTTTGATGGGAGTCAGTCTCTCCGTCACCCTAATTAGGATTAAGCAGATGGACGCGAAGGAGGTACGCATTAATCCAACATATATATCAATGGAGTGGTCACAAGCTATCTGGCTAGCTGACTACCAGATAATTCTACCATCACCAATACCAACTGGCACTAGCCTATGCAAACATTATCATCATAGTCATCATCATCATCATCATCAACATCATTATCACCATCATACACTATGCCATAAACTTAGATTGCTCAAGTTTCCTCAGTTTTGATATGGACAGAATGATACCTCTAGAGGGTTTGTAGTTGTTCATCACTATTATGATATAGTGTCACAAATAAAGGCAACTCTGAACAAAGATTTTAAAACTAATTTTCTTTTTTTATCCTTAATGTAAGAAATTAGTTGTTTTATTATCAATATGAAATCATCATATCTTTTCATGTCTCCCAGGCTGTGGCAGGGTCCTAACCAGTCACTTAGGCTGCTTAACCACAAAGCTAGTCCTTTTTTGCCCCAAACCACATTGCATTTTATACTGATTACACACTTTGACTTAATCCTGGTAACATCTTTTTAATCCCTCACCTCTACACCCTGATTTTGCTCCTTCTTGAAATCGTCCGATCTAACTCGGTATAAAGATTAAACTGGTGGCCCAGAGCACTTCGTAATGGCAATGCTGTTATCTGTCATCTATCAAATCCTTCTATGAATTCTTTCAACCCTTCAACCTCCCAGGAAAAGGCATCGATTTTACTGCTTATTGAGTTTTTGATTCTTCTTTGATTCTTCTTTGATTCTTCTTTTCCACCTAAAGAACTTAACTGAATTTTATATTGATGGGGTACATCAATATCAATTCATACATCATACATCATACATCATACATCAATTCTGCTGTTAACCTGTAAATGAGAATTTTATTTTGGCATAGTTTAAAAAGAAAAAAAAAAAAAAACAGCTACATTACATGTTAACAGTTTTTTTTTTTTTTGTTGTTGTTGTTTTTTTTTTTGTTTTTCTTAAATAACTTTGTGAAAATTGATTCAGACATTGTTAGGCAATATTTTGGCACAGTGTATATAAATTCTCAAATCTGATTGGTCAAAAGAAATAGGCTAATTTCCTGTTGCAGCATAGTGTTCACTCTAATATGTTCACCTTTCTCTTTCCATTTGACCCATGCATTCTCCACATGAACTCCAAATAAATGCATTTTTGTTCTTATATTTTATACGACACAACCACCAAAGTAGAAAAACTCTTTATGACTACAAGTTTTTGTTTTTTAACAGAGCTCCTGAGTGAAGCCCTGTTGACCCCACTGAACATGACTGATGGTTGTTTCATGTCAGTACCTCAGCTAAGCAAAACAACCCCAAGTATGAATGGAACCACAAAACATGAACTTGTTAAATGGATAAATAAACTAACAAGACCAGTGATGAAAATGATGTGAAAATAACGTAGTGAAAGGCAGTGCAAAGAAAATTCAAAAGCTTATACTGGGCTAGTTTACCCTGTGGAATACTAACGAAGCTTAACCAACCATTTTTTTCAGAGAAGTAACGTGAACTCGTTGGGTCAGATTGGCCAGAGCAAGTAAACAAGCAGATCTATTCAGCGAGTAACATTTTTGGTAATGAAATGCCCTGCATACTCTTATATTTGACTGGTTCCTTTTGGCGAGGCGCTGCTCCCATCCACTGTCGTCCTTCTACTTTTAATGAAGGAATTCCGTAGGAACCGCGTTTTAGACATAAAAGCTTGGGCTTTGTGCCAATTAATTCTGCCTGGAGGTCACGCTGATAGCAGGTTGGCTTGAAGTGGCCTTTGCAGACTATTGAACTGTGTCTAAAAGGAAATGTTTTCAAAGTAGGGCATGTGCCGATGTTATGTTTTTTGCGAATTCTGTGCTTTTCCATAGCCTGGAAATGCAGGGGAGAATTATTTTTTTATTTCCTCTATTGCTGAAGTTGATTCAGCCCTTAAAGGACCCGCGCTTCTCTTTTAACACAAACCTCGGTCACCTATCAATGAAGAAATCTATCTTGAGCTCCTCTTTTAGGAAGTGCCTAAATGTTTTTGTATTATTAATGTACGGTCCCATAGCTCACAAAAACATTCTGGGCAAAGAGAACTTCTTTAGCTAAGCATTTCTTCAAAAACCCAATGTTTCTGGTGCACAGCGAATTTCAAGCTAGAGCTACCAAATTGGTATTCCACAGACCATGTAATCAACTGTTAACCCAAAGCACAAAGCTGATAGCCCTCATCTATCTAAACATTTCTTTGTTCTTTCCTCAATCCAGCCCATTTGCAAGCTAGCAAATGTAGGAAAATAATACAACAACAGATTACCTGAAGCATAGTTTTGGAAATAGTTTCACATTTCTAAAAACAAAGATATGTTATTAGTTTTATTATTGTATTGAAGTATTATTCAAAGCAAACTATAAGTGACACTACTAAATCTTTTTATTTATTTATTTTTATCACTCAACATTAGTCTTTTGTTCAGTGTGACAGCCCAATTAGGAAAAAAATCTATTTACAAAGCAAAGAGTGTGTTAGGCTTTAAAAAATGCATAAACAAATTGTATGTACTTTGTATTTAGTTACCTTCACCATTTACCTGAGACGTAGTCAAGACCACTTTGCTCACGTCCAAGACAAGCCTGAAACCAGGACTAGTTAAGTTCATGTTGAAGTTGAGTCCAAAGAACTT
>JAOUQZ010000002.1:1149083-1154083 GCA_028564935.1 Neosilurus hyrtlii
GGTTACTCCAAGGCTTCGTGCAGTGACCGAAGGAGAGATCACAGAGCTGTCCAAGGAGATTGCAAGATCTTGATGTGATCTTGATTTACGATTTACGATCTTGATTTACGACTACAATTGCCATTAGAGTTAAGATAACTAGCTATTTTGGTAAAAATCTGTTGAGTAGTTTTTTGTGCAATCCTGCATACAAGCATAAAGACACACTACAAACTAAGGGACATGTTAAAGGAGAATAAAGAATTTACTATTAGTGTTTCCTAATTATTGAATGTGTGTGTGTGTGTGTGTGTGTGTGTGTGTGTGTGTGTGTGTGTGTTTCACAAAGTACAGCACTGCAAGCCTGACATGACTCTGAGGTCTAGACCATGAGAGTGACAGGATAGAATCTTTTGTTTGCTTTCTGCTTAGAATGTGCACTTATTATTCCTTGTGAGATTTAATTGTGACTATTGTGTATGTAAACTACTGTGATTTCTTTTATCTGCACCGACTGGATATGAGTTTTGATTGGTTAATATACTACTAGGATATTAGCTCATATGCCATTAATAGGTACATCACCACAGGAAAAAAAAACATAAGTGACTTGTGCTAAGCTAACTGCTAACTAGTTAATTCTAGACTTAATGCAAAAAAAAACAATGTTGGAAATGAAAGTATTTGATGGTAAATACATATTTTTTTAATATTTTCAAGAATTACACATTTTTCTAATCAAACTTTATTAGAGTCTAGTACTCAGAGTTGCATGATGCCGGTGAATGAGGAAAAAAAAGATTGTAACTGGGCGGCTAGTGGACAAGATTCACTTCTAACCCAAATGCTTAAAGTTAGCATGCTTAAGATTCGGGACTTATTCCTTAAAAAATGCTTCATTCTTTATTAGTGTTGCGGGGAAGCTTGGGTCCATCCTAGCCAACTCTGGACAAATGAACAGCTCGCCAGACCATAGCAGGACCAGGTAAGAACTTTTTTATCCTTTTTTGAATTTTTACCGCAAGGAGCAGGATTTCAACAAAATTTCAACAAAATTTAGAATCAAACAATGGTATATGAAAGAAAATGGCAACATTTCAACTAGTTTATTAATAGGTGTCTAGTATATTATCAGCTCTGTGATGGCCTGGTGAGCTGTCCAGGGTGTACTCTGCTCTCGCCCAGAGTCAGCTGGGATGGGCACCAGCCTATCCGCGACCCTAAGTAGGATTAAGCAGTTCAGAAAATGAATGAACGAATAGTATAATCACAATATATTGCTGCATGAATAGACCTAGTTGTGATTATTCCATTAATCGGTGCAAATCAGCACAAAGCAGTTTACATTTACTATGCAGAGGCTTTTAAAATAGCACTTGATATAGCACATCCTAATATTTGATATTCTTTTTATACCAGTTAATTGCAGTCCTAATAACATTAGTGTTTTGAACTGAGCTTGATTTAAGCTAGTCTACTGTATGCAGAAGAGGGTAGATAGCAGTGGAATGCTGTACCGGCTCCAATGTTGCATGAGCAGCCTTCTGAAAAAAAAAAAAGAGGTCAGCTGGCTTCAGGTACTTGTTTGATGTAAAGTTGTTTGATGGGAGAGGAAATCCACCAACAACAACAAATCCATTGGTGGTTCAGATTTATCCAAATAAGTTCAGATTCACTTAGTGCATCATTGGGTCCCAATTCACTCAGAAAGGCTTGTGAAGTATCTGGCAAATGCCATATTTTCCTGTATACCTGTGTTTTTCATTGTTGTTGTTGTGTTTTTGTTTTTTTTCTACAGGAGACTTGCAGTAGAATTCACTAATCAGTCTAAAACGTATTTGAACACTGCAGGCAAGGACATATTGCAGCATCCAATCTGTCTCAGACTCAATTGCAGCAAGATCATCAATAACGGCTCGAGTGGAGGTAATGACTGCAGGGACATGGCCAGAAGATGCCGAAGAGTCACTTTCGGAGCAGAAATCAGTTCTTAAGTTTGTTATTTGCACCCTGTAGACAGTGAACTGTGTCCCGATGAAGCATTCACTCTCCCTTGCCATGCTGCTGCTATAATACGTGTCATATTTCCTGCTGTGTGTCTCCTGTGGGTGTTTCTGAGGTCAGATGGCCTGACATGTTTGGACATTGTGCTGGTCATCACCTTCAGAGTCTGGCGTCTGTTATTTATCAAAGGTATTCTCGAACAAGCACAGATGATGTGCCAAAGCCAAAGAGAACTCCACTTTATTCTTGTTAACATTTCAAGTCTATTTATGACACAGATGAAGATGTGCATTGCAGATGTTTATCACATCAAAATCATAGATTAGTGACTATCAAAAGCCTAAAATAAATTATTAAGGGATCTATTGATTTCCAGTGTAAATGTAATTACTAACAATTGCTCAAAAAATACAAAAGATGTACAATCAGCTCCACATTCTGTTTTTTTCCCTTAAAGAAGAATCTACATGCAAGATTAGCTTCTGAAGTTTAGCTTCAACATAAATGATAATTGACTGATATATGTAACTGTGTATCGTATTAAGTATCAAGCAAGCGTCAGTACATAATTGAACAGCAGCACACAGAATAGGAAAATAATAATAATAATAATACAATCACGATCCTACCAAGAAACATGGAAGCATGAAGGAAGGCACTATGTGAGATACAGAACAGGTGAACACATTAGGGTAATTAACCAGTTGAGGACAGAAGAAAAGAAATAAGCAGAGACAGAACTAGAAGAAAAAGAAAAACAGTCAGAAACATAAAAGAAATGCAAATGACAAGAATTATTTTTTTTTTTTTATATTCAATAGCAAATATATATCAATTTCAATACAAGATAGTTTTTGTTGTCACTCATAAGGATATATGATACTCAGGAATTTCGTACTCTAAAGATTTAATCTGAGGATTTAAAAAAAACATTATTTCGAGTGGATAGTAAAAAATTTGTCACAGTTACTTGCAGCAGTAGTTGTCATCATTATCCTGTTTAAAAATATAAAATAGAAATAGTTTCTTTTTCTTGTGTTTCTGTGTAGTATATTCTAAAACTGAATTAATTTAAAAACACACTGTTATCTACACAGAGCACAGCTTTGCTTTAAGTGTGTGGAGGTCATCTCACCTGCCTCTGTTATAGTTAAAATATGTATAAATAATAATAATAATAATAGTAATAATAATAATAATAATAATAATTAATAAATAAATATAATGAATTTTTAAAAACGTTGAATAGTTTGTGTTTTATGTTTCCGTATTGTATATGCTCAAACAATTATTTGCCTCAGGCTGAGTGGATGTCGCTGAATCGAATAATCCTCTCAGTGTTCTGTCTCAGAATCTATTCAGAGACAGACACCTCATCTTCAGTGAATAATTGTTAAACAATCATTATCCTTGTGACTATCCTATGTTGTATTCAAATCACCTTTTATTTTTGTTTTTTTGCTTCAGAAGAATCACATCTGAGTGAAATGACCCTGAAAGATTCAAGTGGCAGCCATTATAAAAGCTGTTTTAGTTATCTAAATACCAAGGAGGGCAGCAGAGTGGTTAGCATGTCCACCCCACAGCAAGAGGGTCCTGGGTTCAAGTCCTGGGCTTGACAAGGGCATTTCTGTGTGGAGTTTGCATGTTCTCTCCGTGCGTGCATGGGTTTCCTCCAGGTATTCTGGTTTCCTTCCGGAGGCCAAGGACATTCACCTTAGGCTAATTGACAAATCCAAATTGCACCTAGGTGTGAGCGTGTGTGTGTGTTTGTGTTGGATTTGCAATATTCTGGTGAGCCACACAGGGTGTACCCCATCTTTGTCGGCTGAGATAGGCTCCAGTGAGTGAGTGAAAGTGAGTAAAGAAAGCCATGTCAATATTTTCTGTGCTATATTGTTTAGTGTATATCCTCCTATCCTTGTATCCTCATAGTGCACACCGGAGCACTTCCATGCAATTACAACATTTAAAATTATACTTAATGTAAGTAAATTTTCTGTCCCAAATGACGCAGTAGTTTTTTCCTGCATTTCTTTTTAATTGTCATGGTGTTTTCCATCAAAGTCAAGGAAAAGCGCTAAGACATAGGATATGGGATGAAATATTCAATTGCCAAAGTTGTAGCTTTCCTTCTGACTGTTCCAAACAGCAGGCAGTTATAATGGATTATTATTATTATTTTTTTGTTACATGAAGCTTGTCCAGAATGTTGATAAGCTTTTAATTAAATTGATATTTTGTAGAAAATGAATGGTTTCTTTAGTAATTAGCTGTGTAATAATTGAGATAATGTAGATCCAGCTTATCATTTATGTCCCGCTCTCTTTGAAATAGACCTTCTATATGGAATTCAATCAGGTTTTAATAATTCCTTTATTTCTATTGCATTCAAGGGACAGCAGCACTACTAATACTATTATTAATATTAGTATAGTCACATTCATTTTACTATGTGCCCTTTGTTTTTAGGAGCTCTTTTGCAATCAGCAATGTTTTCAAAATTCCATATGAAGTGTTTCAATATATTATGGTATGATTTCATGGGATTTTTAAATACGATTATTTTTCATGAGGGAAAAGAAGCCATGAGTCCCCTAATTAAACTGTGCTTTAATTATGTCCCTGAGCTAGCCCTCTAAAACATACAGTAATGAAAAATTAATTTTTATTCAACAGGGAGCCTGTGCTTGCATATATTCACTTCCATTCACACGTTTCTAGAAAGATTGTGTGAATAATATCTTATTCATTTCAACCATACTCAGGACAGAACATGACATTGTAACCAGTCTCTTACATCCTTTGTGTTTTATAAAATTGACCTGTTACATCAAAAATTAATTGAAAACTGATAGTCTAGTTAATATTACATTACATATCCCAGGATATATATCTAAACTAGGTAAGATAAGACAAATGTTAAATTACCAGAGGTAAAAGCATCCATCCATCCATATATCCATCCATCCATTATCTATTCTCTCTATCCAGGGAGAGCTGGAGCCAATCCCAAC
>JAOUQZ010000002.1:1159083-1160800 GCA_028564935.1 Neosilurus hyrtlii
ATAAAACTGTCAAACCTTCCATTACAGTATGTCACTGCCAGAAGGATGTCTGTTTTGTTGTCATGTTTATTAGACCCACCTACCATATAAGTCTAGGTCAGTATGCAGGCATAAAATTATGCACAATGTGTTGACACCCATTTATCCCATCCATCAATGGAAAAAGACCACCAGTATGACACAGAGATGTTTAAACACTCGTGTCACACGCACACACGCACACACCCTACCATCAGTGTCAGTTAGATTCTGAGAATAATAATCTATGATGGTCCCTGTCCAATAATAGATGGGGTAAAGAGCGATTATGTCAGAGACAGTAGTTAATAAGTGGAAAGAACATGGAGGAGGCTTGAATCAGCTTGAAATCAGCTACATAATCCTGAATACTAGTTGAAGTCAAATTTCATGCCTCCTGATCTCTCTTTTATTGTATTATCAGCATGTTACAATATTTCCTGCTCTGAATGCTAATAGTTTTTTGTTTTGTTTTGTTTTATTTTATTGTTTTGTTTGTGTGTGTGTGTGTATGTTTTATTTTATTTATTTATTTCATTATTTTTTTTGGCATGTTCTGCTTAAATAACAGATAGGCTCCTGCTGCATGATAAATCCAAATCTTTGTAAATTGAAAGTGTGGCTTGAGCTAAAAGGAAGGAATCTTGCAGATTTTCTTACTGTTCACTTCCTGTCAGCTGAAACCATGATGAATGATCCTGTATGCGCATTTTTATGAAGCAAAAAAAAAGGTTTTATATACAGTTTTTCAGCTTTTCCCTGCAACTGTGTGTTGAAATCTTTCTATAGATTCATCCTAAGCTTAAAGTCAATGACTTGGCTGTACGTGTGTGTGTGTGGGTGTGTGTGTGGTTGTGCGTGGGCTAAGATTGATCTGTCCCTGGTAAACTGCCCAAACTAGCTCATAATAAAAGTTGAGCGGAATGATGATTGGAACCTTGTAAATCCTTAACCTTTATAACTTTTCATACAAATTGTGGTCATGGGTTTAAGTCCTGGGATCAACAAAGCATTTTTGTGGAGCATGTTTTTCCCTTGCTTGTGTGGGTTTCCTCTGGGTGCTCTGGTTTCCTCATACAATCCAAACACATGCACTTTCGGCTAATTGGCTGTTTCAAATCGCCTCTATATGTGTGTCAACCTTGCCTTTGCGCAGAGTCATCTGAGATAGGTTTCCTGCAACCTATTAGGATTTAGTAGTTCGCCAAATGAATGAATGAATGTATTTTTCAGATGAAAAAGAGCATAAGTATCCATGATAAATGATCTATTATGCACATTCTCCACAGGGAGAAAAAGCACATCAATAACTTAATCAGTGACTTATAAAAGACCTTTAATTCTGACAAGACCTCCAAATCGAAATCTCAAAGGCCAACCCAAAAAGAAAGATTAAAGTCGAGCCTTGAATGTGTCCTCACTGTCGGTGGCTCTGATCGACCTTGGTGAAGAATTCCACCAGGAGCTAAAGGCTCTGTTACCTGCTGTTTTTAGATATGTGTTTGAGATGATGAGTAGCTCACAATACAGCCCTCAATACACACATCTGAGACCTGAACTATTCACCTCATCCCTTACTGGGATTACTTACAGCAGTTAACTCCCAGTAAATTATTGTTTCAAGAGAGCTAGAGAGAGAGAGAGAGAGAGAGAGAGAGAGAGAGAGAGAGAGAGAGAGAGAGAGAGAGAGAGAGAGAGA
>JAOUQZ010000002.1:1193837-1210246 GCA_028564935.1 Neosilurus hyrtlii
CTAGAATCAATATTCAATTACATATTTAAATAAGCACATAAATTATTGTGCACTGTGTGGCCAATGTTCAGAAAAATGGACACAGTTACGGTAAGGACATTTTCTTAAGAACGACAGCCTTTTATGCATTAAGTTGAAAACAATGACCTTACATGGAACGCGCATAGAATAATAAATAATATGGTTTTCGGTATATAACTGACCAAAACTCTCACATAAAATCACAGGGAGGTGACAAACCTTAATTTTGGCCATTTTTACCATTGGAAACGGTAAGGACATGTTGCACTTTAGTAGATAACATTTCCTATGGAAAGGATTACTTATATGTGCTTGGTAATGAAAATCGGAAGCTGACAAATAATGAAATTCATATGCTATCTTTAGTCATTGTTTTCAACTTAATGCATAAAAGGCTTTCTTTAGAAAATGTCCTTACCATTACTGTAGGCATTTTTATGGCCCATATGATAGCTGCACAGTTTCCCATTTTTCCCAAATTTCCCATGATTTTCACAACCAGTGTTAAAAGTTTTGACCATTTGTACCTGTAAGGGTTTTTTTTTTTTTGTTTGTTTTTTTTTTTGCTGTTGTTGTTGCAGACCTACTCTTCTTTGGAAACACCCACTTGGGTTATATGTCACACTGTTACATCAGAGGTCTACACTTACAGATCAAGGTTTTTGTGTTGTGTGCACATGTCAAATAGTAATTTCTAGCACAACAACTTTAAGGAGATAAATTTGTAATTACCTCCACCGAGAAGGTTATGTTTTACCTTCGGGGGCTTTGGACAAGAAAGACTATTAGATTTTGGAGATGAACCAAAGTAAATTTTGGATCCAGGAATTTTTAGCAGATTCTCAAACATTGCATGATTAGATGGTTTTTGATATTTTGATTCATATGGGGGATTGCTGGGCTTGGAGGAGGTTTGTGCTAAGGGCAGTGCCCTTCTAACATGAAAACGGTAGAAACAGGGATTATGGTTAAATGAGTTTTATGACAATTACTCATGAAATTTAGGTTACAATTATTCGTTATTTGTGATAAATATAATTATGATCCCAATACATTTTAAAGGTTGTATAATTATTCTGATGGAAAATGTACTTCATAGTTTGCCAATATGAACCTGTATATGACAACATAAACAGGTACCTTGTCATATCTCAAAATGATTTGGTATACATTTAGCTAAAGAAATTCCATTGAGATTACATGGCTGAAAGAATGGATCAAGTGTAAGGGTAAACAATAGTATTTTAAAAAATTATAGGGGCTAGTCATTGATTCTGTAGGGGGGAAATGTTGATATTTGAACATTTAAACAAACACACACCTTCCTTCTGTAACTTCTGTAAAACGTTAGGGGGTGGAGTTTAGACAAATATTTGCATGGAGCAAAATGACTGCTTTACTATTTCCAGATCTATTCATCCAATTACATTCAAACGTGTGGGAAATTTAGTGTAGCCAGGTGACTACTCATGTTTTTGTACTGTTGCAGAAAACTCTGGGTGGTCTGAGAAAACGTATACAAGCACAGGTAGAACACACAAACTCCTCACAGGGAGGCTCTTGTTGGCTGCAAGAGTTAAACCTAGACCCTTCTCTCTGTGAGGTGAGCTGGGCTAACCTCCAAGCCTCCCAATTCCCAGACCCTTGAAAAAGAAAAAATGTGACAAGCCTCTTGGTACAATAGACAAAAAAAGATTGCATCATCCTCTCTCTTTCACTTTCCTTTTTTAATGAATTTTGAACAGCTCCTTATAAATTGAATTCTACCCAACATCAATCCAGCTTCTCTCACCAGCCATGTGCTTTCAATCACACCAAATCCCAGACTGTTTTGTGTGATGTGCTGTTTTTATGATGAATACTACACTACAGTAGCTCTGCAGAGCACATGTGAAGTCGGTCTCCTTGAGAATCATTTGGGAAGGTTTTTTTTATGTATGTGGCTGTGGGGTAGTGGGGGGGGGGGGGGGTTTGTTGGGGGGGATTTGGGGATAGACAGCCTAAATTTTCTCCTGTGAGTTTTAAATAAGAGCGTCATATTAACCAATGGATTGATTATGCATAATGCTAGGGGCCTTTCACATATCAAAAGTGTTTAAGTCTGTATTATTACCTGTTAATTAAATCCAAATAGCAGCGAACACAAAGTAAATGATTGCTTTTGATCAGAGGACTCTATCTGCTTCCATTTGAAGTCAACAGCCCGCGAGGCGAAACACATTTACGCGCATTGCTTTGTTTGACAGTCGGTCCGTGGGCGCGGTGGAGCACTCGCGTCTGAATAAAAAAGCTAATCTGAAATGCCTTTTGTCACCAGTCGCACATTTGCTTTGCTCTAGGGTCTGAGGATATTTCAACCACATACAGGCACATTAGCACGTGTGTGTTACCATCTGTTTCTGAGGCGAGCTTCGTGCGAACGCACCGCGTGGAGATAGTGCAGCCTTCTGAAGAGCACATCAGAGAGAGAGCGTCTGAGTGCTGCCATTTCTGGCTCTTTTGTCCTTGCGGATCTAAATCCACCTTCATACATCCAGCTGTGTGATAACAGGGGAAATCTGCTGGTGAAAACCAGTCAGATGTTGTTCTTTTCTGCTCTTGCCGCAAAGGGACAGGCTGCGTGGGATAAAATTGCAGTGCATGGAAAAGGCTTCATCAAACTGGGTCGACGTGATGCTTTCATAATAAGTTGAGAATAAGTTTGCGACTTCATTATCCTCGCACATCAGCTTTGATTTTTCTTTGTACAAACCACTTTATTCTTACAGAAACCCAGAAAATGCTTTCCACTGCTAGCAAGGAGGCATTAATGCAAGTATCAGTTAACACAAATGAAGCTAAAGCACTGCCTCATCATCATCATCATCATCATCACCATCACAATGAGCCACTAACATTCCTAATAGGGTTGTTACAATATATCTACATGACATTGCATCATAATAATCAGAAATATTATACCAATAAACGAAACCTCCATATCACCATGAATATTTTTAGATTGAAATGTTTGCCATGTGCTTAGCAATTCGAATGCTAATTATAACTGATGCTGTATTTTCATTATTCCCCAAAGCTAAAAATTTATGCTGAAGATTATTTGTTGCATTAGTATTTAATAGCAGGATAATTTTGAACAAACATAAGTGATAACAATTAGGTTTTGCTGTTAGCTTCAAAAAACAAAAGAGCTTCTTTTCTAATGCAACATATTCCAGCAAGTTCAGTGTCATATAAATTCTGACACAGATTTAGTGATGGTAATCAAAGTTTCATAACACGATGCAGCTACTGTAGAATATGAAACACTTATAGCAAAGACACAAAACTTAATTCTATAAACCAGTTAATTCTATGAAAGGATGAACACCATGATACTGATACTGTTATTAACATGGCACTTGAGCTTTGGAAGCTGATCTTGTATTGATGTATTAATGAAGAGGTTGGAGAGTGGGACAGGATGAAGGAATAAAGTGTTGCACCATCACATTTTAGTAAATGCAGAAAAGAGGTCATAAAAATGGAAATAGATAAAGAAACTGGCGTAACCTAAAAAAAATTAAAAAAAAATAAAAAAAGAACACTAATTAATTTCATTAGAACATAAATCTTAAACAATAAAACAATTAAATATAAATACATTTGCCTTATGAAGCTGTGAACTTATATCTGACCCGAGGTAATGAAATAGTTGTTAAATACTATTTAACAACTATTTCATTACCTCGAGTCAGATATGAGTTCACAGCTTCATAAGGCAATTGCCAAGCAGGCTTACCTCTTACCATAACATACTGGCTAGCATAAAACTAGCAGGTTGGCTGGAGGCCTGTTCCTCACTGCAGTCCAATAAAGTTGCATTTGGTGGGAAAAAACTGTCCCAAAAATAACTGTAGTAAAAACATTTTTACTTTAAATTGGCATGGTTCCATAAAGATGTACGCCACAACATCATCTCCGAATAAAGGCCTACTTAATACTATAAGAAGGCTATAACTGCAGAACTGTCTAACATTCATTCATTCATTCATTTTCTAAACCGCTTATTCCTGATAAGGGTCGCGGGGAGGCTGGCGCCCATCTCAGCCGACTCAGGGCGAGGGCGGGGTACACCCTGGACAGCTCGCCAGGCCATCGCAGGGCTCTGTCTAACATTTTCTCCCAAAATGTATTATCAGAGATCTTCACCATCTCTCTCAACAATCTGATGAAGTAATTGCATTCTAATCAAGCTTAAATGTGTTCAGCAATTGCTTATAAGGAACCATAGCTTTGCAGGCCACATCAGCATACCATCACTGAAACCATTCATTCTAGGTTTCTATTTATTAATGAAAACCTCATTCAGAAACTAATGCTTTATAAATTCTGTGAAATGACTTGGTATGTTGTCGACTTTCAAGGTTTTCCAGGTCAAACTCAAGCAGATCCTTATCTCCAAGTCTAATCCGCCCAATTTACCTGAGCGAGCATTGCTGTTTCTGGTAGTGGCATCATGTCGGTGGGTCCTGCCGCTCCTATTTTACAAAACTAGAGGAAGTGAGAGAAGAGAATCAGTGCTAGTGTTTCGCTGCCATTCTCTCTCAGGGTCAATTGTCAGGCAACACAATAGAGCTGGTTTTTTGGGGGTTTTTTGTTTGTTATCAAGGACATGGAAGCAGCACTATATAATTCATCCAGTGTCAACTCTGTGAAATTCTAATATAATAATGAGTATAAATGCATTATAAATAATACACATTTGGAGATTTTGCGAACATTTTAATGATGTATGATGGCATAAACATAATATGACACAAAATGGTATACAATTTGCTAGGATAGCCAGAATAGATGTATTTCAAAGTTATTTTTTTATGTTATCTATTTATGTTTTTAAATTAATTCCCATATAACATGCATAACAACCATAATTCCAAACTTAAAAAAAGAACAAAACAAAAAGCTCAATAACTATGAATTACTCCTCAAAATGTCTCACATTTTGCTACGTTTAATCATCATCATTTAAAGATACTGTATAATTGTAGCATTACAATTAAAACTATGCTAATAGTTAATGAAGAGCACATAAAACTACACAATTTATGTCCATGTGAGAAAAAAAACTTTAATAAGTACTGCAGATGGTGTTTGTTGGTGTGTCCAATCTATCTAGCATTTTAAGGTAAAACAGCAACACAAGACATGGTTTACTTTGTACGAAACGTCTACTTTATTCTATTGTTATAGTTTCATAAAGTGAAAACAGTATAAAAATCGTTTGTTTAATGTATCTTATACCTGCCATGCTTTCTATTTGCATTTCTAACAGATTAGCAGCCCAAGCTAACTATACTAGCTATACTTACAAAAGCTACCATCACTTGACATGCACATATAAAGCTGTACATCTTCTTATAAAGTTGATAAACAAACAAACACACTTGTTAGTGTGAAAATTCTTCATTCCATTTCTGAACTGCTTAATCTTAATTAGGGTGATGAGGAGGCCGGTGCCCATCTCAGCCGACTCTGTGCGAGGGCAGAATACACCCTGGACAGCTCGCCAGCCCATCGCAGGGCAGAAACACACTGACAGCAATGCAGCCTACTCTTTACGAAAGTCAGCAATGGTAGTGCGAAAATGAGTTTTTTATTTTATATTTTGTGTAGCAGGCTCTTGTATTAGCTAGTAGCAAATTGACAAAGCAAGCCCACGCTAGGGGCAGCATGGTGACGTAGTGGTTAGCAAGAAGGTCCTGGGTTCAAGTCTGGGGCTCAGTGAGGGCGTTTCTGTGTAGAGTTTGCATATTCTCCTCATGTTTGGGTTAACCATATTCTCCGGTTCCTTCAACAGTCCATGGACATGCACATTAAGCTAAGTGGTTGTTGCCCTTAGGTATGAGTGTGAATGGTTGTGTGCGTGTTGGCCCTGTGATGGTCTGGTGAGCTGTTCAGGGTGTGTCTCACCTTCGCCCAGAGTCGGTTGAGCTCCAGTACCTTAACAAGATAAAATGTTTCAGCAAACGAATGAGAATGAGTGAGAGAGCCCAAATTAAACTTTGGATCTCTAGACAATGATAACTGTTTTTTTTTGCTATACTGTATTAATCCCACAAGGGAAATTATTTCCTCTACATTTAACCCATCCAAAATGAGCACACACATACACGTAAACAGTGAACACACACACACACACTTTGAGCAATGGGTTGCCACACACATTGTGGATGCCCAGAGAGCAGTTTGGGGTTAGGTGCCTTGCTCATTGCACTTCAGCCAGAAATGTGGAGGAAGGGAAGGTGCAGCTCACTCCCCTGCCGCCACACATTTTTCCTGCTGGTTCGGGACTCAAACCAGCAACCTTTCAGTCACAAAGCCACTTCTCTAACCATTAGGCTACAGCAGCCCTCTTTAATGACAGCATTGGTAAAAGATTTACTCCACAAATGAAAGAAAACAGAATGAGGTGTTGTACTGTATTATAAACATAAAAATTAGCATGTGTCCCCAGAGGGGAAAAAAAGGTCACAACTGCACTGACTGCCCATCAAAAATAGTGTTAGCAAACGCATAATTTGTGAACATTTCAGCATTGATGATTGATCTATAATACGGAAAACATTTGGTTTAATTTGTACCTTCACTCGGGATTAATAAGCAACTCTTTGAAATGTAATAAAGCAGCAGTGAGAACATTTCCTCCCCTGAGCTTGCCCTCAAGTTCAATTAAATACTGAAATGTCTCCAGGCAAAGTCTCTATGCCAGGCAGTCAAACCATTTCCCCCCTAATGCTACAATTTTGTCATTAAAGAAAGATTAGTTGTGAATCAAGTCATGCTTCTGGTCAAGGTGTTTGAAATCAGCTAGTATCACTACAAGCTAAATTGCTGTATTAAAAACAGTTAGTGGGTGGCAGCAAGGTCCTGCATTGCAGATATGTGCAACCTTTTTTTATTTATTTATTTATTTTTGGCTATGGGTAGAGCATGAATAAGAATAAACTAGAAGTTCTCATAGAGAAGAGGAGTGCTGTGAGGGGCAGTTAATCTAAGTCTATATAGTCCGCTTGTACGCATTTTCTTAATCTCTCCAGGCCCGTTTATCCCTGCATGGAAGCTACCGAGCCCAACCAAAGTGTCTCTCTCTTCCTTCCTATAATCGTACAGCACATAAACTACCCCATAAATCGAGTCGCCCATGGAATTCTGGGAGGGCTACCAGCTTTAGCATTCTGGCAGGCGGTACCAGCAACTGGCTTTAGCATCCAGGCAGGAAAGCACTCGCTGTGGTCGCTTCACAGCAAATATATAGCCCTCTTATGCTTTTATAGGAGAATAACCAAAAATGTGATTTTATATATAAAATTTGGAACAGACTCCACCAAGTAAAATCATCTGCTGGTTGATATGTGCTGACCATGTGTTTTGTTCGAAACGCCTGTGTTCCCCGTCCGGACAGCAAGGTGCGTCCTGAGAGCCTAGAACAGCAAAGAAGGTGACTTTCACAGTGTATCGTTTTCTCTTACATTCAGATTGTCCATTTTCCCTCCATTAGCTGTCTGTTTACAAGATCCGGCAAGTTGTGTCCACACCCTAAATACTCTTGGTGCCAAATTCCATCCAGATACTTTCATGCAACGATACATTCCTGGCACCTGACGATTCATCTGTCTGCCTGAACTCATATGCAATGACTTGTATATAAGCTATTCCAACAAATGAGGTATCGTTTTTCTTCCTGAACAACATAAAATAGTTTTAAAACACTTCTTTGAAATGTCCAAATCCCTATGATTCTGCTGAAGTGTGTCCTTTTTTGTTTGTTTTTTCCTTTTTGCCCCACAGCAAAAATATCAACCATTTCAATTCTTAATGTATTACTGAACTACTCTGCTCTACACCTTCAGCTTGCACTGCACTGTGAGTCCAGAGTGTAAAACCTTCCTTTCTGTGGACTTTTATGCTGTGTTTGTTTTTTGTACTTGTTTTTACTTTTGTAAAGCAAAACCAGAATATGAGAAAGGAACTATATTTTTAAAAAAATACAAAAATCTGTTAGCATTTAGGGACAGGCAGTAGCTGCAACACCAACTTTTCCTCTACATGCTAAACCTCAAGAGTTCCTAATGGATATGACCTTCCTGTGAATTTCAATTACTATACAGTTACAAAACCAGCCATGTTTCATTTAGGAGAAACCAGAAGTTGTATTCAAAAACCTAGATATGCTCCTTTTTAGCAACTGAGGAATTTTGTTGAATTGAAATGCCTTCAAAATCAAATATGTTGAGGCTGACATCATGAACAATTCCTCCATGACACAATACATGCTTTTGATTTGTCTTGCAACCTTGATTTATATTTGTTTTTCTGATTTCCTTGAGTAAGAATACAGATGGGGCAATCGAAAAAAAAAAGGAATTACATGGCAGCTGAACTGGCAAATAAAGAGTAATAGAAACAAGTAAATAAAATAGGCTTAGCACTCCAGAGTTAGAAACCAATAAGACCAAGCAAAGAACTTTAGCAATTGGGTCATATAAATGAAGAGGGTAATCATGGAAATGATCAACAAGTGTGTATAATTAGAACTTCAGCTGGAATGATTGGATGAGCCTGGGGAAGTGGGCGTGGTTGCAAACAGGGATTCCTGCTGAGATCCCCAAGGAACCAATTGCCCTATTGGCGATCTAATTTGAATGTCAATTATTATTAATATTTATGTAGAGAGAAACGTAGTACCATTTATTGCATTAATCATTGCAATTTTAAAAATTAACAATATGGCTAACTCATTATTGGCAGCTGATTAAATTACACTTTATCCAAAATATAATATCACATATTTACAAACTCAATTCGAAAAAAATGTTGGGATACGGTGTAAATTGTAAATAATATCACAATGCAATAATTTCATAAATCTATATTTTATTCATAATAATCTCTGGAAGTCTTCCTGAGCCCATGCAGTGATTTCCATGACAGAATTATTCCTGCTTTTAATGCGGTGCTCACGGACAAAAGAAAAAAAAACATGCAAAATTTGGAAAACTTTGAATATTTTTATCATCTACAGTACATAATATCATCAAAAGATTCCAAAAGTCGGGAGAAACCTTTGTGCGCAAGGGACAAGGCCGAAAATCAATATTGGATTCCTGTGATCTTTGGGACATCAGGAGGCACTGCATTAAAAACAGGCAGGATTCTGTCATGTAAATCACTGCATGGGCTCAGGAAAACTTTTAGAAGTCTATTGTTGTTCCGACTTTAGCCTTGCTGACGACACAATCGTAATGCCATTGTTTCAAAAAACTTAAGCAACATAACATTTATTTTCACCCAGTGTTGGGTTCATTTCTCACCAACGTCTTAAATTGATGAAGGAAAAAATTTAACTACTACATAAAGTCTTCTCCAGGACGTCCCGAAAACTTTCAATAAGGTTAAGGCCAGGACCCTGGAGTGCCAAAACATTTGTGAAAATGATTCCTCATGCTCCCTGAGCTCTTCCTTTATTTGAGTGCCATCTGTGCCATCAGGGAAGAAAAAGTCCATTCAGTACATTCAGGTCATCAGATGACTTCATTTTATTGCCATATTAATGTTGCTCAGCCTCGGCCTGACAGACTGGAGTAGCAATGCCATGGAGATGCCATATTTGTGTGATCAAGGCTAAATGCACTCCATGAAAATTAGAGTGTGAGACTTTTTTCTTTTATCAGTGCCGATATATAATATAGGTACCGATCAGCCATCGTACAGTTTGTTGGATCTTATAGTGGACCTTTAAATTGCTAACAGCTGCCTAGTGTGGATTTTTCAACCAGGCTATTTGATATTTGGCAGGGTTTGCCTGTGACCACCAGTATTTCAAAGTAGTAATAAAATAGGTTTATAGACGTTTTTTATTTGTTTTTTTGTTTGTTTGTTTGTTTGTTTGTTTTTAAATTACTAACATCTAATGCAAACAACCAACATCTATTTGTTGTATCAAATAAAATAATTTATGCAGGATTGTCAAGTTTTGTCATTGTTTTGAAGTGTTAAAATTCAGCATCCAGTGTTTTGATTTGTTTTATTGAAAGAATGGCTGTCAGGGCAGATAATGAACATGATGGGTCAGAATGAGCACAGCTGTGATACAGGAATGGATGCAGATATTTGGCATCATCATTTAACCTTCAAGCTGATTCCGTTCCAGGCCCAGCGTTCTAGCACTCGGCCACTGGCTCTGTTCCTGTTCATCTAAATTCTGTCCATTTATAATGTGTATTGGTGGAACTGTCATAATAATAGCTTTATTATGAAAAATGCCCCAAATCACTGAATACAGCATAGATTTGTTCTTGTTTGTGCCTCTACTTTATAACTCATGGTTTTGCGAAAGTCCATATGCTTCCATAAATATTGGTCTGAGATTCTGTAGATCACATGACCTGGCTACCTTGCTAGGATATGATGGATTAAACATGCTTCTCTAATCATTTAGGAAGTGAGGGATGATAATGAGTTTTTAACATTGAGTATATATACTCATAGCTGGTGTATCATTCTACGCACAGTAACACAGGGCCTTCCATGTTTCAGCCAACATCATGCTATAAATGTCATCATGCTTTTGTGCTGCTAGTCTCTGGGATTGGGGTTTGGTTCCGGACTTGGGTGTTTCTGTGTGAAGTTTGCATGCTCTCCCCATGCTAGCATGAGCTTCCTCCAGGTACTCCAGTTTCCTCCCACAGTTCAAAGACATGCACATTAGGCTACGTGGCTGTTTCAGATTGCCTCTGCATGTGGATGTGAGTGCGAATGGTTGTGTGAGTGTTGCCTGCGATGGTCTGATGAGCTGTTCAGGGTGTGTACCACCTTCGCCTAGTGTTGAGTGAGATGGGCTCTAGCCTACCCATTACCCTAGTAGGATTAAGCGGTTTGGCAAATGAGTGAGTGAGTGAGTGAGTCTCTGGGCTCCCTAATCACATGTGTTCTCTGTACAGACAATAGTCTGTGTGTGTGTGTGTGTGTGTGTGTGTGTGTGTGTGTGTGTGTGTGTGTGTGCATGTGTTGCATATAACTTATGCACATGCATATTGTAGCACAGCCTTCATTTTAGCTGAATACACTGTTTTTGCATGACACTGATGAATAGCATATTGTTTTTTTTTCCACTGGTGTGATTGCTTTTTAACCAGGCATGGAATCTTCCCAGTAGGCTGGCGCCTGGCTACAAAATGAATGATTGTCTGGATGAACAGTACACCAATGATAGATATTCCCTAAAAAATGCATTTCCAGTATAATAGTAATGCTGTGGTGTGTTTTTGATTTCTGGAACAATGCTAAATTTAAGGTTGGTGATATGTTTAAAAGTAAAAAAAAAATTGTCTATGAGAATTTGAGAAAAGAATGACACCTTGCCAACATGCTGTTGTTGGTTTACTCAAAAAATTATTTGATGAACAATTGTCTAGTACACGGTGCACTGATATGGAAAGTAGAACTGTTCCAAAAAAGCAGGACCACTGAGCTGAGTGCGTGGCATCAGAGTTTTGCCACAAACTGCTTTTAATCTGTTAGCGGGATGCTGCCAGTGGCTCAGGACATTACAGTATGCATGTATGTATTATTTTCTGTATTCATATATTATTCATTCTCATAGATGTTCCTTTCTTTTATTTATGACACACACTTATCAGCAATAACATTAACAACATTAACCCCACCTGCCTGGTATTGTTAGGTCCCTCCTGCAGCTCTGAACCATCATTTCATGGACTTCACAAGACCTCTGAAGGTGTGCTGTGGTATCTAGCAACAAAATAGTGTTAATAGAAAATTCTTTAAGTCATATAAGCTAGAGCTTGGACTTCCATTTTGGAGGATTGTGAACTTGTTTGTCCAGAACATGCCACAAATGCTCGATTTGGGCCAATTTATCATTTCTTTGGTTGACATTTGGCAGGTAGTAACCACTTCATACCAGGAACACCCCACCAGACCTACCATTTTGGAGACACTCTGACACAGTCGTCTAGCTGTCACAATTTGTTAAAGTCTCTCAGATTCTTACATTTACCCATTTTTCCTGTTTACAACAAATCAACTTTGAAAACTGAATAATCATTTTGTGCCCTGTATCCGATATATCCCACCCACTTACAGGTGCCATTGTAATGAAACACCATCTGTTAGTAGTGTTAATATTATTTGGTGTTAATGTTATGGCTGATTGGTGTAGATATACAATTAAATAAGACTAGTTTGGCAATTAATAATTGAACCTGTATTTTTAATATTGCCTCATCATTTTAAAAGTATTTTATTTTTATTTTTTTGCAATACTAGTCAGGCTTTTAAACTTTAAAAAACAGTAAATAGGGTTTGAAAAGAAAATATGGTATATTTTTTCCCTAACCTCTGGTCTTGCTTTTATGCTGTGGTTAAGATGGCAATTTGGCAAATCAGAACAGAATGGAGTTGGAATGATAGAAGCAATGGCTTGATTGTTGCATTGGTTTATTTCACAAAGTAAAATATAAAGGGGGGACAAAGATGGAAGTCATCTGTTGAGTTTGCTTATTATTGTGCTTCGTCTGCTGCTTTTTTGACTGAGAAATAACAAAAAAACAAAGGACTCGAAAATTAAACTGTGGCATGATGCAGTGTGCACAAGCCAGCATGTGATATTGAAACCAATCACTAACCAATCGCTAGCAGGAGGACATTTCAGATATAAGGACAAAATATTTGTTTTTCAGTTATGTGCAAAAAAATAAAATCTTTTGAAAATTGCTGATTTTTTTCAACATATTTGAACAAGAAAACATGTCTCCTTGTTTGAAGTAGTCCCTAGGAATGAAGGTGATGTACTTCTACATGTCATTTTGTAGTCATTTTCATAATTTAAGCATCTAGTGTCTTGTGTTTTCCTTTATTAAAGTCATTGTAATTAATGCAGTTCATACATTCGTTTTCTAAAATGGTTAATCAGGGTCATGGGGAGGCTGGTGCCAATCTCAGCCGACTCTGGGCGAAGGCAGAGTACACCATGGACAGCTCGCCAGGCCATCACAGGGCAGAAACATGCTGATGCCAACCCAATGGCCTACTGTTTATGAATGACAGCAATAGTTCTTTTACATGTCTCTCTCCACAGACAGTGAGAGACATGGCTGGCCTTTGATAACCCAGTTAGCTGCACTGGGGGGACAGCAGTCACAACTTGGTGATAGTGGGGCTTGAATCCTTAATCTTCAGGTCAGTAAGCCAGCACCCTACCACTGGGCCACCACTGCCCCTACCATCATGCCAAAAGAACAAAAGCTTTCTGAGGCCTAAGGTTAAATAAGGTTGTGATACTCATGAATCTGGTAAGGGATTAAAACAGATCTTTAAAACTTGAAATAAATAATTCCACTGTAAGTCAAATCCTCTACAATGGCGTAGATCTCCACCATTGAATGAGCATCTGAATTTTCCAAGGCTGTCTGCCCCAGCAAATTCAGCCAGAATGCAGACCATTTGATGTGAATTCTCCAAGAACCCCAAAATATCATCACAGGATCTGCAGATAACTTTTGCAACTGTTGATGTAAAAGTACATGCATCTATAATAAGAAAGCAACTGAACAAATTTGACCTGTGTGGGAGGCATGTCAGGAAAAAGTCTTTGTTGTCCAAAAAGGCTTTAGCACAAGACTACAGTTTGTGAATGAGTTCAGACCTTTATAATGTGTGTAATGAGTTTGTTTGGCCACAGATACAATACAAATGTGAACATGAGAAGAGCCACAAATCCCCTGTAAAAGATGATGGGGGGAATGTTTTGGTTTGGGGTTGCTTTGCTGCTCAGGGACTTGGCAGCATGTAGTCTTTAATTAAACTATTAATTCTGCATCATAGTAAAAATTACCAGTATTGGTCATCCTTACAGAATAATTAGTTTTAGCAATATAGATGCTTATTTTATAATGAATGACCTTAATTTGCAGTAAACTGGGTAATTTTATCCTGTGGATTACTACCATAGCTGAACTACAGGATAGCAGTCGCTTATTTCACAGAATTGACATGAACTCGTTGGGCCAGGTTGTCCAGTGCAAGTAAACAAGCAGATTCATTCAGTGAGTGATTAATAAAAGATGTTCAGGGGGCAACTATGGCTAGCAATTTTGAGGAAATAGGTATAAATGGTTACCTGTTTGATTCAGAGAGGAGGAGTCTTGTGGAGACAGTAAGATGTCACATTCCAGTGACTCTCAGGATGAGAATGCTGCCAAAGATGAGCGTGACATTAAATCCAAAATGGCTTATGCAGCTAATGTTTTGCCAACTTGGCTTTCCTGTCATCAGTTGGTTTAGGAACAGAAAATAAATGTTTTCCATGATCTCTGCGCTTGCTCTTTGTGCAGCTTAGCACTGGTCGATAAGGTGTTATGATGCATGGGGTCAGTGACACAGCCCAGCCAATCCAATGAGTTTGCGTCACTACCAGGCTGGAACAGCCAGTGAGAAGGGCAACATGTCTCTGAGCAGCAGTGACGCAGCACTCGTACACATACTTTGACAAAGGGCAAGGACTGATGTTGCCAGAAAGAACCGCTGACGTCATTTTTTCATTTATTCATTCATTTTCTGAACCACGTAATCCTTATTAGGGTCGTGGGGAGGCTTGGGCCCATATCAGCCGACTCTGGGCGAGGGCAGAGTATGCCCTGGACAGCTTGCTAGTGATCGTTTAAAACAGCTGGTAACACTAATTCACCAGAGGTACCCTTTAAAGAGGGCTTGAAGATAATGTTAGGTCATCTGTTTAAAAGTTGAAGTTTAGGTAAGATCCTAAGCACAGAGGCAAATCAATCAAGCAATGGATCAGCGTGCTGAATCTGAAGCAGGCCCAATGTGCATAAACCCTGTGGTCCTCGATCCCTTGTTTAAGAGGAGCACTGTGAAGTTGTGGTCAATTTAGTGATTCTTGTGTGGAATAAGTAAGCAGCTCTTAATGACAGCCATTTGCAGTGGAGAACCAAAGCCAGTGTCTTTGTCAGTGTCTATTATATATGGTGGTACAGGTTAATACTCTGAAGGCTGACTTTCTGTTGTGAAGTGAAACAACGTTCTCTTTAAATTAGTGCAATGGCATGTGATGTACCTGCACAAGCTTATATAAAATGCATTAGGTGTCACTCAGGATACTCCCCCTTGTGATAAGTGTGCAAAGCGCAGCAGTGGCCCATGCACAGCAACAATCTTATGACCTTTATTGAAAACAAATTTGCCCTCAGAAACAATGAACACTTTAGGCTCTTGTGTGATAAGCAACACGTGCAATACTGCTACTCTTCTAAATTTACAGATTGATGTACAATTGTAGACACTTTCCATGGGTTGGTTGTGGTGATTGATGAGGCTTAAATTTAACCCCAGTCGCTTCATAGGAAAACTATAACAATTGAGTGATGCATTATATCTCCATTATTGATGAATGATGTGGATTGAACTATTACACACACAATTAAAGGCAGATAGAGATTTGCATTCATGGTGATTTTTTAAGTTTAATTCTGATTACATCTCTTTTATGAACTCATCATTTTTAAAGCATGTATGTACATTTCGTATTTCTATAAAATATGCCAGCCATGGGGAGCATGGTAGCATAGTGGTTAGCACGTTCACCTCGAGCGTTTCTGTGTCGAGTTTGCAGGTTGCATGCCTCCAGCTATCCCCACAGTCAATATGCACATAAAGCTGTTCCAAATTTATCCTGGATGTGAGTGTGAATGGTTGTGATTATTTCCCTGTGGTCTGGCAAGCTGTTTAGGGTGTACTCCACCTTCGCCCAGTGTTGGCTGAAATAGGCACCAACCTCTCTGCAACCCCTATTAATCCTTGGATTAATGAGTGAGGGAGCATTCCAGCTATATTATAAGAGTATCAGAAATCCTTCCATATGTAGGTATAAACATGAATTATGCCCAAATCTCAACCTCAAACTTATGAAAAACACTGCTTTTCATATCGTTTGCTAAAAAGCTTCCCGAAAATATGATGCTTCCATGCTTCACAATCACAGGAGTTTTCATTTCGTGTTATATCTCTTGTTATGAATATGTAAATCTAAGCAAAATTTTTTATGGTTTTAAATCATTTTAGTATAGGGCAGCACAGTGGCGTAGTGGTTAGTAGGTTTGCCACACAGCAAGAAGGTCCTAAGTTCAAGTCCTGTAAAGTTTTCTGTAAAAAGCTTGCATGCTCTCTCTTCTGCATGCTCTTTCCTCTGGGTAACCTGGTTTCTTCTCATAGTCCAAGTACATGCGCATTAGGCTGAGTGTGTGTGTGTGTGTGTGTGTGTGTGTGTGTGTGTGTGTGTGTGTGTGTGTGTGTGTGTGTGTGTGTGT
>JAOUQZ010000002.1:1210346-1223935 GCA_028564935.1 Neosilurus hyrtlii
GCACACACACACACACACACACACACACACACACACACACACACACACACACACACACACACACACACACACCACAAGAGAGACAAAATCTTTAGCACCTTCAAAGTTATTATTACTATTATTATTATTAATATTGTTATTATTATTATTTATTATTATTATTATTATCATTATTATTATTATTATTACTCAAATATCCAAACTCAATTAACACCTCTACCTCCTACTCTCACTGCTTCTGCACTTGTGACTCAACTCGCTGGGTAAAAATAAGTGAAAATAAGAGGGAAAAAAACACGAATAAATCTGCTGAAGTGAAAAACGGATTAAATATTCAGAAAACTTTAGGAAACATATTCTTTACACTCAGTAAGATCAAATCAAATATTTCACTTCTAACATAAGCACATTAGGAGGTAATCGTCTTAGCTAAATAACAAGTTAGCTAGTTTTAAAATGTAAATACATAGAGATCACTTAATACTAGATAGGCCATGGGCCACTGGCAGATGAAATTTTGTGACGCCCTATTGGATTCCCATGTGGGGATTTGCACTGTAAGAAGTATGATTAGAGCATAGGCATCCTGTATGCTTCACAGCTTTAACACTAGCTGTTTTTTTTCTTTTTTTTTTTCCTATAAAGCAAAACAATGAATCACATTAAAAATGTTATTGAATTTCAAGGTAATACACAACCTATTGCACTAATTAATGTTAAGTATATAAACCTGATGGGGAATTATGATTTCTCCACCAACATGACCTTTGAAAGTGGTAATTCCAATTTAAGAATTATGTCCAAATAATATTTAATCCATTTTTTAGTTTGTATTATCAGAAATGTAAATGTATGTTCCATCGTATATATGGAAAAAATATTCATTCATGCAATCATTTTCAAAGCAACTTGATCCTAATTAGGGTCACAGAGAGGCCGCCACCTACCACCTATCTCATCTGACTCTGGGTGAAGGCAGGGTACACCCTGAACAGCTCACCAGACCATTGCAGGGCCAACACACATGCAACCATTCCCACTCACGCTCACACCTAGGGGCAATTAGCCTACTTTGATGGGTGTCGGACCCGTGGGAGATGTGGGTGTTTAAACACCCACACTTTGCCTAGTCGGAGGGTTCAACACCCACACTTTTTCTGCAGTATTGCACAAACGCCTTGCAACAGTCGCTCGGTTTTCTGGATCCTCTGCCCTGTGTGTGCTCTGTGGCTGCCTCCTCCCCCCCTCCCTACCTTATTTTTCTTGAGACATGACAGCGGCATTGAGTGTGACGGCTGATGTTTGGCTGTTCTGCCTCTCTTGCTGTGTTAGTCCCGCCTCTCTTGCTGTGTTAGATTATCGTTCAATTAATGCTTAGGAAGCGCTAACTAGCTAGGTTTATAATTCACACACAGGTAGATTTCAACCCAAAAGTGGCTTATTTGAAGCCTAAGTATTGTTTTTGTGGACATGCAAGTAAGTAAAATTGAGCAGTCACAGTCCTGTCAGTCCCATGTCACTATCAAGCTCACCACTGTCTTTTTTTCATATAGTAATATTAAGATGCAGAAAAAAAAAAGGCAGGAGACACGTTTCTCAAAAAAAATCATGTAAGTGAAGATGCAGGTTAAGCGTGGTAAAATGTTGGCATTAAACAACACTAGTATATTTTGATTAGATATTGAATAACATTTTTATGATATTGCCTTTTAATATTCACTGATGTTTGCTTGTGCTACAGCTGTAATTTTTGTTATGTAGTTGGGCATTATTCGAGGGAGCTTATTTTTGAGCCTTTTCATTCCCAATGGACCCTGCATCTTTAGGAGAGGGAGTTGCTGAAGGCATCAGTTACAGAGAGAACACAGGAGGGTTCACAGGTGAGCAATGAAATAAATTTAGGGATAAAATAACTTTTTTATTTACAGTTTGTGAAATAGATTTTTGAAAGAAGATAGGTCATGTGATTGTGTCATATGTGGTGCTTATCCATCCTAGGTGCCTCTATATGATATTCCCATTTTAATTATAAATATTTTCATAAGAGTGTATGTGAAGATGTGGCCAGGAGTAAGAAGAACAGAGATAAAGTGGAAGGAAAAAGCAGACAAGAGGAATAGAGTGAGGGAGAAGATAAGGATGAATATGAAACTGCAGAGGGAGGAACAGTGAACTCAGACATGACTGTTACTTGTCATCAGCTCAGTGAGCCCAATCAACCACATCCAAAATTCATCGTGAAACAGCCTTTGCCCAAATATACTTTGAGCTTTCAAACTCAGTGGTACCCGAAATTCCCCTGGCTCCATGTGAGTCCTGGTGTTGAGGGTGTGTTGTGTTTTTACTGATCCAAAGCCTTTAACTCTGAGACATCGCCTCTTGCCAAGAATACTGATTTAGCATTTATTTCATGAGGGTTTAAAAGTTGGGAAAAAGCCCTTGATTGATTTACTGCGCATGAGAGAACTGATACAACATACATCTATGAAGACAACATACATCTATGAAGATATAAATCAGAGGATGACCCCTCACTAACCAAGTGGTTGACAGGTGGTAGAAAGGATTTATATACTTCAGCTATGGTTCAAAATGAAATCTTGACATTGTTTAGCAGCACAATGATACTGGAAATAGTTGAAAACATCAGATCACTTCCACACCTGCAGTTCTCTGTGATGATGAATGGGACAAGAGATGTGTCAGGGAAAGAACAAGAAGCAGTGTGCTCAAGATACGGTGACAAGGATTTAGTCCCTCGTGAAGAATTTATTGGTTTTTATGAGGTTTCTTTGACAACAGGAAAACCTAGCAAAAGTAGTCATGGATGTTTTGCAGAGCCTAAGCTTGGCTATCACTGGGTTGCATGGCCAATCATATGATGGAGCTGCAAATATGGCTGGCAAATACAATGGAGCACAGGCAATAGTAAGAAAAGTACAACCTCTCCTTATTTCCATTGTGCTGCACACTGAGTTAACCTAGATAGACAGAGGGCCTGTACTGCCTCAAAATCTATTCGGAATTCTCTGGATTGGGTTGAACAGTTGGGAGTGCTGTTTGGGCAGTCGGGAAAACTGAAGGATACATTTAAGTGAATTGCAAGGTCTAAGGAACTAGAGGGTCTGTGTCACACCATAAGATCTTTGTGTCCAACAAGGTGGACTGTCCGCATTAGTGCCATCTGCGCTGTGCTAAACCAGTATGAGTGCATAATGCAAGCTTTGGCTGAGATGGCAGTGAGTGAGTCTGATGTGGCTGGTAAGGCACAGGGACTGTATGAGGCATTTTATCGGGGAAATGTTGTCCTTGGTCTAGTGTGTGCTTTGGAGATAAGAGGAAGTTGAATATTTTGAATATGACCCTTCAGAGAAGAACACAAACCCTAGAAGGGATGCTTTCAGCTGTTGCCTGTGTTGAGGAAAGTTTTCACAAGAAGAGAAACACAGAGAGTTTGAATGTGTGAGACATTCCATCTGACTCCTATTGCCTCTGCTCGTGTCCCTATCCCACTCAGCGCTTCACAGGCAGTGCTCCAGCACATAAACATGTGTCTTCTTTTGAGTACTACAGGACTGAATACTATAACGTTCTGGATGTTGTTGACATGAGGCAGCTGGAACATGTTCTCCTAACTGGACAGGTTCATGATGTAGTCCAACAGCACCCAGAAATCAACCCAGACGTTCTCAAAGTTCAGCTTGCTTTGTTTAGATTAAAGTACAGCCTTCAGTCAATTACTGACATTGTTGTTGTCCTTCAAGGGATGACCCCATATGACATAATAGTCATCCCACTTCTCCTAATTTTGTCTGTGTCATCTGCAGAGTCAGAACAGAGTATCAGCAGCCTCCAGAGGCTGAAAACCTGGTTATACCGCACCATGACCCAAACCCGCCTCAACAATTTTGCTGTGTGCCATGTACAAAAACACAAGCTGGACAGGGTGAACAGAAAAAAGATTGCTGAAGAGTTTGTAGCATGTAAAGAAAGCAGAAAGAGCACTTTTGATTCCTTTAAATGATTTGAAAGATTAAATGAAGCAGCTGGTCATATGTTCATTGATCAGTTTGTTTAATGCTACTTTTATCAAATTTTTCATGGAATTGTAACCAGCTGTTCTGTATTGTTTGTTGGCAAAGTTGGTGAATTAATGTAAGTTAGTTTAAATAAAAATTATAATATATCGTAACATTGATCGTAGAATTGACAGAAATTTAACTTGCTTGCCCCTGCCTACTGTGTTACTATGCTTTTGGACTGAGGGGGAAAAAAACAGTGTACCTGCAGGAAATCCATGCAAGCCAAAGTTTGGAGAACACCAAACTCCACATAGAAATGCCCAAGCCTGGGAATCGAACCCAGGCCTGCTTGCTGTTAGGCTGAATGCTAACCACTGCACCACCACTGTTTTGGTAATAATATACTATTAATGTATAAACTTTACTGCAAAGATGCCTGGCTTTCCTCTACAGACCGCAGGCTCCGAATCAAGGACCTATTCACAAGTAAGGGCAATTTGAAACAGCCACTTAATCAAATGTGTATGTCTCTGGACGATGGGAGGAAACCAGAGATGCACTCATGCTCTGATTCATATAATATGGTATCTATGGTAAATACAATGTAAGGAACAATTACAAGTTAACAATCAGAAGTTTGTTCCTTTGGTTTTTGGATGCTAAACTATCAAACCGCTTAATGCTACTACGGTTGCAGGGAGGCTGAAAACTATCTCAGTCTGCTCGGTCCCACCTCAGAAGACCATCTCAAGGTCAACACACACACAACCACTCACACCTAGGGACAATTGGGCACTGCCAATTAGCTGAATGTGCTTCCCTTTGGACTGTGGAAGGAAACTGGAGTACCTGGAGGAAACCCACATAAGCACAGGAAGAACATGAAAACTCCACACAGAAAAACCCTCACCAAGCCCGGGACTCAAACCCGGGACCTTCTTGCTGTTGGGTGAACCTGCTACAATGCCACAATGCTGCCCACTGTAAATGAACAGGTTTTGAAGATTTCATCATATTTCAAAGACTACACAGTATATCTATAATGTTGCAATACAAAACTCAATTAGTGAAAGAGTTGGTCAGGGAGCACAAGGTGTCCTGATCCTAAAGACAATAAAAAAGATTGTGGTGTGCTGGAAAAGATTTTATGAAGTGGTTTGACCCTCTCATCCTCAACAAAAGCTCTCTGTAAAACATTAATAGAACTCTGAACTGAAATCATGCCGCAATCAAAGCTAAAGGCAGTCAAGTGAAATATTAGTGTGTGTGATCTTTTCTTTGGCAGGATTGTGTGTTTACCACTGACTAATCAGTGTCTGTAATCTAATTAAGTCCCTCATGACTACTTAATGTTTATTTAGGAATTAAATTTTAAGATAAGCTTGTGCTTCAGTGATTTCATCCTGAATCCTATTCTAGGACACTATGATGCACCCTTTCTTTTCTCCTATCTGTCTCCAAATTCCTTGTGCTTCACAGGCAGGTGTGCTGACACACGGAGACACTAAACCATTCCTCAGCGTCCGAGTGACAGCTTTCAGTGATGGAAACCTCTGCAGATCCACAATCATACTTGTCTTCTGGAGCAGATCAAGTCCTTGCGAGGCATGAGATTCCTGACCACTGTCACTTCCCCTAACAGTTCAGCAAAAGTGTCTCGTGTAGAAAACTGGACTGCACCGCTGCAAACCTGCGAGTCAGGCAAAATTTGCATCTGCAAAATGCTGATCAAGCGCCAATGCCATTCCAAGCAGGATATTTTGGAGATGGACTTGGCCCCCCAAGTCATTACCAGAACAAAGTCGCATCCTTTTTTCTGCCTTTGTTTCAGTGCTGGCTCAGGGATAACTGGATGCACAGTACAAAAACATTGCTTTTAACTGATCTGGAGTCAGTGCCTTGGTGTTTTTCTCTTTTAAACTTAATTGCTGTGAGTCAAGTCAAATCAAGTCACATTCATTTGTATATAGCACATTTAAAAATAAAAATAGGTACACTAACATGTCGGACAAGGCTGAACTAATGTAAGATGTAAGATGGTTAAAATGAGTTTTAAGACATCATTAAAAAGTGGTAATACAGGAAGGCAGGTGAACCTTGAGTTATTAGCTACTCCACAATTTATGTTCCTTTTTTTTTTTTTTTTTCATTCAAATTTGGCAGGGCTATGACAGAAGGCAAGTATATAAGTTGTTGTACAGCTGCCATACGTACATTACACAACGTATGTAAGCTCAATGTATCTAAGCTCAACTGTCATAAAACGCTCTACGATACATAAGGAAATCTTGCGGGTTTGACTTAGCAATCAGAGGACTATTGTAAAAAAAAAAATAAAAATAAACATAAACATTAGTGCTTCAGGTGACCCAACAGAGCATATAAAATTTGTATATTGTATGTTTGTATGCACAACTAACTGAGGAATTCTCTGTCAAGGACAAGTTACTATACCAGTTGTGTGTCGTATCTTTCAGGAGCTTTAGGACAATCACCTCTCCAGTTTAGATGTGACAATGGGATTGACAAGAACAGTTTGTGGATTTGAGCGACTAAGCGAAGTAAAGGAAATCGAAAAAGGTATCATGGTGCCAAAACAGGAAAGGGCTTTATAAATAAATAGTAAAACCTTAAAATCTATTTTAAAGTAAAAGGAAGCCAGTGCATTGAGGCCAGCAGACGGGTGATGTGGTTCCTCTTCTTGGCACCGGTAAGAAGTGTCACAGCAGCTTTTTACACAAGCTGAAGGTGGGTCAAGGAGGTTCAAGGAATGCCTGTGTAGAGTAAATTGCAATAATCTATGCAAGAGGAAATTACGGCATTTAATTAATAAGGACTTTTTCCAAGCCCTGCAATAGCTGGCAAGGGTGTACCAATCCTTCGGCCAGAGCCAGCTGAGCTCCGACTTCGGTGTGATTCAAAATAGGATAAGCATTATGGATAATGGATGGATGAATTAATTAATGACTCTTTCCAGATCTTTAAGCAAAGCTAGACTCTAGCAATAGTTCAGATGGAAAAAGCTACCCTTGACAACAGCACTAATTTGCTTGTCAAATTTAAAAGAAGAGTCAAAATTACACCAATATTTTCCCAGAGACAGGGCCTAGCTAATGTCATTTGGAGCAGTAGAGGAGCCAAAATTATGGTTTTCATTTTGTCACTGTTTTAACTGTAAGATTTTTTTTTTACTTTTTTATTTTTTGACATCCTCAAGGTGATTAAATACAGTTGTGAAAGAGTGGGCTGCTGTCAGCTTTCAAAAGGAGGTAAGTCATGTCATGCATGGCATCCTCATGAAAGTGATATGAAATATTGAGTTTTTGCAAGCCAGAGCCCAAGAGAAACATATATAAAGAAAATAGGAGATGGCCTAGGATAGATCTGTGGGGAACTCCAGAGGTTATTGGTGCTGTCACAGAAGACATATTGGCAATCTTAACTGTAAATGTTCTATATCTAAGACAGGAGGTGAAGCATCTAGAGCAGTGCCCTGAATTCCTATGGCACATTTAAGCCAGTTTAGGTCTCATGAAATCATGGTCGAGTGTGCCGCAAGCCATGCTAAACTCAAGTAAAATCTGAACAGCACAGGTCCCTGAGACAACAGTCAGCAAAGTGTCATTTGAAATTATAAATACAGCAGATTACACACTATGCAAAGACCTAAAAACCTGAGCGATGCATACTCCGATCATTATCCACATGGTTATTTCTGAACCTATAGAACTCTGCACAACGTCCTACTGTATTTGTACCTCATTACCACTCAAGATGCAGACCACAAGGGGGGTCATTGTGCAAGCTTGAACTCTGATAACATCCATGTACTCAGCATCCTTTTTCACCAAAAGATAAGGACTCTAGGGCTTAAAGTACTTGAATATACAACTTTTTAAAGTAGAATAGTCAATATGACCTGCATATTGTATAGTATATACAATTTGAAGAGTGTAAAGTGTAATCAAAATTGGACTCTAGCAGACAATTAATTTGATCTGCACCCATTTAAGCTTTTTATATGGCATCACAAAAATGCTGCTAATTTGAGGACCAAATATGTGTTTAATGTGCCACTTGATTGACTGCAATATCTGTGAAGAAAGCCAGATTGTCATTAATTAAAAAAAAAGCAGTGGGTTGGCATACTGGACCCAAAAAAGAACACTATATCCTACTATATAATTAGCATTTTATTTTAAGTAACTAGCTATAATTGTCATTTTGGTGTGAACTATATGTCAAAACAAAACATTTTTTCTGAACCACCTAACAGAGTGTCAGAGTCTCAATTTAATTATTTTTTTTTTACTTTTTACATAAAGACTATTACATGACCCATTGACTAGTAACAATAGGTAGATAAAGTTAAGCTCAAATCTCAAAGTTGTGGTTAGCGGATATTGACTTACACTTCCTATAAAGAAGAACTGTTTTTTCTCCTTCTGCTGAAATACTCTTGGATCTTTTACCCTACTGTATACTTTAATACTTTCATAACACATGAAACAGGTGAACAATCATGTGATGTGATTATGTTCCCTGCAGTAGCTGATGGGTAACACAGTCTATTCATTCATTCATTCAATTTCTGAACCGCTTATTCCTAATTAGGGTCACGGGGAGGCTGGCGCCTATCTCAGCCGACTCTGGGCGAGGGCGGGGTACACCCTGGACAGCTCGCCAGGCCATCGCAGGGCCAACAGTCACACAACCATTCACACTGGTAACAAATTACATTTACATCTTTCTCAGGCAGCTATCACAATATGCTGATGCCTCTCATCACAGACAGACAGAGACATGGCTTGCCTTTGATAACCCAGTTAGTTGCACTGGGGGGACAGCAGTGACAACTTGGTGATAGTGGGGCTTGAACTCCCAACCTTCGGATCAGTAAGCCAGCACCCTACCACCAGGCCAACACCAAATATAAACATATATAAATCTTCATCTCTTTATATTTGCTTACTTAAGACTAGTTTTTCACTATCACTCTGTCCTCTGTTTCCTCTTCTTGTTTTCCAATTAATTGGTTGGGAGAGTTTCACTTGTTTATTATTCATTCTAACTCTTAGAATTAAAATTTAAATAAAAAATACAATACAAATACAATAAAAAAAGTCAAATGTACCCCATCATGATGGGGTATGTATGAGTCAAGGACATGGTGTAGTTTCCAAAAATGTTCATGATTATTGACAAATTCTGATGGATTTTGTTTTTTTAATTCTTATATTTGTTCATGATAGATATTTTACAAATATTTGTATGACATTTGTAGCAATTTCTTGTCCATTACAAAAGTTAATTTTAATTGTTTTAAATCATGAAATATAATTACTATCTATAGCTAAAAAAAATTAAATAAAAAAAATTAAAACTTGTAATGGGAAAACATTGTGTATATTTGATTCAGGTGGTCATACATTCACTACACGCCAAATCTAAACATTCTCCTCCTCATTACTAGTTTCTAGTCGTATATTTCTAGGTTTTGTGCTTTTGTGATTTTGACCTCAACCTGCCAGTATTAAATAATAGATGATGGATGTATGCCTATACTTTGCAGTTACTTTGGCCCTGACCATGAAGTTGGACAATGATTTTTGGATAATGCCTAAAAAACAGACTTTGCCTCTAGCTCACACTTGGTAGAGTCACTATATACTGTAGATCAGTAGGATGGATTTGAAGTCTCTTTATTAGAAACTTATCCAAAAATCATAATTAAAACCCTAACTAGGTTTAGAATGCTTTTGATGTCTGGTTAGTGTTATTTCCTCTTCACATCAAAAAAAAAAAACCTGTTAGTTTGAAAAGTTCAACTTTTTAAAAGATTTATATACACAAGGCTCTCCAGTACAAAGCTGCTGATTTAATATTTTACGATTTTAATGAGTTGTGTCTGAGATTAGGTTTTTCGACTGTATCAAGATCCCTTTTTACACTCAGAGGTGTATACCAATTTGATTCACAAATCCAAATTTGATTTTAAGATGGCCTACAGCATTTGGAGAGATCTTTTAGGAATTTAGTATGGAATATAGTATGCATAAGAACTGTATTTTTTCAGTATTGTAGAATTACATGAAATAACCAACGAATCATTATGATTTAAGAATGAGCGTTTAACATCTACATAGGGGGCGGATCCTTTATCACAGAGCCCAGTATGGACAAACTTCTAGATTGCACCATCTACATTTCACATTTTTACAAGTGACAGCATGAATCCAGAAAGAAGCACTGGAAGGAAGATGAAGAAGAAGAAAAGATACTGATGCTGGCTAACAAGTTTGACAAGCCACATTTAGAAAAATAGAGCATCATACTTATTATTTAGCTCAAAAAAGCAAAGGAGTATAAATGTACACATTTAGAAGTACACTACAGGCTTTTAATGGCCACGATATATTCTACTACAGTGCTTGGAAATGGAGGAGTAAGGAAAGAGGTGTCTACATAGTGGAATTTACAGCATAGATTTATCATAATTATTAATTCATTCATTTTCAAATCACCATACTGTCAGTCTACACTGACCACGGGGATGCTGAGGCTTATCTCAGCCAACTCTGGGCAAAGGCAAGGCACACTCTGAACAGCTTGCCAGACCATCACAGGGCCAACACACTCACAACCAATCATATTTACACTCACTACACTTAGCTACAAATCGGATCAGCATGTAAGCCTAATGTGCATGTCTTTGACCTCTGGGAGGAAACCACTGCATTTTTCAATGTTCTCTATGAGGAAAAAACTATTGTCATTAAATGTGTTATATTTATGAGCACAGTATGAGCCTCAAACAACACTCCAAAGTTTTTTAATGTACTTACAGCACAAGACATATTTCAGTGCAGTATACAGAGTGACGGTGGACTAAATGCTGTTCCCAGTTAAGATCAAGTTCAGTATTGCTCTTGATTATGACAGGTCTTCATTTACAAAAACTTCACCCCATGTATATAACTCTTGTGTAACTTTTGCTCCACCCCATGTATATATCTCTCGGTATATTCCTCAAGTATGCAGTTCGATCTGAGGTCAGAATATTGGTGTGTGCAGTTTTTAGTATTAATTCCTTACTGTGTGTACTGACCTCTCTGAATTCTGTCCATCATTTTCAAAGTAAGCAAAGTTAAAACAAAAGCACTCAGAGAGTGCAAACCTCCACCAAGTGGGAAAGTTTTTTTTTTTTTAACAAAAAAACCCTGCTGAGCCTGCTATTAAACTACACTTCCAAAAAATCACTCTATCTCACAGTGGTAAAAAAAATTCCTGGATTCAAATTTTGATACAGAACATTTCCAAAGGATCCAGTGGAGGCTTGCTTGCCCCTTCCAAGCCCCACCTCTGATAGAAATTTCATGAATAATCCACACATGACATTTTGATGAATCCTGTCAAAAAAAAAAATGCACAAGCAAACAAAGTAAAGATAAAACCCTTTTTTTGGCAGCAGTAATTAATACTACACTGATTCAATCTCACAAAAAAGATTAGCGCCTGGTAAAGTGCAATCGATTTACTTAGAAACTCTTATTCAAAGAGAGAATGTATTTATATATATATATATTGTATTTCACAAGAAATCAGAGCTCAGAAATGATTCTTTTAGTAAGACAAAATTTAAAAAAACTTTTCTAAATTGGATGGGCCTGAAATTGAATTGAACCCAATCATGCCATGCGAGATTGAATTCAAAGTGTCGCAGTGAGGAACTTTCACACCTGAGCACGGCAAACTCGGCTCTATCAGCAACGCTATGGCCAGCTGAGGTGCTTACAATACACACGAGGGGTTCTCTAACAACATCATAACTCATATTGCTCTATTTCCTCTCACTGTGTTTATGGCAACACAGAGACTGAATGAGTCTTAAAAGTCCTTATTTATAGTCGGATACAAAAGTCTGAGTCCACTATAAGGAAATGTTTCTTTTTTCTGGGTTTTTTTGGTTGTTTTGTTTTGTTTTGTTTGTTTCTTTTTTGTTTTGGTTTTAAACTAATCTAAAATGTCACACAGTAGGTTATTTTAAAATCAAGGCTGGGTTTGAGTGTGAATACAAGGAGATGCTTTTTTTTCACTTAAAAAAAAGACAAACCTCATGCCTCTGTGTTAAGAAATTTCTCTTTCCCTCTTTCCTATATGATTTGTATCCATGCCTTTGTGTGATGTCACTATTATTATGAAATTTAACACAGCATGATGTGGGCAAATTGGGACACACACACACACACACACACACACACACACACACACACACACACACACACTCACACACACACAGGGGCAGTGTTGTAGCAATCATGGATGCTAGATTAGATCAAATCCAATCACAGGTTAAAGAAGCAGACTGAAACTGTTGAAGATTGCATCTAAATGAAATGATGCATATCACATGAAGGTTGTTCGATGATACACTGGTGAGTGTAAGATGAACATCCAGATGCCTCTAACATTGTTTTGTGACAGAGTAAAAGCAATATACTAATAAAACTGAGTTGAATTGCATGATAAAATGTGAAAGCAAGTAAAATGTTTTAATGGGGGATTTGCCAACCTGGCAGCCCAGATAGAAACTACTGTAACTACTATTATATAGGACAAGGAAGACTCCATTACATTTTAAAAATGATCAAGATCAAATTCTAGATCCAGGAAATTTTAAAGATTTTTTAACACTGTGAGATAGGATGTTTTTTTGGAGCTGTGGTGTTACTGTAGGCCCAGCAATAAAAGCTGTGTACTTTTTTCTTGGCAGAGGTTTGCACTCTGTAAGTGTTCTTGTCTTATTCTATATCTATAGTTATTATGCTCTCTATTTTTACATTTTAGGAGTGATTACAAATTGATATCTTGAATCTCTTAGTTGCAGACAGTCTCAGACCTAGCTGCTGACCATCAGAGATTTTCATATAAGCATTATTTTATTCGAGTCATTTAGACTCACACACACAGTGGTGGTTGGTGTGGGAGTCTGAGACAGTCGCCAACTCAAAAAATCATCAAAGAATCACCCAAATGAGATCGAGCCTTTAAGATAATTTCCTAATGAACCAAACAACAAACTATTTTCCATCAAAGGCTCTCCAAAATTCACTGAAACCAGTAACAGGTTATGGTCATTTTTAAAAGCATGAAGCAAGCCTGGAGAAATTCAACCCACAGTCCATAAAAATATCCTAAAGTTGGAGCTTGTAAAAAGCTTGTATAAAACTTGAGAGCTGAACGCCAAACTCTTAGAATCCATCCGAACTATAACAAACAGCCTGGATTTTTTCACCTTGTACATGGACTGGAGGCGTCATGAAAACCAGCGAAAAGTTCTCCGTGTACTATTTCAAACCGTGTAAAATGTTTGTGACCAATGAAGAGCTTTATAAGAGTGAAAGTGAAAGATTTGAGGCTGTCTCAAAATTGTGTAAAGGACATTAGACACTGGATGCTTACTAACTTCCTCCTACTGAACTCTGATAACACAGAAGTACTAGTACTCGGTTCACAGGCAGCTAGAAATAAGGTTTCTGATTATGTAGTAAGCTTGGATGGTGTTTC
>JAOUQZ010000002.1:1224035-1248032 GCA_028564935.1 Neosilurus hyrtlii
TTAGTCATGCCGGAGTCCCTGCTTGCACCCAGCACTAATAAACTCTTCTTTTACCATTACACTGCTATAAGAACACCCAATAACCCCCCCGCCTTCCTCCCCTCTGTGTTTTGCTGAGGTACACATGCTATGCCGTGGATGTTGGTGGTCCTGATTCTCCTGACCCTTCTGCTCTGTGAGTCCTGTGGTTGGTCTTGGTGTGCTGATGCTGGCTGGAGTTCTCATCATCTTGGAAGCCATGGCTTCACCCAAATGAGGATGGGTTCCCTCCTGAGCCTGGTTCCTCTCAAGGTTTTTTCCTTGTGTCAATTGAGGGAGTTTTTCCTTGCCACTGTCGGCACGGGCTTGGTCATTAGGGATTTGTAAGGATGTGTAGGGGTTGTAGAGAAAATTTTTTAGATTCCTCCCTAATTTAATTTTACTATGTAAAGCTGCTTTTTGACAATATCAATTGTAAAAAGCGCTATACAAATAAAACTGACTTGACTTGACTTGTTTTATCAAAAAAAATTAATAAACCCAGATAGGCATGATTGTCGCAAATTCTTCCTTGGACAGCAGTGCAAAGCCTCGCCTAGATGACCTTCAGTTTTGAAAGCGTATTAAGGTTGTAAATCAACTGTTTAATTAACGTACATATCTTAGTATGTTAAAGTCATTGTTAGCTCTAAAGTTATTTGTTCTCTCCAGAAAAGCAGTGAAGCAATGTCCTCAGCTCAGGTTCACTCTGTAAAATTCAAAAAATAGATATCTGATTAATCTAATAAATCTGCTGTAATACTTAAATAAATGTAAAAATTAATTAATTAAATAAAATAAAATAGTGTGGCACAGTTGCATTGTAGTTAGCATGCCTGCATCACAGCAAGAAGGTTCTGAGTTCACGTCCTGGGCATTTCTGTTTCTGTTCAGTTTGCATGCTCTCTCCGTACTTGTGTGGGTTCACACAATCTTCGGCCAGATAGGCTCCAGCCTCCTTACAACCCTGATAGGATTAAGCACATTGGCAAATGAATAAGTTAACGAAATAAAATATTCTTTTTGTTTTTTGCTAATGTTCCTGTGTAGTATATACTAAAACAATTATGCACCTCAGGCACAGTGGATGTCACCTTTAGTGCATAATTGTTAGTTATTTCGATTCAAAGCACCAGTGGCGTAGTGTTTAGTACGCTCGCCTCACAGGAAGAAGGTCCTGGTTTCGAGCCTCATTTTTGTGTGGGGTTTACATGTTCTTCCTATGCTTGCATGCTGTCATCCAGGTGATCTGGTTTTCTTCCACTGTGCAAAGATTGGGCTAATTAGATATCCTCAATTGCCCCTATGGCTATGAGTGTGAGTGGTTGTGTCTGTGTTGCCCTGGCAAGATGTTCAGGGTGTACCTTGCCATCAGCCAGTGTTGGCTGGGATGGGTTCCTTTCTCCCCATGACCCAAATAAAGGATAAAGCAGTTCAAAAAATGAAATGAAAATAAAATTATATTTTAAATTTTGTTACACACCCTGATTAGCTCTTGGGGGAAGGTATAGGTTTTTTAACTTCATATTTATTATTTTATTAAACTAAATTAAGCTATAGATACTAGCTTCACATCAGGCAGCACTGCACCATTTGTCACTGAGTATTTTACTATAACAGCATGCCCCTGGCACTTTATTTATTATGTAATTAATATGGCTTGTATATATATATATATATTTATGTAATTTTTTTTTTATAAAAGGTATTTTATATATATATATATATAATAGTTTATAGTTCATGCATGTTAATGCATATAAAAATACATGTAAGCCATGTAATACATGCAAGCCATTACTAAGCCAAAGCAAAGAGGACTTCATTATGGACTTCATTGACTATATATATTATTTTATTTTATTTTTTTTTTTTTAATACTGAACTATTCCTGTAAGATGGATCTCACTGTTTAAATAGTCAGCGGTGTCACCAGTCCTTAAATCTTCGACCTCGTTCAATGAGTTTAAGCATTTAGTTTAATGTATTACAATTAATTTGATTAGAACACAATAAATTGTGAATTGTGGCCTTTAGGACCTTGAGGGACACCACTGCCAAAGCCGCATGCCGTGTGCCAAGTTAAAGAATTCTGCTGTTAACAATGATTTTTTTTTTCAGCAACTAATGCATGTTTAATAAAGCTAATATAATTCAACATGCCAGTTAAATGCTGCAGCATCAGGTAACAAGGATTTTAGCATGCGCATGAAGATACTTGAGTGTTCATGCTGTGCTCATGTCGACGTTTATCTATTCACAGAGCCTGACTTGTTTGTATAGTTTGTAATTGCTGAGCACAGTGGGAGAAGTTTAAATTTATATCAAGACGTCTTTTTCAAGCCTATAACTGGGTATGAGTAAATGTTTACAGCCAGGTGAAACAAAGAACAGAAAAAAACCTGATGAACCTCAAGGCCCCAGACTAATTAGTTATTGCCACGGTACATTAAGCAACCTTAAGTAAACAAGATTATTTGCAGAAATAACATTGTTCACTTTTCATTTATATTTACATTCCGCTTCAGCTTACCCACTGAGTCAAAATTTCAGTTCAGTAGACAAGCTAAATCTTCATAACAATGCCAATTGTTACTAAATAGCAGATAAAAGTAAGGAAGGAGTAAAAGGACGGAGGGACTGGAACACAGGGGTGTGTGCTCTTATTGGAAAACAATCATTAACAGGATGCTGTGATGAAGTTGCATCATTTTAAAAACATATCATGGAGTTCCTGTTTGCTTGTTTGTTTACTACGTCTACCAAAGAAGTTATGTTTCTGTCAGTTGTTTCTTCGTCTGTCTGTTTATTAGCAACTTTATGCAAAAAGTTATAAATGGATTTTGAATACATTTTGTAGGGGTTAAGTATGGCTCAAGTATGGCCCACTTCATTAGATTTTGGTGGTGATCAGGATCAAGATCCAGATCCAGAAATTTTTCAAAGGATTTTTTTTGTTACCATTGCAAAATAGGGGTAATATTCACAATTTTGCAATCAAAAATTGCAATACAACATCTACATGTTCAAAAATCTCTCAGGAACAAAAGCTTGTTCAGGCTCCAAGTAGCATTCTGGATCTGCTGATCTGGAATGTTGAAATATACAGGGCTTGCTAAGAAAAAACTGAGAAAGTAATCAGGATACACCTTGAATAGCTCACCAGTCCATCATTGGGCCAACATAGACTCACACTTGGGGCAATTTGGAACAGCCAGTTAGTCTTTCGACTGTGGAAGTAAACCAGTGTTTCGACGGAAACCCACACAAGCATGCAAACTCCACACAGAAATGCTCTCGCCAAGGCAGGAACATGAACTCAAGACCTTCTAGCTGTGAGGCATAAGAAAACCATTACAACACCCTGCAACATAACTAGGAAACAACACATTTTCTTTTTTTATTCTTGCTCTTCTTTAGTCTTTCTCTCTCACTCTTTCTCAACTGAAATGTTTTGAGAGCTGTGATTTGATTGACACATTTCCTTTCAAAAAAGGAAGTCATGAAGTGAGTGTTCAAGAGCTTGACTGATTTTCAAAACAGCATTTGAGATTCGCTACACCCAAATGCAGCTTGTCATGTTACTTCCAGAGTTTCCATTCTTTCCATAATCTTTATGTCTGTCTATTTTAAAGCTCTGACACTGGAGACTCAATTCATTTTGTTGTGTTATTTTTGATGTATTAAGCCAAAAACACAAATTTTATTTGTCTACATGAAGAGGTACATTTGTAGTAAGGTAGGTAGTTAGGTAGATAGATACACAGAGAGACAGATAGGCAGACAGATAGATATATAGATAGAGAGGTTACAAAAAGCTTAGAAAGAAAGAAACGGGAAGATGATGAAGTTAACCCTGGGTTCATACTAGGGCACAATGTCTGCAATCTCTGTGATTCAAAAATGTGTGGAGCTCCATGATTTGTGAGCATGCTTGGAGGACGATCGGGGAATAAAAAGGAGAAAGCTCGCATCCAGGAAATAAAGTTTGTCAGTATTACCTTAAAGGATAAAGAAGTAGTAAACTCAGTGGATTATTATGTAGGGATAGAGAGATGGCTGAAAGAAAAGAATGGTGAGATAGTGGTGGCTCAGTGGTTAAGGATCTGGATTGCCAATATGAAGGTCAGGGGTTCAAACCCCAGTACCACCAAGCTGCCACTGTTGGGCCCTTCAGCAAGGCCCTTAACTCTCAACTGCTGAGTTATATGATAAATGTAAGTCACTCTGGAGACTTGGTGTCTGCCAAATTCCATAAATGTAAATTACTATGAAAAACATCTTTGTGACTTTTGCAGTTGAATCAACACACTACGTTTTGTGACTCTGCCTTCGTAAAAAATAGTAATAAAATCATTGGGTTGTAATAGAAGACTGGAAGGATGAAAAAGAAAGAAAGTAGAGCAAAATTATGTCATATTTATAATTTATATTAATAAGGTATTTTAGCCTAAAAACATTTACCAACTTCTGTGGTTGTACTATTTACAAACCCAAGAAAGTTTTGAGAAATGTAATATGGTTATTCATTGTTCAGATATTCCTGGAAGCAGAATAAGATGATGATGAAGATGAAGAAGAAGAAGAAGAAGAAGAAGAAGAAAAGAAGCCTTTGTTCAAACAATAAATCAAGTTGAGTGTATTTCAAATTAATAATTGTAATTAAATTTCATTTCATTCCATCTACTTGAAAAAATTAAGTAAAATTGCAAATTAAGTTTTAAGACACTTTTATGTAAAATTAATAGGATCTACTAGATTTAACTGATTAAATATTACACAAGTCTATTAAAATTGAGTTCCCTCCATTTCAGTGAATTCTAATCACCGTAAGATGTGCACGCTGGAAACAACCTATTTTTGCAGTCGATACCGTTTCGAAAACACTGCTTACACTACTTAAACCAAAAGTAGTCCTCTAACGAGAGCATGCAGTTGTTGTACATCAGTCTTTAAAGCCAACACAAAAAAATCCCTTTATAAGACTCAAAATTAAATCATTTTCTAGTTCCTCAGTGCATATGCAAATCAAAGTCATAAGTCACATCCCAATTTCAGGAGCAAGGTGGATAAAATGGACACTCTTATGGACACATGCAATTTAAATGACATGGCTAATTTGAATAATCAACAATGATTGGTCAATTATGGTATTAGCACTCTTTCAATCTTAAGTAATGGAGCCAAATACTGTGAAATGTGGCATAAGGGAAAGCAATAAAATAAATTTAAAGTCAATATTCATAATAAGTGGGATAATGTACAGTCCACCAAAGTCAATTAAAAAAAAAAAAAAAAACCTTTAGGGTGATGCAAGTCCCCACTAAAACTAATTATTATTATTATTTGTAGTAGCAGTAGATATAGTAGTAGTAGTAGTAGAAGTAGTAGTAAGAGTAGTACTATTAGCAGTGGTAGTATTAATGACAGTCCCCTCTAAAACTGATTATTATTATTATTATTATTATTATTATTATTATTATTATTATTATTAATATTATTATCAGTAGTAGTAGTATTAGTAGTAGTAGCAGTAGTTATATAGTAGTAGTAATAATAATAGTGGTAGTTACAGTAGCTGTAGTAATAATATAGCAGTGGTATATGTAGCAGCAGTAACAGTAATTGTGGTAGTAATAATGATAGTAATAGTCAAAGTGGTTGTGGTGGTAGTATAGCATTAAACAAAACATATTGAATTTGAATAAACAAAATATTGCAAGTGTACAAGTGGTTTAAAGCCTCATTCTTTTATCTGTGTTTAGAAATGAAAACATTAGAATGACCATATTAAACCTGTAGAAACCTATGATGTCAATTCCAGATGGAATTACTGCCAGAGCTACTGTTATAAAAAAATTCACTCAGCATCTTTTGACCATTTTTGCCGTGGTTTAACATAAACACCAATGATCACCAATTACCCAAATTGCTACCATCGTTCTGGGTCAGTCTGGATTTGTTTTTCTGTGAAAGTGCTATTTCTTATGCATGGTGCACTCTGGTTCAAACAGCTGAGGCTCATTTGTGGGGAAAATGTGTTCTCTACATTCACAATCAGGCCTTTTGTTGATTTCCTGGGCAATGTTAAAACTGCTGCTGAGCTTTAATTTATTCATGTTTATGGATGAAGTAAATCACAGTGATATTAAAAAAATAAATAAATCACTAAAGAACCAAAGCAGTGAAGAAGTCGTGGCTGATGATGACTTTTGGGTCTTTTTATTTATTTATTTATTTATTTTAATACAAATGCAGATTGAAAGTGCTTTAAAGATGTCAAGATTTTGTATGCACATGTTTGGGTTTGACCAACCTCATATTCATTTTCCTACTGTGTGCAATCTGCATTTTAAAGAGCCACCAGTAGCTAATACTTCACTTTAAATGTGAGCTCACTATGCACTGTGGGACAAATCTAAATTTTTTATAGCTTGTTCAGTAAACATTCACCATTATGGGTCATCAATGGGCATCTTTCTTCAGCTGTTATTGATGAGAAAGGTTTTTTTGCATGTTCATCAGTACATGCTTTTTAATGTCACTTTACACCAAATTTTGCCCACGGCATCATGCTTTCCTGCACAGGCTATTCCCACCCACACTCATTAGCTTTCTGGGCTTCCTGCTAGCACCCTGTCTATGAAAGGCAGGCCACTAATTGAAAGTGCGGTGTGCGGGAAATGAACAGCGCCCTGCGCGTGGCTTGTGTGTGACAGGGCTAAGCGGGTTCGGTTCCCCCATCCCATCCAGAGACAGCACCAATTAAAAGCCAGGGGAAGCTGGGAAGTGGTGAAAAGAGCCACTGTCTTTGAGTGGAGCTGGCCCAGCATTATGCTAATGCTCGTGAATAAGTGGCCAACACAGGCTTAATAATGTGCTACTAGTTGTGTTCAAATATTGGCTTCTCGGCTCTGACCCGCAGAAGCTAGAGATGATATTAAGGATTCGACAGTTAGCTCATAAATCAGATCTCGCCAGGGGTAAAACAAGGTGGAAATAAGAGTAGTCTATGTGTGTGACTCCACAGTGCCATCTGGTGGGCAGAGTAAAAAAAGGAACTGCTTGGTTGTTGTTGTTGTTGTTGTTGTTGTTGTTGTTGTTTTATGAAGGTCTTGCTGTGATTTACCCTAAAATCTCCACACTCATCAGTGAATCAGAGCTCATGCTCACCACGTTTATATCTACAGGATACTGAACAGAAAAGCAATGACAGGGCCTGTTATTATAAAAATATAACCAGTCATGGAGTTGTGTTATGTTGTTAGACCAAAAAAAAAGTTTGATTATTCTCCAATTGGTTCACTTCCTGACATGCTTTATTTTTCTTATACCACCATGTTGATTAACAACAAGTTTCTGATACAGTGCACTGACACTGGAGACTCCTTCCATAATGAATGTAAATAAAGCTAAACTCTATCAAATGAATGAGTATATGTTGTTGTTTTTTAAATAACAGCACTGTTTTACTATTAGACTTAAATTATTTGAAATGTGGTACAATTTCTGGCTCTGACTTTGACACTGTAAATATATAAAACTCAGTGGCTCGACTCTACTGTATATGATTTGTTGTTGGCGGTGTGTTTTGTTTTGGTTCTTTATTTAGGGGTATTTTAATGAGTCCTGCATCATTGTGCTGCTGCATGTTATTGGTAAAGGTAATAGTCATTATTTTGCCAGCAGAAAGTTTCGAATAGATGGGGTATGTTGATTAAATCACCTCTAGCTATCATTTCTTTTGGCAAAACGTGGGGGTATTTTCCAGCAAACATCAGCACCCCTGAGGCTCCACTCTCCAGAAACCATGACCCACTCAAAAATTCCCACCAGATGTTTCACTTCCTGAGGCATAAATATTCTCCAAGCACTTTTTAATTTCAACTATTCCTAGAGGTTATACAGTGAAAAACAAATCTTACTGAAAGGCTTCATTCTGATGTGATTCAGAACACACTCCAATTTAACCTAGCAAAATGTCCATGTAGAGGTTCTGGGCAGTATTCGTTTCATGTGGAATGCAGCAGGAGGAACCAATGAACAGAAATACAGCATGTTTCAGCCTATTTAATGGACAAAAAACAAGTATTTTAAATAAAGAGTATTTAATAAGTTTTAGGGGCAGTGGCCCAGTGGTAGGGTGCTGGATTACTGATCCCAAGCTCAGGGGTTCAAACCGCACTATCACTGCTGTCCCCCCAGTGCAGCTCACTGGGTTATCAAAGGCCAGCCATGTCTCTCACTCTCTGTGGTGAGATGAGGCGAGCTGTCCAGGGTGTGCTCTGCCATCGCCCAGAGTCGGCTGAGATGGGCACTAGCCTCCCCACAAACCTAATTAGGATTAAGCGGTTCAGAAAATGAATGAACAAATAAAATAAAAAAAATCACTTATTTCACTTTTTTTTTTTATTTTACATTTTTAGTATGAAATCAGCACACAAATTGTGGTTAACTAGCATCCATGCTAATATAGTAAGGACAAATCAGGCTTGTAGTTTAAATCTACTCTGACAACCAGAATTGACTAGTTCTGGTTAAATATTTATTTAGTTGTAGAATTGGTTTCAGTTTTTACTTTTCTGCACCTTTTTTACTGCCACCTTCTGGGACCAGTCCATTACTGTCACTTCTTCCCCTTCAAAGTGGTCTAGCAAACATTGCGAGGAGAAAAACAATGAAATTAACACTGATTTTAACTCTAGTTCTATTTTCCTTTTAATTGTGTTATTTGGGGTTTGTTTGTCCTTTTTTTTCACTTACCCTTAATGCTACTAGGGCTGTGGGAGCCTATCTCATCCAACCCAGGGCGAAGGCAGTGTACATCCTGAGCAGCTCACCAATCCATCACAGGCCCAACACACACACACACACACACACACACACACACACACACACACACACATTCACACCTAGGGACAATTTGAAACAGCGAAAATAGCCTAATGTGTATGTCCTTGGACTGCAGGAGGAAATTGGAGACATGCAACTCCACATAGAAACACTTTCGCCGAGCTGAGGACCTCCTTGCTCTGAGAGGGATGTGCTAACCACTACACAACCATGTCACTATAGTTTTAGTTTTAAAACTAACTGCAATTAACAAACAACTATAAAAATATGAAAAATTCTAATATATTATATTCATTATTTAAAATAACACTTTTCATTTATTACACAACATTTTGTAATTTTTATCACTTTTTTATTTAGTAGAACATCTGTGGGGTAAATTAGTTCTTGGTATTGCTTACATTATAGTATATGTTATGTTTCCTCATCAGGCTTTAGTCTTTCTTTCTTTCTTTCTTTCTTTTTTTCTTTCTTTCTTTCTTGCTTGCTTGCTTTCTTTCTATCTTTCGAGTTAAAAATATAAATTAAAAAGAAAAAGAAATTAAAGAACAGCCAGAAACATATTTTCCTATGCTGGACAACTCACTACAAAGCAGTGAAATTGGAGACTCCTTTCATAAATGTTATGACAAAATACCTCATTTTATTAACAAGTATACCGTTTACACACTGTAAAATCGGTTTATTACTAGTCTTAAATCATTTAACTTGCCTTCCATAGTCTCTGTGAACAGCTTTTACTCTTGAAATGATGAGGTGTTAGAACAAGCACTTTGACATAAACTTGAGATTTAATTTGTTTAATTCAACAGTCAACAGTCAACAATTATTACATTCCATTAACAACAAAGAATCTAAATAAAATCATCTAAGTAATAAAGATCCTGCTGGAGAAAACATTCTGTGGATGCTACTGCCATCTTGTGGTTGATCACAAATTAATTTTTAATAATTATTTGTTTGTCAGTAAAAGACAGTGACAAAGTTGATTGTGTTTGTATTGTGTGTGACTACACGTTAAGTGTGTGGGTGTGTGCGAGTGTGTTTGTGTAATGAAATCAAGAGTGAGAGGTTTTTAATTAGTGTCTACAGGGTGCAAGGACTTCGGATTAGCTCACGTCCCAAGTTCACTCCAGGGTGCACTTGAACTTTGGAGAACATGCTGATTTGATTACGGCTTCATTTGCATAGCAGCCCCTGTCTTCAGGCTTTGGCCCCCTGTATTAGGTTTCAGCAGGGAAATCTGGATGCAGAACGCCAACATTTCTCGGAGGCAGTGGAGGATGAAAACCACTGAGCTACTCATTCTGACCGGTAGATTCCCCATCTGCAGTCAGGCCATCAGGCCATGCTCCCAAATATAGCACAGTGCAAGCTGGAGGGACAAAAGGCCGATATTTAGCTTGTCCATCAAGGATAACTGGAACAACATTCCAAACGTTAATTTTGCTCCTGTGTTGTTTTTCACGTTCGATTTGATGAGTCTTGATGAAGAATAATTATGTTTTTGTGTGCTTGACAGATCATCCTCGTTCCCGCTTGTTAAGTCATAAATTACAAACTCATTCAATTAACCTGACGTGTGGTCTGCTCTATAATTAATGGTACCCTTTATCATAAAATCTTGTATAAAATAACTTTCAGAATACTTTGATGATTTCCACTCAAATTATTAGAGACTCCACGGTCAAGCCTAAATTTCTTGTGAGCCAGTTTCAGATTTTCTTGCATAGCAGAAGACAGGTGTCCCAGCCTCACACCCAGTATTCCAGGACAGGCTCCAGATCTGTCATCATCCTGACCATGATAAAGTGCTTCCTAATAAATGAATAAATTAATTAAGGAATAAATGAATGAATACAGGGCGGCATGGTGGCGCAGTGGCTAGCACATCCGCCTCACAGAAAGAAGATGCTGGGTTTCAATTCTGGGCTCAGACGTCGTGACGTTTGCATGGTCTCCCTGTGCATGACTGGGTTTCTTCCAGGTACTCCGGTTTCCTTCTATAGTATAAAAACATGCACAGTAGGCTAATTGGCTGTTCCAAATCGCCCCTGGGTGTGAGTATGAATGGTTGTATGTGTCTTGGCCGTGCGATAGCCTGGTGAGCTGTCCAGAGTGTACCCCACCCTCAGCCAGAGGCAGCTGAGATGGACGCCAGCCTCCCTGCGACCCTAATTAGGATTAAGCAGCTTAGAAAATGAATGAATGAATGAATGAATGAATGAATGAATACATACTGATTTAGACCTATAATAGTACTGTGTATATGAATGAGGTGTTCATACTTTGGAAAAGAATGCATGGCTTCTACTAGAAATCTACTGATGTTTGGAATTAATGTGTTTAAATACATATTAATTGACATTATTTTTGAGCTCAGAAATCACTGAGGGTATGTGATATTCTTTTGATGTTATTTAGTAGTGCATTTTCATGAAGGGTGCCAAAAAAATTTCGACTGCCATATATATCCTCCAAATATTTCTTCAAAATGGTGAGAACCTTGTCTATAGTTGCACTGGTAACGAAGTTGTAATTTACCGATAAATTTATTAATTTTATGAATAAAAACACAATCAAATAAACAACAAAGATAGATAGACGGACAAACATAAAAAAAATAACAAATAAATAAATACATAAAGCCAGTGAAATGCAGAAAAATGCACTGAAAATTTCCAGATTTTTTTCAACGCTTCCACTTGATAACATCTTAAATTCCCACAGTACATGAAGGCCACATAGTTTAGCAATGTATTATTTTCTTTCCCCACATTGTTGACTGAACTTGTCCCTGATACTTTCATTTCCAAAGCCATTAGTGCACCAGTTTCTGCCATGATGTATATCAGCAGTGTTGAAGTCACCTTTCCCAATTCTGTTTGTTTTAAATACTCCTTTATGAGGGCTCTGTTTCTTTAGGCTTCCCCAAAGTCCGTGACCCTGTGATCTGCCCTGTGGTGTCATATTTAATATCCCATCTGCCGATCGAGGCTCGAGTGTGAGCAGGACCGAGTGACGCTCGTTGCTTCATGTCATAATTTATTACATGCCATTTTTCTTACACAGGCCGCGTTTACTGCAACTGCCAGAGTGGCAACTGGCGAAGCTTAAGAGTATTATCTGGAGGATTGTTTTGCATATATTACAGGGTTAAGTGCAAACCAATCTGGTTTATACAAACACAAGAAATTCAAACAACGAGCACATTGAGGCTGATGAGTACTGTGCCTGCCCGGCCCCGCTTTACAGCGAGCGCGGCCCGTTTGAGCCTGATTGGTTGTATAAAATACAAAGCTGACTTTGATTACATTACATAAAGTTCTGCATGGATGATTCGTGCACTGCAGATAGACAGAAGCACCACCAGGGAGAGCAGAAAAAAGTAGTTTCAGGACGTGAAGGACAGTTTACGCAAGTCCATGTGGAATGGCGAAATTATAGAGTCTGATTGCTTGTGTCCGGGAAAGTAAAACACTGCTCTGTGGTGTATCCACAGTAACCTTCATGTGAGTTTGTGACATTCCTGCAGTGAGTACGGGACTAAATCCTTGCAGCTGCAACATACTCCGAGCTCACTTACACCTTAAAGAAAAAATCTGGTGAGAAATGTAATGGATACAAGTTTTCCTCTTGCTACAAGTTTGCTTCCTCAGGTTTGCACTGCAGCTATCATGCTAACAAGTGCATTGCATGTGAAAAATAATAAGAAATTAATTAATTAATCTTTTTCATAAAATAGAATTGGAACCCATAGTGAGTAAATACCTACTGAGTACTTAAGGGTAAAACACGTGCAGAAAACAAACAGGGTGGTGCAAAGAGGACCATCCCAAAGCAAAATTACTGCTACCTCCTCCATTTTACAATTTCTTTATTATGCAGGGTAAATATAGTTAGTGAAAACTAACACTGAGACCAGCAGTGACAAAAATGCTAACTGAACGACAAAACAAACTAAAAGTATATAAAATTGCAAGTAAAATTTGCTTCGATTTCAATACCTCCACCACAAGGGGAGGTTATAAGATTGGTGGTCTGTTTGTCTGAGTGTCTGTGACCACAATAACTTGACGTATTTTCATAGCGTGATGCGGATCCTGATCCAGGGCGCTTTTGAAGGATTTTTTAAGTACATGATAGGGCAAGGAGTCGGAAATCACACAGAATGTGCCGTGAGAAAAAAATACAGAGCCCAAAAATAAATCCGAGAATAAAATCCAGCATAGAAGTCAATTCCATTAAATGAAAATAAAACTACTTATGGCCTGTCTCAAAAATAATAGCAAGATTCATTGCAGTTTATTGAACTGCCAATAATAGAGAAATGCTCCCAATGTAAATAATTAGTTTCTTTAAACAAGAAGGAGCACACTGAAGATTAAAAATGCCCTTCAAAGAGAACAACAAAAACAGTCAGGAGGGTTATCACACTGTCAACATATTATATCTTCTCAATCATACCATTATTCTCACACACTCTAGAAAAGGTTAAATCTTCCATTTTTCACTGTTTATTAATTTCAAAGGCTACAGATAATGATTCTATATACACAGACCTTTCCTACTTGTTCATTAGATCAGGTGATGTCAATAGAGCCAAATATATGTACTTGGTGGTGGTATGCATGTAACTTAACCAAAGCATCGTGCCTCGAATCGAGAGTGCATCAGTTGTCAGGAGTGGTACACCATGCCTATCATGGACGTTCTGTATATTTAAGTTAAACATTATGGTTTCAATCAGGGTTTTTGTGATTAATGGTGGTTGGTATTATTATCAACACTGAAAGTTTCAGCCATTTTCCTTTGCTGTTTCTGATACATGATTACTGGGTCAGGAGTGTTACACTTCTTGTATGAAGTGAACATTGGTTGAAAGCAATCTGGCACTTTTATTTGTTCACTTTATCCTTTTATTCTGCATTTCACAGGAAATGATATTGAAAAATTGAAGTACGTTTGTCTCACGTTCTGACAAAAAATTGTGTTCATGTGTAAATGAACGTTTTTTTAATTTTAGCCTATCGGATTGGAGAAATTTCACTGACAGCTGGCATGAAGCTGTATATTACACATATTTGCTATATAATTTTGATATTTTTTGCGACTCAAAAAACATTTTCTGCAACTAGAAATTTGCTATTTTGATCTGTTGTGAATAATACCACACAAAATCATTCACTTCAGTAATGGTGCAAAAGTTTGGTGTAAGATGGAAAATTCTGGACGAGTGATTTTTCTTCAGACCGTTCCTATGACACAGTAAACTCCCAAGCTCAGCTGTAATAATTCAGTAGGGTTCTGAATACAAAACTCAAACCACAGCTTTGAGATTGTCTTGGCATTTTAAATGGAACACCTCCGTGTGTGTTGGAAAACAATCTGCCATGTGCTGTTTTATTCTGCACTCGCCAGTGAAAGGGGGAAACATTTGCGGTCACGGGACGGCCTGCGCGAGAGTAGCTGTTCGCCACAGTGCTCGCTGATTTCCCACACAGCCATCAGATTAAGTTACAGATTAAAAAGGCAGAATACGACATGCCTCTTGTGGCTTTTCCCTTGTTGGTGCCTCATTTTGGGTTTAAGGCTTCGTAATCCAAAAAAGCAATAACTATACACTTATGTTACTGTCGCCACACTGGTGGTGTCAAAAAAGACTTCTGCTGCACCGCCAAACAGAAAAAAAGTCCTTGATTGCAAAGGTCCAGATTAACAAATGGTGTCAAGAGTTACTTTATTTAATGCTTTTTTTGGCTATAAACCTGCAAATATACCCTCTGAAGTGGGTAGGCAGGATAAGCTGCAGTTAAGGCCATCTTTGTCAAGTCCAACACAAGTCAATGATCTGGACTATTTGAGTCCAAGTCAAACCCAAGTTCAACAAAGAGAGACAAGACTGTATGCTTTGCTTTGTGGAATTTTATGTGGGAACATTTAATTGAATTATTTACATGTAAACATAAGGCATCTCTGCTCTACAGCATTTTTTTGCTGTACCTAAAATGTTAGCACAGTGTTGTGGAAGGAACGCTGTAGAAACCAATAAGGACGTTGTTGAATACTGGGCGCAGTAAAGTCTGTATCTCACGAAGCGACGATTGCTGACATACGTAGCGAATTTTGGATTCGCCAACTTTTCTGAATAATGTTGATAAAAATCAGGGTTTGTCCATGTCATTGTGCAACATTTAGTGATGTTTAGCGACAGTTAGCAATGTTTGTGGAAGTGTTTGCTAAAGACAGTTGGAGAACGTTAGTGACTGTTAGTGACAGGATTTGTGACTATTTGCTATTATTTCTTTCTCGTTACTGTTTGGGAACGTTTAGGACCCTTTGCCAGTTACTGTTTAAGTACCAGTAGAATGTCAGGTGAATCATGGAACTGAACCACCCAAACCTATAAAAAGGAGAAGCAAACCCAAACTTCCAGAATATGAAAATGGATTTCTGTCAGGAAGAAGCGCAATATGCTGCTGTCCTTGAAGAAGAATTGCTTTGTCTGGCTACTGCTGCAGCTATCCTGCAGCAGAAAACAAGGGAAGTAGAGGAAGAAAAAGAAGAAGAAGAATAATTGATGAACCCAACCCTATAAAAAGATTAGCAAACCCTCCCCAGCATTGGGTTCACTTCATGGCCAAACAAAAAAGCAACCCATGTTACAACCTTTTGCAAATGTTTGTTTGCAGAAAAATAAATTCACAAAGAAAATGTTCAGAATTTCTTTGCGACAAAAAAACCCCAAAAAAACGTTTGCGACCCTGAACACTGTTAGATTACTGTTTAGCAAGTTTTTTACAAGCCTTGACAAAACCCAAAATTTACTACGTTCATTAGCATTCGCTGTTCCGTGAGATACAGTCTGAAGAGTTTACAGTAATAAGGATGTGGTAACGACAGCATTGATGTGGTAATGACATAACAAAAACCTGGTGCAAGTGTGGTGCAGACTTTTTGAACGCTGCGGACACAAGAGAATTTGTAGAAGGAATGAAAAAAGCATGGAGCGTGGTGTGGTATTTATAAGGACTGGACGGACACAGTGAGTATGGGGTAAGTGTGTGGTGTGATCTGATTGGTCTTAGTAAGAATGTAGTAAGAACATATCGGACATGGTGAGGGTGTGATTATGCATGTGGTAAGAAATTTGTGGGGGCATATGTTAGACACAGTGAGAACCTGGCATGGACGTAGTAAGGAACTTGTTTCGTCTTGTGAACTTGAAAGCACTTTCTTTCCATTCCGATCACGCCCGCACTGCATTCATTTCATTTTCAGGAGTCAGTGTCTTCATCCGAGAGTGATGTGGCTCTTATGGTGTGTTCCCGTTGGAGAATACGTAATGCAGTGTGTATGTATGGATGAGATTAATGTATGTGCAAAAAATGTGATGAAAGGCCCTTTCCGGCGACCATCCAACAGAGATAATGATACCCAGAATCCAATAGGATGAACCTTTGAGCTGTAACTTGACTGGATGGTAACAGTAACTCTACACTGCAGTGTTTTGTTGTTGATTTTTCCAACACAGCACTCTGTTTTTTTCTTTCTTTCTTTCTTTCTTTCTTTTCGCTTCTAAAACATTGCTTTTAAACATCCCAGTTGATGCTTTGTGACATGTTTAGTATCTCATATCTGAGATAAAGAAATGCTTTGAGCTGACATTGATGCGGAGGCGGCTCACCGGACCATGCAGGAACAGACATGCCCACATCTGGCAACTTTTTATGTGTAAGTTTTTCATGCTCATTGCGCAGCGCTGTCGCTCTGAGAGAAACAGCGTGACCATGTTGATTAAAGTAACCTTTTGGCCAGGCAGTGGAAATATGCTGTCAGCTCGTTACAAAAATACATAAGCGCTCACATCCAATTACTCACTTAGCAGGAGGAGATTAGTTTGTGCACGAGCTGCCAGTGCCACGGCCTTTGCGAGGTCAACAAGAGCACGTGCAATCAGAAGAGTTTGGGAGATGGCGGCGTATCCGTTTCGCCTGAGCTGCCATTCTTATCCTTCAATCCATCATCCCTCCTCACTCAGCTCACCCTCCACAAAGCTCACAAATATTTACGGTAAGATTTACATTGTAAATCCCATTTACGGGCATCGCTCTCTTCCCGCTTCACTCTTAAGTGAATTTCATAGTTCGTAAAACATCACATACGTTCTTCATTTCTCCTATGTGTGAGCTCTACTGCCCAACCACAATGTTTAAAACAGTCCTCTCCCTCACACACACACACACACACACACACACACACACACACACACACACACACACACACACACAGCTGCACACTCTCCTTCTCCTAAACATTTAGTGTACCTCTCTTGCACACAAGTACACACACACACACACACACAGCTAGAACATACACACTCTGTCTCTGATTAAGTGGCCTAATAATCTTATACTTGTTTCAAAACAATAAATAAATGACACCCATTCACCCAATGCCAAGCTTGAGCTGAATAAATGTTTGAGTATATACTATAGGCGGCACAGTGGTTAGCATGTCTGCGTCACAGCAGGAAGGCCTGGGTTCGATTTCCTGGCTCGGGAATTTCTGTGTGGAATTTGCATGTTCTTTCCGCGCTTGTGTAGGTTTCCTTCAGGTACTCTAGTTTCCTCCCACAGTCCAAAAACATACACAGGCTGACTGGCAGTTGTAAATCGGCCCTGGGAGTGAGTGTGAGTGTGAATGGTTGTGTGTGTGTTGGCCCTGCGATGGCCTGGCAAACTGTCCAGGGTGTACCCCGCCCTCGCCCAGAGTCGGCTGAGATGGGCACCAGCCTCCCTACAACCCTAATCAGGATTAAGCAGCTTAGAAAATGAATGAATGAATGAATATATATACGACAATGGAACAGAAGCAAAAGCAAAATAAAAATAAAACAAGATTTTAATGGTTTATTATCACATTTTTAAAGTGTGACAGCGCTCACATGCACTTTATTATGACAACTTTTGAAACTTGTTCGAAATTTAATAAAAAGTGTTGTTTTTTTGTTGTTGTTTATACCTTAAAAAAAACATGGTATTTTGTTGAATTCCTAGGATTCAGAATCAGTAACTATGACAAACTATGAGTTGTTGATCCAAGCTGAGTCTAGAAGGAGGATAATTTACTAAAGTGAGGAATATGTCACTGAAAAATCAATTTAACATAAATGCAAAGCACAAGAATAAGATTTTTCAGGTTTATTTCTTACATTTTTTAAACCATGACAGACACATGACCACCAAGTCTTTGTGTGAGCAGGAGGAGAACAGTCATGTACCCGCATCTTGTGAACTTTCTTTAAGAGTTTACGTATACACGTATATTACGTATATACTATACCGAACTATAATAACCCTCCAAAGACTCCAAATTGTACTTAGCACTGTGTAGCTAATGCTGTCTGTTTAGCCTACTCAGTGCGAGCCTAGTACATATTACATGGAAAGTAAATCATGCTCAGTGAATGTTGTAGTATATACTACATGGAAACACAGGAAAAATAAACTAAAATAAAGTTGTGCTCACATGATACTGATCATGATCATAATTTGAGCTGATCATATTCTGATGTTATTCCAGTGTTGGTCCGATGTTTCAGCTGATTTTCTACAGCTGATATGTACCGATGATCTCAGGTTTTTCTTCGATGCACTTCGAACACACAGAAACCACTACATTTTTAAACACTCCCAAAATATGTCCTCATCGACGTATACTGATGTGTACCTCTGATTTCTTCTGATGTAACATCAGAATATGATCAGATCATTTCAGGGCAAATCAGGATCATGATCAGTATCATGTGATCGCACCTTAAGATTTTATGGATGATTTTTTCATCGCATGGTGTGATAAAGACCTGTTAAAGACCGTGACAATACTGTGCATATCTTGTAATCTTAAATATTTGAGATGACTTTCACACTCATAGTAATCGTAGGGGTTTCTACTCATCTACTTTGTTTTTTATCTGTACTTTGGGTTTTTCTAGAATGTTTGTATAAGTGAGTTGTATCTTTACTGAGAACTGGTTGCTAATTTGCATGCTTTTTAATGTTGTGCCCTTTCCTGAGGCCCTTAACCCTTTCATGTCTTGCACTTATACCACGTACTGTACTTGTACATGTGATAATGCAGGGTGTCTTTCTTATGGAATAACATTTGGCTCCAGCTGCTTGTCAAGAAGCATGATTTAAAAAAATAAAATAAAGGCTCATGTTTTAAATCATGTCTTCTGGAAGAATTATTTCACTGGTGTTTCTGTTTAACTTAAGTTTTATGTCATTTGTGTGATTGTTTCTTCATTTGGACCACACAAACATCTCCACCATGTCAAGGTCAGAATGATCTTATGTTGATATATTCACCAGAATAGCTGGAGAAATACCCCCCACCCCGCCCCACCCCACACCCCATTCTCTCTCTCTCCCTTCCACCATCTCTCTCTCTCTCTCTCTCTCTCTCTCTCACATATACACACACACACACACACACACACACACACACACAGTGAGAGGAAGAGCAGTAAATCAGTAGATGTTAGCATGGAAACCCCTACTTGAGTCATGAATCATGCTGAGGTCCTGGCTCTGATACCCCCCGCCACCCCCTGCCTTCCTCCTTCAATACGGATCAAATCTGTTAATGCCTGACACCGGCTGTAAACCAGCTGTCCATCAGCAGCCACGTGTATGATTTGTTATGGCTGAGGGGATCATGGGTAAAGCTGCCAGCAGGGCTGTGTGTGCTCGTCTCCCAGCACATTGCTCTGATTGCGTGTTTAACCTGAGGGCCGCCTCTGGGGTCTGTGTACTGGATATCCTCCTCTGGCTGGCAGTTAATAGAGGAAAATAACACAATCTCTATCAGAATCAGCATCATACAGTTGGGTTATAGAGTAGCCATGTGCAGTGACATAGCCAAGTGTTGTTTTGTGGCACATGCAACCACAACAACAACAACAGCAACAGCAACCTACTCGTCTTCTGAGCAGTCGTTCTGATTCAGTGCTTGTCCTGAGTAGTTTGCAGTAATTTTAAAAAGTGCATTAATGAAATCTACATTACTGCATAAGTACCTCTTGATTTCTTTCATCTGGAATCGACAGAAAGAATGGAATTAGTTTACATATTAAGAACAGGACTGAATTCCCAACTGACTTCCATGTGTCATTACAAATAATTTCCACTAGAGGGCAGCATGGGCACAACACTGTCCCTCTTTGTTTAACTACAGTGGGTTTGTAATGTCAGTACTGTAACCTGCATTATGATTCATACTATACTTTTTTGTAGTATGCAATATAGTACACAATGTAGAAGACTTATTAGTTGGTAACCACTCTGTCATGTGTATCAAAAGTATGTCAGAATGTCAGAATATATCATTACTAGGTTATGTATTTTTCTAGTTGCTGTGATCCCACATGCGCAACTTCTAGTGGTTAAAGCAATAAATGACATAATTAATCAATGTTTCTGCTTTGAAGAACAGCTTTATGTCAAATTTTGCAAGAAGAATATAATGCAAACAAAGTGACGAGGTAATAACTAGCATGAGTAGCTAATTTTGGCGGCATGGTGGCCTAGTGGTTAGCACATCCGCCTCACAGCACGAAGGTTCTGGATTCAAGTCCTGGGCTGTGCTTGCATGGGATTTTTCCGGGTACTCCGGCTTCCTCCCACAGTACAAAGACATGCACATTAGGCTAACTGGCTGTTCCAAATTGCCCCAGGTATCAATGTGAGCGTGAAGAATTGTGGGTGAGTTGGCCCTGCGATGGCATGGCGAGCTCTTCAGGGTGTACTCTGCCTTCACCCAGTGTCAGCTGAGATAGGCTCCAGTCTTCCCAAAACCCTAGTAGGATTAAGTGACTCGGCAAGTGAGTAAGTGAGCGAGTGAGTGAGTAGCTAATTTCTATTTGCTTAGTTATCACAAAGCAAAAAGTAAAAGGAAAGTGCTTCCGTGGAAAATATTAATATAAAATGTAATATTTTGGTCACATAAAAGGATCTAAAATGATCTTAGCAATTTCGCCATTGCTAATAACCTTCCATTAGGATGAAATTGTTCCCCTAAGCAAAACGTGCATATTTTAAGTGGTTAAGCTTGCAATTAGGTGAAGGATAAATGTTTTAATTAAGAAAAGAACTAAATTAGCTCAATTTTTTAAGAAGTGTGCACCATGCTCACATAGCTAAGATATATCTAAATTAAATATATTTATATAATTATATAGTTATATATTTATAGAGTTTGTGATAATTTTACTGAGGAACTGGATTCCTGGGGCAAATACGATAATGTTACTGAGGAAAATATATAAATTTTCTAATATAAAACTTAGCAAACTAGTCAAAGTTTAAGACTGAAACTGAGCATTAACTTGTTTCCTCAGACAAAACATTTTAATCTTACAAACCATATTAAGATTATGCATTTGAGCGGTTTTCAAATGATTTAAGGCATTAGAACCACTTTAGCAAAAAATAAATACAATTAAAATAAAAAAAAAGAGAACCACTTTAGCTCAAATTTTGGTAGAAGGGTGCAACCATAAAAATAATAAGACACAACTGGCATGACTTGCCAATTTGCCTCCATCTATGTACTTAGTTATGATATCCAGTTAAGCGCTAGGGAAAAACGTGTGAGTGTTAAATATGTGAATTTCATTCATGTCATGATTTCACAAAATGCCTGCGTGTTTATTTAGCCACTGCTAATAGTCCTAGATTAGCATTTTTTATTAAACTTTTTTCACATAGACTAAATGTGTTAACACATGGATAAAGCCAATACTACTGCTTATAATAATAATAATAATAATAATAATAATAATAATAATAATAATAATAATAATAATAATAACAATAATAGGCGGCACGGTAGCGCAGTGGTTATCATGTCCGCCTCACAGCAAGAAGGCCTGGGTTCGATTTCCAGGAATATGTGTGAAGTATGTATGTTCTAACCATGCTTGCGTTGGGTCTCCTCTGGGTATTCCTGTTTCCTGCCACAGTCCAGAAACATGCACAGTAGGCTAATTGGCTGTTCCAGATTGCCCCTAGGTGTGGGTGTGAGTGCGATGGTTGTGTAAGTGTTGCCCTGCGATGGCCTGGAGAGCTGTCCAGGGTGTACTCCGCCCTTGCTCAGAGTCGGCTGAGATGGGCGCCAACCTCCCTGTGACCCTAATTAGGATTATTATTATTATTAATAATAATAATAATAATAATAATAATAAATGGGCAGGGTGGCAAGGTGGCGTAGTGGTTAGCATATCCACCTTACAGTAAGAAAGTTCTGGATTCAAGTCCTGGCTCAGTGAGGGCATTTCTGTGTAAAGTTTGCATGTTCTGCCCGTGCTTATTTTGGGTTTCCTCTGGGTACTCTGGTTTCCTCCCACAGTTCAGTTGCCCAAAGTTTTGAATGTGACCGTTGATGGTTTGAGTGTGTTGACCCTTTGATGGACTGACGAGATGTTCAGGGTGTAACCTGCCTTCGCCCAGATAAGTTAAGATGGGCTTCAGCCTCCCTGCAACCCTAGTAGGATAAAGTGATTTGGCAAATGGATGGATGGAATAAATAAACAACTGAGAAAGGCTTCGTGAAAGTTCAGAAGCACTTCATCTGGAATTTGGAAAATTCAATGAATACAGTGTAAACAATTGCAAAATTAAAACCTAAATCTTTTTTTATTATAATTTTAAATCATCCCTGCCTAAACTAATCAGCTAAACCTAAACTCGCGTTGCATGTCTGACCCAAACTATGATGTTTTAATATATACATCATTTCCCTCTACTGATAAAGGACAAACATTTAAAAAGTTGCATTTTCTAAGAAACACCTATCTTCTATAAGCTGTTAAATCCACACATCTGTTGTTGTTTTATTCCTATAACACATGTGCATCGTAGTACAACTTTATTAATCCATTGTTTGCATTTCTTGCTGATGCTTCCCTGGTGTTTCCTTATTTGGAGTAAATTTTGGCAGGCATTGCATAAGACTTCTGATTTGCAGATCTCAGGAGAGAAAACAAACACATTCTATTAAAATCTCCCATGAGACACTGTGTATTATGTATATTATTTGACCTATTGTGTCTTGTTTTCGTTTATTAAAGAAAAAAAATCCTGAGGGGAGAAATGATATGGGTCTCTGGAAAAATATATTTAGAGATGTAATTATATTTTCTGGAAAAAAGGGATCCAGCTTTCCAAAATTAACCTTGTGGCTCGCTGAGCACACTGCCGTCTATTTATGTCCTTGTAACTAAAAATGTTGATCACATGACAAATAACCTTCAATTTTCTTGATTAAAGGGGACATCAAGTGACAACATTTAAATAAAAAGTGATTGCTTGAAAGTTTTGAAAAGTTCCTTTTCTTGTGTCATTTATAAATGACAAAAATCCGATTGAGTTAAATATTAGATTACATTCAAATTAAAATTGCAGTCAACGTTCGCCAAAACAGTACTTTGGTCATCGCGGGCCTCAGTGTTTGCATAATGGTTCATTTGTCATTATATTGTAAATGTGTCATGTTGATTAATTGATGGCTTGCTGCATTTATCACCCAGATGTCTTGCTCTAGATCTTTGTTTGGTCTCAGACTTCTTCTTGCTCTCGTGTTTCGCCAAAGCCCAACTCTTTCTGATACACGTTCAAACTCACTGAAGCCTCAAAGCTAAAGATAGAAAATTACATGGCCCTTGTGAACTAAGATACATATGCTTATATTTTATTACATCCTGTAGTCTTCATCTGCAACTGGCAATTCGTTCAGAAGTAAAATGATATATAGTGTATAATTTTCTGCCCAGAAAGAACAACAATCTCTGGGTAATGTCTTTAATCATTTGTTTTTTGCAGGTTTATTGGAACTACTCTTTGCTGAGTCTAACCAATTGGGATGATTTGTTTTTGTCCCCATAGCAAGCCTTGATTTTTAAAAACAAACTACAGAACTGACTTGTATAAAGACTTTAGGCTTATATACACACACACACATACATTTACACATACATATATATATATATACACACACACACACACACACACACACACACATACACACACACACACACACACACACACACACACACACACACAC